>CM056596.1:172500-515727 GCA_029721355.1 Tegillarca granosa | reverse complement strand
AACTGCTAAACCAGACAAACGTTATAAAATACACGACACAAGTAAATCAGACAAACTGCTAAACCAGACAAACGTTATAAAATACACGACAAAAGTAAATGAGACAAACTGCTATACCAGACAAACGTTATGAAATACACGACAAAGGTAAATGAGACAAACGGCCAAAACAGACAAACGTTATAAAATACGACAAAAGTAACTGAGAAAAACGGCCGCAACCAGACAAACGTTATAAATACACGACAAAAGTAAATGAGACAAACGGCTAAACCAGACAAACGTTATAAATATACGACAAAAGTAAATGAGACACACGGCCAAACAAGACAAACGTTATAAAATATACGACAAAAAGTAAATGAGACAAACTGCTAACAAGACAAACGTTATACAATACACGACACAAGTAAATGAGACAAATGGCTAAACCAGACAAAACGTTATGAAATACACGACAAAAGTAAATGAGACAAACTGCTAAACCAGACAACATTATAAAATACACGACACAAGTAAATGAGACAAACGGCTAAACCAGACAAATGTTATAAAATACACGACACAAGTAAATTAGACAAACGGTTCAAACAGACAAACGTTATAAAATACACGACACAAGTAATGAGACATACTGCTAAACAAGACAAACGTTATGAAATACACGACAAAAGTAAATGAGACAAACTGCTTAACAAGACAAACGTTATACAATACACGACACAAGTAAATGAGACAAACGGCTAAACCAGACAAACGTTATACAATACACGACACAAGTAAATGAGACAAACGGCTAAACAAGACAAACGTTATAAAATACACAACACAAGTAAATGAGACAAACTGCTTAACCAGACAAACGTTATAAAATACACGACACAAGTAAATGGGACAAACTGCTAAACCAGACAAACGTTATAAAATACACGACACAAGTAAATGAGACAAACGGCTAAACCAGACAAACGTTATAAAATACACGACAAAAGTAAATGGGACAAACTGCTAAACCAGACAAACGTTATAAAATACACGACACAAGTAAATAAACAAACGGCTAAACCAGACAAACGTTATAAAATACACGACAAAAGTAAATGGGACAAACTGCTAAACAAGACAAACGTTATAAAATACACGACACAAGTAAATGAGACAAACTGCTAAACCAGACAAACGTTATAAAATACACGACACAAGTAAATGAGACAAACTGCTAAACCAGACAAACGTTATAAAATACACGACACAAGTAAATGAGACAAACTGCTAAACCAGACAAACGTTATAAAATACACGACACAAGTAAATGAGACAAACTGCTAAACCAGACAAACGTTATAAAATACACGACACAAGTAAATGAGACAAATTGCTAAACCAGACAAACGTTATAAAATACACGACAAAAGTAAATGGGACAAACTGCTAAACCATAGAAACGTTATAAAAAACACGACACAAGTAAATGAGACAAACGGCTAAACCAGACAAACGTTATAAAATACACGACAAAAGTAAATGAGACAAACTGCTAAACCAGACAAACATTATAAAATACACGACACAAGTAAATGAGACAAACGGCTAAACCAGACAAATGTTATAAAATACACGACACAAGTAAATTAGACAAACGGTTCAAACAGACAAACGTTATAAAATACACGACACAAGTAAATGAGACAAACTGCTAAACAAGAC
This sequence comes from Tegillarca granosa, assembly GCA_029721355.1. Lineage (NCBI taxonomy): Eukaryota > Metazoa > Mollusca > Bivalvia > Arcoida > Arcidae > Tegillarca > Tegillarca granosa. The sequence goes on along the minus strand of CM056596.1, from coordinate 514,020 downwards.
AAACGTTATGAAATACACGACAAAAGTAAATGAGACAAAACTGCTTAACAAGACAAACGTTATAAAATACACGACACAAGTAAATGAGACAAACGGCTAAACCAGACAAACGTTATACAATACACGACACAAGTAAATGAGACAAACGGCTAAACAAGACAAACGTTATAAATACACGACACAAGCAAATGGGACAAACTGCTAAACCAGACAAACGTTATAAAATACACGACACAAGTAAATGAGACAAACGGCTAAACCAGACAAACGTTATAAAATACACGACAAAAGTAAATGGGACAAACTGCTAAACCAGACAAACGTTATAAAATACACGACACAAGTAAATAAACAAACGGCTAAACCAGACAAACGTTATAAAATACACGACAAAAGTAAATGGGACAAACTGCTAAACAAGACAAACGTTATAAAATACACGACACAAGTAAATGAGACAAACTGCTAAACCAGACAAACGTTATAAAATACACGACACAAGTAAATGAGACAAACTGCTAAACCAGACAAACGTTATAAAATACACGACACAAGTAAATGAGACAAACTGCTAAACCAGACAAACGTTATAAAATACACGACAAAAGTAAATGAAACAAACTGCTAAACCAGACAAACGTTATGAAATACACGACACAAGTAAATCAGACAAACTGCTAAACCAGACAAACGTTATAAAATACACGACAAAAGTAAATGAGACAAACTGCTATAGCAGACAAACGTTATGAAATACACGACAAAGGTAAATGAGACAAACGGCCAAAACAGACAAACGTTATAAAATATACGACAAAAGTAACTGAGAAAAACGGCCAAACCAGACAAACGTTATAAAATACACGACAAAAGTAAATGAGACAAACGGTTAAACCAGACAAACGTTATAAAATATACGACAAAAGTAAATGAGACACACGGCCAAACCAGACAAACGTTATAAAATATACGACAAAAGTAAATGAGACAAACTGCTAAACAAGACAAACGTTATACAATACACGACACAAGTAAATGAGACAAATGGCTAAACCAGACAAACGTTATGAAATACACGACAAAAGTAAATGAGACAAACTGCTAAACCAGACAAACATTATAAAATACACGACACAAGTAAATGAGACAAACGGCTAAACCAGACAAATGTTATAAAATACACGACACAAGTAAATTAGACAAACGGTTCAAACAGACAAACGTTATAAAATACACGACACAAGTAAATGAGACAAACTGCTAAACAAGACAAACGTTATGAAATACACGACAAAAGTAAATGAGACAAACTGCTTAACAAGACAAACGTTATACAATACACGACACAAGTAAATGAGACAAACTGCTAAACCAGACAAACGTTATACAATACACGACACAAGTAAATGAGACAAACGGCTAAACAAGACAACGTTATAAAATACACAACACAAGTAAATGAGACAAACTGCTTAACCAGACAAACGTTATAAAATACACGACACAAGTAAATGGGACAAACTGCTAAACCAGACAAACGTTATAAAATACACGACACAAGTAAATGAGACAAACGGCTAAACCAGACAAACGTTATAAAATACACGACAAAAGTAAATGGGACAAAACTGCTAAACCAGACAAACGTTATAAAATACACGACACAAGTAAATAAACAAACGGCTAAACCAGACAAACGTTATAAAATACACGACACAAGTAAATGAGACAAACGGCTAAACCAGACAAACGTTATAAAATACACGACAAAAGTAAATGGGACAAACTGCTAAACCAGACAAACGTTATAAAATACACGACACAAGTAAATAAACAAACGGCTAAACCAGACAAACGTTATAAAATACACGACAAAAGTAAATGGGACAAACTGCTAAACAAGACAAACGTTATAAAATACACGACACAAGTAAATGAGACAAACTGCTAAACCAGACAAACGTTATAAAATACACGACACAAGTAAATGAGACAAACTGCTAAACCAGACAAACGTTATAAAATACACGACACAAGTAAATGAGACAAACTGCTAAACCAGACAAACGTTATAAAATACACGACAAAAGTAAATAAAACAAACTGCTAAACCAGACAAACGTTATGAAATACACGACACAAGTAAATCAGACAAACTGCTAAACCAGACAAACGTTATAAAATACACGACAAAAGTAAATGAGACAAACTGCTATAGCAGACAAACGTTATGAAATACACGACAAAGGTAAATGAGACAAACGGCCAAAACAGACAAACGTTATAAAATATACGACAAAAGTAACTGAGAAAAACGGCCAAACCAGACAAACGTTATAAAATACACGACAAAAGTAAATGAGACAAACGGCTAAACCAGACAAACGTTATAAAATATACGACAAAAGTAAATGAGACACACGGCCAACCAGACAAACGTTATAAAATATACGACAAAAGTAAATGAGACAAACTGCTAAACAAGACAAACGTTATACAATACACGACACAAGTAAATGAGACAAATGGCTAAACCAGACAAACGTTATGAAATACACGACAAAAGTAAATGAGACAAACTGCTAAACCAGACAAACATTATAAAATACACGACACAAGTAAATGAGACAAACGGCTAAACCAGACAAATGTTATAAAATACACGACACAAGTAAATTAGACAAACGGTTCAAACAGACAAACGTTATAAAATACACGACACAAGTAAATGAGACAAACTGCTAAACAAGACAAACGTTATGAAATACACGACAAAAGTAAATGAGACAAACTGCTTAACAAGACAAACGTTATATAATACACGACACAAGTAAATGAGACAAACTGCTAAACCAGACAAACGTTATACAATACACGACACAAGTAAATGAGACAAACGGCTTAACAAGACAAACGTTATAAAATACACAACACAAGTAAATGAGACAAACTGCTTAACCAGACAAACGTTATAAAATACACGACACAAGTAAATGGGACAAACTGCTAAACCAGACAAACGTTATAAAATACACGACACAAGTAAATGAGACAAACGGCTAAACCAGACAAACGTTATAAAATACACGACAAAAGTAAATGGGACAAACTGCTAAACCAGACAAACGTTATAAAATACACGACACAAGTAAATAAACAAACGGCTAAACCAGACAAACGTTATAAAATACACGACAAAAGTAAATTTGACAAACTGCTAAACAAGACAAACGTTATAAAATACACGACACAAGTAAATGAGACAAACTGCTAAACCAGACAAACGTTATAAAATACACGACACAAGTAAATGAGACAAACTGCTAAACCAGACAAACGTTATAAAATACACGACACAAGTAAATGAGACAAACTGCTAAACCAGACAAACGTTATCAATACACGACAAAAGTAAATGGGACAAACGGCTAAACCATAGAAACGTTATAAAAAACACGACACAAGTAAATGAGACAAACGGCTAAACCAGACAAACGTTATAAAATACACGACAAAAGTAAATGAGACAAACTGCTAAACCAGACAAACATTATAAAATACACGACACAAGTAAATGAGACAAACGGCTAAACCAGACAAATGTTATAAAATACACGACACAAGTAAATTAGACAAACGGTTTCAAACAGACAAACGTTATAAAATACACGACACAAGTAATGAGACAAACTGCTAAACAAGACAAACGTTATGAAATACACGACAAAAGTAAATGAGACAAACTGCTTAACAAGACAAACGTTATAAAATACACGACACAAGTAAATGAGACAAACGGCTAAACCAGACAAACGTTATACAATACACGACACAAGTAAATGAGACAAACGGCTAAACAAGACAAACGTTATAAAATACACAACACAAGTAAATGAGACAAACTGCTTAACCAGACAAACGTTATAAAATACACGACACAAGCAAATGGGACAAACTGCTAAACCAGACAAACGTTATAAAATACACGACACAAGTAAATGAGACAAACGGCTAAACCAGACAAACGTTATAAAATACACGACAAAAGTAAATGGGACAAACTGCTAAACCAGACAAACGTTATAAAATACACGACACAAGTAAATAAACAAACGGCTAAACCAGACAAACGTTATAAATACACGACAAAAGTAAATGGGACAAACTGCTAAACAAGACAAACGTTATAAAATACACGACACAAGTAAATGAGACAAACTGCTAAACCAGACAAACGTTATAAAATACACGACACAAGTAAATGAGACAAACTGCTAAACCAGACAAACGTTATAAAATACACGACACAAGTAAATGAGACAAACTGCTAAACCAGACAAACGTTATAAAATACACGACAAAAGTAAATGGGACAAACTGCTAAACCATAGAACGTTATAAAAAACACGACACAAGTAAATGAGACAAACGGCTAAACCAGACAAACGTTATAAAATACACGACAAAAGTAAATGAAACAAACTGCTAAACCAGACAAACGTTATGAAATACACGACACAAGTAAATGAGACAAACTGCTAAACCAGACAAACGTTATAAAATACACGACAAAAGTAAATGAGACAAACTGCTATACCAGACAAACGTTATGAAATACACGACAAAAGTAAATGAGACAAACGGTCAAAACAGACAAACGTTATAAAATATACGACAAAAGTAACTGAGAAAAACGGCCAAACCAGACAAACGTTATAAAATACACGACAAAAGTAAATGAGACAAACGGCTAAACCAGACAAACGTTATAAAATATACGACAAAAGTAAATGTGACACACGGCCAAACCAGACAAACGTTATAAAATATACGACAAAAGTAAATGAGACAAACTGCTAAACAAGACAAACGTTATACAATACACGACACAAGTAAATGAGACAAATGGCTAAACCAGACAAACGTTATGAAATACACGACAAAAGTAAATGAGACAAACTGCTAAACCAGACAAACGTTATAAAATACACGACACAAGTAATGAGACAAACGGCTAAACCAGACAAACGTTATACAATACACGACACAAGTAAATGAGACAAACGGCTAAACAAGACAAACGTTATAAAATACACAACACAAGTAAATGAGACAAACTGCTTAACCAGACAAACGTTATAAAATACACGACACAAGTAAATGGGTCAAACTGCTAAACCAGACAAACGTTATAAAATACACGACACAAGTAAATGAGACAAACGGCTAAACCAGACAAACGTTATAAAATACACGACAAAAGTAAATGGGACAAACTGCTAAACCAGACAAACGTTATAAAATACACGACACAAGTAAATAAACAAACGGCTAAACCAGACAAACGTTATAAAATACACGACAAAAGTAAATGGGACAAACTGCTAAACAAGACAAACGTTATAAAATACACGACACAAGTAAATGAGACAAACTGCTAAACCAGACAAACGTTATAAAATACACGACACAAGTAAATGGGACAAACTGCTAAACCAGACAAACGTTATAAAATACACGACACAAGTAAATGAGACAAACTGCTAAACCAGACAAACGTTAAAAATTACACGACACAAATAAATGAGACAAACTGATAAACCAGACAAATGTTATAAAATACACGACACAAGTAAATTAGACAAACTGATAAACCAGACAAAGTTATAAAATACACGACACAAGTAAATGAGACAAACAAGACAAACTTTATAAAATACTCGACACAAGTAAATAAGACAAACTGCTAAACGAGACAAACCGTTACAAAGTACAAAACTTGATATTGAAACTTACTGAATTCAGCATATAAAATTAAAGCTTGAAATTCGGGGCTATGAGTATCATTCATGATTATATTTATGGGTTATTTTGTAGGTTTTTTTTTAATTTTTGTAGTTTCATGTTAAAACATTGAAAACTTTGCCATTAATTAAACAGTTAATAAAGCCAGCGCATACCATGACATTTAGAATAAATTACGTAATTGTCTTACACTGAACAAGTTTTTTATTTATTCTTTTTTTTTCTTCAAAATCATGCATTTATAGTTGTTATTCCGAATCCCATAACAAAAAAAAATATAAGATTTAGAAAGTCACTTTTTGGTTTTGATCCAATTTTAAACGAATTAATATATATTTTGTAGAATTACAAGTAAAAACATAGATTTGTTTAATGTGTCTGGGTAACTTAATTTTTTTAATACACGAAAAATCTTGAGTTTCTTATTTACTAAATATATTGTGACTTCAAAACCAGTATTTTTGTTACAAATCAAAATTTTGTCCGCAAATATCATGACAAGTAATTTTAAACAAGACATTAACAGTCAATAAAATCTGGTCATTTTGACCATGCTTGTAAGATAAGTATTTTATGACCGTTAGAAGTCTGTAGACAGTTTCCTAATACGGTTTGTTTACAATTTCTACATCAATGTCATAATGAAACTGTCTCAGTGGTGAAAAATTAATTAATTTGATCATATTTCTGACATATCACTAAATTGAAACCCACATAAAGCATCGTTATTTATTACAGGTTTCTGAGATGTACACATGTGAATTCATTTGTCCTTCTTTTTTAATCTTCCATAGATTATTTGTAGATGCACTTAAGAGACTCAATAAAATAACACAGACAGGGAAAAGGGAAAAGAAAGAAAGAGAAAGAATGATTAAAAACACTGGATTGAGATAAACAAACGAGAAAAGGTACAAAATGAACAAGCGAAAGAAAACATTTGTTAAAAAGCACCATTAGTTTATTAAAATGAACACATGACAAGCAAAACAAGTGAAAGCATCAATAGTTACAAAAGGAACACATGACAACCAAAACAAGTGAAAGCATCAATAGTTACAAAAGGAACACATGACAACCAAACAAACGAAAGCATCATTAGTTACAAAAGAAACACAAGACAACCAAAACAAACGAAAGCATCATTAGTTACAAAAGGAACACAAGACAACCAAAACAAACGAAAGCATCATTAGTTACAAAATGAAGACAAGAGAAGCAAAGTAAACAAAGGAACATTTGTACAAATAAAAGAAACAAAGTTAAGCAAAATAAGGTGCAATAAACATATATTCAGACAATCGATCATAAACTTTTGGTACGGATAGCTACTGGACATACTTAAATATTCACGTGGTTCATGTAAAAATATAACACAAATATCTGTTTAATTTTGATGTGCTAGATGTGCATATTTCGGAAATTCATTCCTCATCAGTGACACTAAGACCGAAAAGTTTGATAGAAATAAATCATAAGCCAAACAGTTCAATACTAATTAATCTAAAGTTCCAAAATCATATAAATCTAAACCCAGCTAATGAATGCTTTGTATGAGGGAACAAACCTTTGTTTTAAATATACATCAAAATTTAAGACGGCTGAAAATTTCGCTAAATGGTACATTTTCTGACAGCACAAAATACTGCCTACTGAGTTATGCATATGGATACCCTCGGAGAGTTTTACTCCACCAGCATCGGTACCCGCTCAGGAGTAGTGAATATATACCAGTTAAATTTTGATGAACCAGATGTGCACATTTCGGAAATTTATTATTTATTTGTCATACTAAGACCGAAAAGTTTGATTGAAATAAACCATAAGCCAAACAGTTGAAAACTAATTAATCTAAAGTTCCAAAATTATATAAATCCAAATCCAAAATAAATGTGAAATAATTAAAATTTCTAAATTGTAGCACTCGCTGTTGTCTGCAGCGCCCAATACGTACTTAAGATTTTTATGAGGATTGATGTTTTGTTTAGTAAAATGTAGATTTCAAGAAAGATTTAGATTTTTGCTAAAAGCTGTTTTTAGTATTCTTTCATCTTTGTTTTTTGTTTTGTATTTTGATTATTAAATAGAACATATAGTACATGTTTTCGACTTTATATTAATTGATTAATCAGTAATTAGAAATTCCTATCAAAAACTAATCATATGTTTGATTATAAAATAAAATCATGTTGAAATGAATCATAAAAAAAAGTTTAACAGTGTCGTTAATTTTCCAGCATGTATAAAGATTGACAATTCAATAATAACTAAATAGCTTTTCATTCTGTGTATTTAAAAAAAAGAATCTGTTAAAAGCGTTCAATCTATTCCTAATAAAAATCCACTTTTCTTCCAAAATAAATTTCCGGAGATACTGGAACTTTTTTGTTACTTGACGTACGTGACATTAGTTTTCAAATTCAAGACCAGTGCTTCTAATTCAATTTTCAAAGTAATTATTTAGTACAGAACTATTGTTGTCAATAAAACAGAACAATAGAACACACGAACTTTTAGGTGAAAATCATTGTTTAAAATGGATAAAGTTCCCTCTATATCAGACGTTACAATTACCAAAACCAACCCATCTCATGACGAGGTTATATACCGGTGAAATAAAATAAATCTTATTAGCTGTAAATAATCAAATTTGAAATAACAAGTACAAGCAAGAACATGAAATAACACAAGACACGCAGCCAAACCTTGACAAAGTAAATAAAACTCTGTATTGTTTGTGTACATGTATTGAATTAATTAGGAATGTGTAAATTATAATTTTGTTTCATTATTTAGTTTTCTAAAAAAATTTAAAAAAGGATTGTGGTAATTAGTTAACAATTATGTGCAGTGTTTATATATATATATATATATATATATATATATATATATATATATATATATATATATATATATATATATATATATATAACACAAATATCTGCTAAATTTTGATGTGCTATATGTAAACATATTTCGGAAAATCATTCCTCATCAGTGACACTAGGGGCCGAAAAGTTTGATAGATAAAAACATAAGCCAAACAGTTCAAAAATAATGAATCTTAAGTTCCAAAATTGTATTAATCCAAATTCAGCTAAGGAATGGAACAGAACAGATCAAATTGGGGGAGGGGTTATTGTATATGTTAGGGATACTATTTACGCAAAGGAAAGACATGATCTATATGTTGACGGACTTGAATGCATTTGGCTTGAAATTTTTATCAAAGGAAAATCAATCTTACTATGCACGTTTTATAGACCACCAAACACCGGACAGGACACTTGGGACAAAATCGAATCTTCGATTGACCTGGCAACTGAAATTTGTTCCGATTACTTAATACTAACAGGCGACTTTCATGACGACCAATTAAAAAATTCCAAGACAAAAATTAGACATCTACTCGACTCTTTTAACTTAAAACAATTAATACAAGAACCTACACATTTTGACAAAAACACTTGTTCACTTATTGACCTATTTATTATAGACAATGACGATTTAGTAGAAATTTGTGATATTGGAGAGACCTTTTATGACGTTAATGTTCGCTATCATTGTCCCATATATCTGACTCTGCGACTAAAAAAACCCAAACATACTTGTATTAAAAGAAAAATATGGGACTATAAAAACGGCAACTTTCAACTATTTAGGGAAAAATTACATAACACTGACTTCAAGACATTAATAGACAATAACGACATTGACGAAGCAGCGACCAAAATTGCAAGTTGCATCCTAGCAGAAGCTGACAAAACTATCCCTAACAAAGTAGTTACTATCAGACGAAACGACAAACCATGGATGAGAAATGACATTAGACGACTTATACGACAAAGAAAACGAATCCATAAAATAGCCAAAAAATCAAATATTCAAGGCCACTGGGCAAAATTCAGACTGTTAAGAAATCGCTAAGAAATCGGCCAATATTGTTCCAGTTTTCAAAAAAGGTGACCGTTCAGACGTAACCAATTACAGACCTATCTCACTGCTTAATGTGCTTGGTAAAGTCATGGAAAGATGCATTCTCAAATATCTGCTTAACTATATTTATAAAAATAGGATTATTACAAGTTTTCAATCAGGTTTTACGCATGGTGACTCCACTGTAAACCAACTTCTTTCTTATTGTAACGAAATTGGCTTAGCTCTTGACCTTGGTAAGGAAGTTAGATTAGTATTTTGTGACATAAGCAAGGCTTTCGACCGAGTGTGGCATAGAGGATTACTTGTTAAAATTAAGTCTATCGGGATTAGGGGGAAATTACTGAATTGGTTCCAAAGTTATTTAAGTAATCGTCACCAGCGGGTGGTTTCAAGTATTGCTTCTTCTTCTTGTTTACCTATTACTGCCGGTGTTCCCAAGGGATCTATTTTGGGACCAATCCTTTTTCTCATTTATATTAATTATATAGTAGCTGATATAGGATGTAGTATTAGACTATTTGCTGATGACACCTCACTCTATGTTAATGTTGAAAATCCGTACGATTCGGCCGTGAATCTAAATTCTGATCTTTCGAGAATACATCTTTGGTCCCAAAAGTGGCTAGTTTCTTTTAATCCTAAAAAAACTGAATCCATGATTATTTCTAAGAAAGCAATTAAACCCTTTATACATGGATGGTACTCTTGTCCAAGAAGTTGACTCCCATAAACATCTTGGATTGGTTTTTACCTCTGATGGGACTTGGAAACAGCATGTTGATGAATTGTTATCTAAAATTAATTCTAGACTCTTTATACTTAAAAAACTGAAATTCAAACTTGACCGCCTTTCTCTAGAAAATCTTTATCTCAGCTTTATATAAATTATAAGACCTCTAATGGAATACGGTGACGTCATATGGGACAACCTGACAGACGAGTGTATTAAAAATTAGAACGTGTAAATATTGAAGCAGCTCGAATAGTAACTGGGGCGACTAGGTTAACAAGTTTAAATTTATTATATCACGACGCGGGGTGGGAAACATTGGAAACAAGAAGGAAAAAACATAGATTAATTCAATTTTTTAAGATGTATCATAAGCAATCTCCTACTTATCTTTCTCAAATGATCTCATCTACAAACTCAGAAATTCATTCTTATAACACCCGTTCGTCTCAAAATTTAGAAATCATATTATGTAGGACAGATTTTTATTATAAATCATTCCTTCCCTCCACTATTAGAGATTGGAACAATATTCCTGTATCAGTAAGAAACAGTTCACTAAACATTTTTAAATCTTTTAAACCATAAATTACAAATTCCCAAATACTTTTATTCAGGTAGTCGCATAGGACAAATTTATCACACTAGACTAAGGCTAAAATGTAGTTCGTTAAATCATCATTTGTTTGCAAAAAACTTGTTGAAAACCCTTATTGTGCATGCGGTCAAACCGAAACTACCCATCACTTTCTACTACAATTTAATTTGTATAATCATATCAGAAATGCCACTATCCATACTATAAACGCCCCTTATGACCTTGATATATTATTGTTTGGGAATCAAAACTTAACCAATGACGAAAATATTGCTATTTTTGACAAAGTGCAAAATTACATTCTTCTAACAAAGAGATTTTTCTGACTAAGTCCCGTTTAAATGTATATTGAATCTACAGGTTAACATATGTCTCTTAAAACACATTTACATAGTGAATTATTGTACATTTAAATACTGAATTATTGTACATTTAAAAACTTCGAATTTGTCTTTTCAAAAAATAAACTTTATTTATTTATTTATATATTTATTTATTTATGTATTTATTTATTTATTTATCTTCTTATTTATTTATTTATTTACTTATTTATTTATCCATTTATTGATATTATCATACTTTCTTCTCAGTCATGCAGACTATTTGTTTTGTACCGATTGTTAAGGAAACTGGTTAATATAAGAGTATTACTCTTGTTCCAGGATCCTCTATATGTTGTAAATTATTACGCATGTTGTATGTCATGTTATCATTTAATAAAATATTGTTTAAACTAAGGAATGGTTTGCATGAAGGAACAGACATTAGTTTTAAATAAATTTCAAAAATTAAAACGACTGAAAATTTTGCTAAATGGTATATTTTATGACAGCATATAAATTGCTGTGTTAATTTGTTATAATAAATATTACTCTAATCACAATATTTTTTCATTATGAAGCCCTTTATATCGATTATATACAATTTGTAGTTTCATAACTTAAACTGGAAAGTCTCATAGCAAGATCGGCTCTATCTGGAAATCTAATATGTAAAAACTAACATTTATCTTGACCTTTACGACATAAACAATCTATTTAACATAAAAATAAAAGTTAAAGCTAATGAAAAACGGACTTTATATATAAATTAATCTGAGAATAGAAACAAACATGGCATACTTGGTAAAATATACAACTCTGAAGTAAATATAACCACCAGTATGTAGCTACTAACACCTGTATAACACATGTCTGTATGGAGCAGAGGCAGAAAGTTATAACGACTAACAACAATGTGATTAGAAAGAACCAAAGTCCGTGATCACCAATTATTGAGAGTTTAATTGTTTTTACTGTAAGCGGGGCTAATGGGCTTTAAAGGAAAGTCCAATGTACTAGAAAAAAAATAAAAAATGTGGTAATATTCGTAAATCGGCTTTTGCGAACTAATATTTTTTTCATTTGTAATATGTACATTTGATTAATATAGAATATAAAATAAGTAATAGAATTCATTTCTTATTGCATCATTCTTTGAAATAATACAGATGTCTGCCATGTTGCAATGTCGGAAATCCATATCTCATGATTTCATTTCGTACCACAATTCTTTAAAGGTTTGTGAGTTGTGGTCCGGAATGTCAGTTCGATCAGTTATTCGTTTTCGATGAAACTGTACTATTGCATTGTTAAATTTATGAAAAGGTAAACTAAATCATTTGTTGATTAATGAGTGCAATTATATATTTTTTATTTACTCTTTTGAAGTTGATAGACATTCAAATATTGAAATTCGTTTTTGTTGTGTCTCCCCGTCATGTGTTTGAGATCCTCTAATCTGTTACTAATTTGTACATTATTTCCGGAGATTAGATTGGATAAGTTGATGTATTTACAAGCACTGCTGTGGAAGAAGTTTTTACTTTAACGGTATAAAATCAAATAGATTAAAGAGGTCGTGAAACAGAATTCGTGTTGCTTTCCGATACATTAAATTCTATTTTATGAGTAACAGACTTCGACTTAAAATCCTCAATGAGGTATTAAAATAGTATTAAGTGAAAATTGCATGCCTTCATTACCAGCAATAAAATGTTATTACAATTAATGAAACAGTTTCCTAGCCCAAACCTGATATTATACATTAATCGAAACAGTAAATTTTCTACTGCTGTGTCCAGCTGACAATTACCAGTTTTAAATAGGATGTTTTTAAGTCAAACTATTTTGGATATTTTTCAAGTGCATTCTCGTTACAAATTCCAACACCAAAATGTCCTCGCTTTATACAATCAGGTTCCTGGTTGAAATTTTTGTTCGTATTTTTTACAATTTATTTTACAATTTAAACATATAAACATATACCTTTCATTTCTGTTTAGAAATAATTTTTTTTAAAAAATGTGACAGAATAGTAAGGACGCAAAACAAGAAGAAAACGAAACGCCGATGATAACAAACAGACTTAACAAATAGGATCGATTTCTTTTTGAAATGGAAAAAGAAAACGAATTCCCGATTGAAAAGACAAAAATATCAACATCACGATCGAAAATACAGAAAAGAACGAAATTCTTTATGTAGGACTGAGTGAAGACAGAATCCCGATCGAGGTCATAAAGTAGACAGGCTGAAGAAAAAAGTACTTATGACATTATGAAAAACAAAAACATTTATCAACAAGATAGAAAACAAACCGAGAAGACAAAAAAGAACAAAATAGATTAAAAAGACAAAAAAATGAAAAGGTAAAAAAATGTAAGATTACATAACTCGTAAATACGACGTCTTTTAGGCTAAACAATGTTATATACTTAATCGGTATTTAAATAAAGATTTGTCATTTAAAGCTGTGTATATAAAGATTGTATAGCTAGATTTAGTAACGACCGATGGTAAACAATCAAAACTATAAAAAAAACAAAAAAAAAAACAAATACCCAATTTGAATTAAAATTTCATTGAAATCCGGAAACATAAACAACCCATTGTTGTAACTAAAGATAAAATCTGAATAAAAAAAGTCATCTGACAAGACTTGATGTTGTTGTACAAATAATCATTTGTTTTATTTAATGTAGGATGAATGACAAATAATCAGATGATGCTCAAATAATGTAGCATGCACTCAGTTGGTTTTTTTTTTTTTTTTTTTTTTTTTTTTTTTTTTTTTTTTTTTTTTTTTTTTTTTTTTTTTAAAAAAACAATCACATTAAAGAACATAAAAATAATTGCAATTTAACAAAAACAAAACTTTCAAAGCTTGAATACGTTACTTATATTGTTACACTTGGTCTTGTGTCATGTATAAAACAAAATAAAAAGTCCGCCTTAAAATACAATGCAAACAAAGCCCCTACTTTTACAGGACTACGAACTATGGAAACACAATCCTTGCAATTACAGAATAACGAACTGTAGAAACACAGCTCTTACAATTACAGGATTACGAACTGTAGAAACACAGCCCTTACAATTACAGGATTACGAACTATAGAAACACAGCTCTTGCAATTACAGAATTACGAACTGCAGAAACACAGCCCATATATTTACAGGATTACGAACTATGGAAACACAACTCTTGCAATTACAGAATAACGAACTGTAGAAACAAAGCCCTTACAATTACAGGATTACAAACTATGGAAACACAGCCCTTGCAATTACAGAATAACGAACTGTACAAAGACTGCCCTTACAATTACGAATAACGAACCGTAGAAACACAGCCCTTGAAAAGACAGAATAACGAACTGTAGAAGCACAGCCTTTATAATTACTGGATTACGAACGATAGAAATACAACCCTTACAATTACGAATAACGAACTGTAGAAGCACAGCCCTTACAATTACTGGATTACGAACGATAGAAATACAACCCTTGCAATTATAGAATAACGAACTGTAGAAACACAGCCCTTGCAATTACAGAACAACGAACTGTAAAAACAGAGCCCTTGCAATTACAGAATAACGAACCGTAGAAACACAGCCCTTACAATTACTGGATTACGAACGATAGAAATACAACCCTTACAATTACGAATAACGAACTGTAGAAGCACAGCCCTTACAATTACTGGATTACGAACGATAGAAATACAACCCTTGCAATTATAGAATAACGAACTGTAGAAACACAGCCCTTGCAATTACAGAACAACGAACTGTAAAAACAGAGCCCTTGCAATTACAGAATAACGAACAATAAAAACACAGCCCTTGCAGACAGAATAACGAACTGTAGAAACACAGCCCTTGCTATTACAGAATAACGAACTGTATAAACACAGCCATTGCAATGACAGATTAACGAACAGTACAAAGACAGCCCTTACAATTACAGAAAATTGAACTGTGAAACACAGCCCTTGCAATTACAGAATAACGAACGTAGAAACACAGCCCTTGCAATTACAGAATAACGACCTGTGAAACACAGCCCTTGCAATTACAGAACAACGAACTGTATAAACACAGCCCTTGCAATGACAGAATAACGAACAGTACAATGACAGCCCTTACAATTATAGAATAACGAACTGTAGAAACACAGCCCTTGCAATTACAGGATAACGAACAATAGTAACACATTTCTTACATTTACAGGATTACAAACTGAAGAATCAAAACCCTTTGTTCCCGCATGCACGGCATTCCTTATCTGGATTTGGATTCATATAATTTTGGAACTTTGGAGTCAGTAATTTTCAAATGTTTGGCTTATCTTTTTTTATCCATCAAACATTCCGGCCCCTAGTGTCACTGATGAGGAATGATTTTCCGAAATGTGAACATCAGAATTTTAACAGGTATTTGTGTTATATATTTATACTTAATTTAATTAACGAGGATTACAAACAGCCATACTGGCTAAAACATGTTTTCCCCAATAGAAAAATACAACACACATACACGCATTCACAAAAGTCCATACGAAATGTGGCACGAAATAACTATGTATCAGAAATAGTTCATATTCATAAACACGTTTATTAATTGCATTAAGTAACAAATAACGAAAATAACTATATACAATAAGCTGCATAGATGATATACCAAAAAAAATTGATATTTCAGTTGAACCGTTTGCTAGCTTTAATATAAGAAAACACTATATCAAACAGTTGCTTATTTTCTTCAAGATACAGTGTAACTTCCGAAAACCGACACCTCTAAATACCGACAACCTCCATAAACCGACACTGTCTGCCCGGGACGGATTTATTCTTATATAAATGATGTAATAAAAACTTCCAAAAACCAACACCTCCGTATTCCGATCACCGACATAATTTGTCAGCCCAAATCGGTTTCTTTAACAGTAAATAAACTTCCGAATACCGACATTACCTGTAGAACAAATAATGTTTGAATGGTCACGAATGACTGCACGTGATGAGAACTCATATTACCGCGGGCTATGTATAACACCTGTTTACCTACGGTCGATGTTTACTAAATACATTAAATTATTTATTATAATTATTATTATTATTTATCTGTATCGTATGTAATTTTAAAATAAACAAACGTGTTTAAAACGTTTTATTAAAATTTGCGTTGTTTATATTTAAAAAAACAGAAGTCGGATGCCGAAAAGCTGCGTGATGTTTTTAGATGCAAGGCAAAACAATACAGCTTTTTCTTTTTCTTGTTTTTTTTTCTTTTTAATCTGAATGATTGATATGACCTCTTCTTCTCGGGCGAGAAAAATAAAATAAAATAACACAAACTTGAGTACTGTTAGCAGGGCCCGATCTTGGTAGACGATAAGAACTACGTATTACAACTACGATGACAATGTATGCACATTGTTTTATTGTTCAATTTGTTTAATATAAAAATAAAATATAAATAACATTTAAAATATCACTTTACACGATGTAAGTGTTAACAAACACGATCGAATCCACACACATGAATACATTATAATAGCCAAATCCGGTAACTGACTAAATTCTGACCTGGTAACGGACTGGAACGAACCGGATTCGAATCCGTTTTTTCAAACTCCTGAAAACCGACACCTCTGTAAACCGACCAAAATGACCGGTCCCGTGGAGTGTCGGTTTACGGAAGTTTCACTGTACAAAGATTCTGACCCATGTTAAAAAAACTACACAAATAATCAGTACAAGTGGAAGCAAAAACTGTGTAACTTACACCAGGTAAGAGTGAAAACATCTTCTAGAATTTTTTGTCGAATATTTGCATTTTTTACACAATAGAAGAAAAAATGTTTAACGTCTTCGGTTTTATTTGGGCAGTGATCGCACATTTAATGAAGGAAAAATCTATAATTAAAACGGTGCTTGTTTAGTGCACTCAATCCAAGTAGAAGCCGACAGTGGTTTACTTTTGCGGGTCCGAATCCGTAAGAATATAATTTAGTTGATGTTGCGCCTTCTTTAGACTTGAGCAATGATTTAAATTCGCGAACAGAGGATGCTTTATTGGAGATCCCAGAAAGTTCCACTCTCTTATCGAACGTGGTAAAAATGAATCATAAAAAGCTTTGTTCGAGAATGAATGAGCATTATGTCATCTTTACGGCGTAGATTGTAGATTGGGTTGTGGGAACGTAGGGCGCAAGTATTTATTAAATAATGGGTTACAATGTTGTTTATAATTTTATAAAATAAAGACGTTGCAATCTACGCCTGGTGGATAGCAATTCAAAACTAACTTCCCGCAGTAATAAATTATGTTTTTGTGCATGTAGGAGCCGGTGCATATAAGGATACCACGTTTTTGGATTTTTTTTCAGATTTTCGAATTGGTATTTGTAGCATGAATCAAATAAACAACGCCATATTTTAACAGAGGTCTTACTAGACTTTTATAAAGATTTTCAATTGCAAGGCGGGGAAGTATATGTCTGACTCTCGATAGAATATCTAGTCTTTTGTTTGCTTTAGAAGCAATACTATTCAGATGGTCTCCTCAGTTAAAAGGCGTTTTTAGATAGATACCTAAATGTTTATGAGTATCTACTTGTTTAAGAATAACATTATTAAGGTATAAAGGAGGGTAAATAGGTTTTACTAATTTCTTAGTAAATATAAAATATTCCGTTTTCAGCGGATTAAAACTAACAAGCCATTGGTTTGACAACTTGTTCAATTTTTCATGCTCGTCGTTTATTATATCAAAAGAGGTGTTGTTTTCTATTGGTTTCAAGAGAGAAGTATCATCAGCAAAAAGGTTAATTGAGGAAGTCAAACCAACATTTTTATTATTGATATAAATCAAGAACAGACGTGGACCGAAAATAGACCCTTGTGGTACACCAGAGTTAGTTGTCATAGTTGTTGAGTTACTACCAGATATTACTTCCCTTTGCTTGCTATCAGTAATATAAATCCCAAGCCATCGAAAGAGGTTTCCATTAATTCCAAAAGATTTTAATTTATGTAGAAGAGCTTAATGCCATACCTTTTCAAATGCTTTTGAAACATCCAATTCGAGGGGCATATATATGTTCCTTCATCGATTAATTTAGATATTGATGCACTATTATAGTAAGCTGATATATTGTTGAATCATTTTGTTTGAAACCAGAGTTTTCATCTATTAACAAGGAGTTTTCAATGCAAAAATATAGTTGTTTATATACTATTTTTTCCACAACTTTTGATATGGTAGATAACAAGGAGATCGGACGATAGTCTTTTATGTCTCTTCGATCGCCCCCTTTGAAGACTGGAGTGATATTAGCTAATTTTCAACAAGAAGAAAATGTACCACTAGAGAGAGAATATCTAAATAATTGTGCAAGAGGATAGCATAATGACTTGGCACAATACTCCAGCACATAATTTTGGATGTTATCAGGACCAATAGCTTTAAGACATTTCATTACCTCCGCTTCAGATACTAAATATATAACAAATACCTGCTAAATTTTGATGTGCCATATGTGCACATTTCGGAAAATCATTCCTCATCAGTGACACTGAGGGTCGAAAAGTTTGATAGATGAAAAACATAAGCCAAAAAGTTGAAAAATAATTAATCTAAAGTTCCAAAATTATATGAATCCAAATCCAGCTAAGGAATGCTTTGCATCAGGGAACAGACCTTAGTATTTAATAAATATCAAAAATTAAGGCGGCTAAAAAATTGTTTGCTAAATGGTATATTTTCTGACAGCACAAAGTACTGCCTACTGAGTTATGAATACCTTCGGGGAGTTTTACTCCACCAGCAGCGGTACTCGCTCAGGGTAATATATATATAACTCATATATATATAAATAAAACAAACATACCAGTCCTTGTCCATATAGTAATCCCAAAAACAAAGTAAAAACTTTGCAAACTGGCAAAATATGATAAACACGTTAACCTCCATCAAGGAAGTGAGGCCGGGTGCTCTGGAAGGGTAAGCACCTCCTGTCTTGCTAGCTACATCCGTCACGTGCGAATCAATTTTGAGAATGAAAGGAATAAAAAACTATGGTAAGTCAAATATATCCAGTATAAGTTGGGATACAGGGACTACATACTTATCAACAATATTGTGATGACGGCCATAAAACTTTTTAAGGGCCCTGATCAGACTAGGCTTGCAATATCCCTGTGTCAACAATTTAATTGTAAGTAATTTGCTTCGCTGCAGAAAGTTCCCATAGTGGGAACAAGCTCTACCGTACCGTATTAACTGTGAAACATATACAACATACGCCGGACAAGCAGGGATATTACTGCAAAGAAACGGAAAGTTGACAATAGAAAAATTGAAGTCATCACGTTTGTCGTACAGTTTCAGATGTAACCTTTCATGGGTGTCATAATTGAGGTATAAGTCCAAATATGAAGCAGAACATGGAGAATCTGTCGTGTCTTTTATTATCAGAAAGTTCTGATTCACATAGGGGTCTAAGGTTGGTAAAGATTTACTATTAGATTGGGGGTCTATAGTGGAGTGTGATGTAAAGTACTTATTTAATATTTCTGCTTTTCTATGTCAGTTGTAGCTATTAATGTTCCGTCTGATAAAAGGGGCAAATTCCGATCTGATTTAGAACCAAGAATTGATTTGGAAAGTGACCAAAACTTTTTTATTCCACTTTTTCATTTGACAAAGCAGTTGTTGTCTTTTCATTAAAACGCTGGACAGCCAACTTTTTACACCTATTTGCTTCTATCCTAGCAAGAATAAATCTTAGTTCATGGTCAGGGGTACCTGACTTTTTGAATCGTTTGAAACATCTTTCTCGAATTCGAAATGCCCTGTGTTCCAAGGTTTGTCACGAGGTCTAATTGTGACTATTTACTGTTTTGTGAGAGATAAATTCACAACATACTGCATTAATTAACGAATTAGTATAACAGACAATGTCGTCTATATCATCAAATATTCGTAAGCAGTTGTAAATGGTGTAATGTAAAGTGCAACATTTAAAGCACGAAAATCGGTTATTTTGTAGTCCCAGACAACTCTTTTGTAACAGTCATAATCATATTTAATTTACAAATGTGAGATGTGACTCCTATTGACCTACACACAGATGGATTATCGGTAATAATTAAGTCTAATAGATATGAAGAAGTTTGTGGTTGATATGAATATCGAGTTGGTTCATTGACTACCCGGTACAAATTGTTTACTGTAACAAGATTACGTTATCTTATTCCAAGTTCACTATTCATATGATTGTCTTCCCATTACTGGCACCCATCATTAAAATCTCCTGTTATAAATAAAGCGTAAGAATTACATGATTTAGCGAGGTTGGAAATCAAACAAACATTTATTGCAGTCTTCGGCTGATTGATTCGGTGGACGATAGCAAACACCAAACAGGATTGTTTTATTTAGAACTGATAATTCTATCTAAAGTAATTCTAAATCAGTACATCTTTTAAACGTATATGTTATATATTTACGTTTACAGATTACGAATTATAGAAACACAGCTCATACATTTACAGAATAACGAACTATAAAAACCAGCCCTTATATTTACAGGATTAAGAACTATAGAACAAGATTCCTTACATTTACAGCATTACGACTTATGGAAGCATAGCCTTTACATTTACACGATTACAAACTATAAAAACACAACCCTTATATTTACAGGATTACAAGCTATAGAACAAGATCCCTTACATTTATAGCATTACGAACTGTAGAAACACAGCCCTTACATTTACATGATTACGAACAATAGAAACAGAGCCCTTACATTTACATGATTACGAAACTAAATTATAAAAAATAGAAAAATAACTCGATACTTAAACATCTCTGTTTTGTGTAGGATACTCGCCTATCTAATTACTTTTAAATTTCCAATACATCTAAGTGCATGTTTATCAAGAAAAAAGACGCTCTTATGAACTCAAGTTGAGCAATATTATTACTAAAAGATACCAATAAAACATGCGCTGAGGCTTAAACACCTCTATATAATAAAAAGGTTGGACGAAAAAGCTACATTGAGCAGTAGAATGGTTAATGTGTTTAAGATGAAAACAAGCATTTCAGTTTATTTTGAATGTTAGAGGTTTAACATTAAGTATCCAAGAAAGTATCTTATATTGTGAATATATATATATATATATATATATATAAATATATATATATATACCTAACTCTAACATATATAAATAGCTGTCATATTTATTGTTCAAACACTTTATGTATATATAAAACTCATCTGCTTCTAATACTTTAAAATAATTTTGTTTCATCTTATTATTATTTACAGAGATCTGTGTATTTATGTCAATAACTACTTGTACTCATTTAAACATTAAACGGAATGATTTTAAATTCTGCCGTAAGTATTAGAAGCAGGTGAGTTTGTATATATAAATAAAGTGGTTGAATAATAAATAAGACAGCTATTGCATATTTTATATATAAATATATATGTGACTCTCAACTCGACTTTATAAGATATTTACTGGGTAATTACCATCAAAATTATAAGCTTCAATTGTGTTAAATTGCTTGTTTTTACCTGACTGACAGACACAATAGTCATTCTACTGCTGCGTTTAGCCTTTCTTTTGTCTTACTTTTAATTTGTTTATTACTACAATGGTGTTCAAAGCCTCAGGGCATATTTAATGAAATCTTTTTTATCTTTTTGTTATAAAAATCAAATTTCACTTGATTAGCTTGTACCAAATACTTGAAGAAGAGGTATTGTTATTCCAATTTTCAAAAGTGACAAAAAGAATTAATCCAAACATGAACACTATAGACGGTATTGGGTTGTTTCCGTATCTGTTAAAGCTTTTTGAAAGAGTACTTTATCCAAAATGAAGCCACTAACATTTTTTCTGACATTTTTCAACTTCCAGTAACAAGACTTCCTTACAAGTCTTGATTGCTTACACACTGTTAAAACTTGCAAGAAACCATATACTATAATATTGAATGTTACCTCAAGGTAAACGATGCATTTTTAGATAAAACAAAAGCTGTTTGTCTCCCTGGTTTAATTGTTAAATAAGGTAGACTCGATATTGCAGGTTAGCTTTACATCTCATTATTGTCATAAAAATATTTATACTTCATAGACAACTTTTTGTCCTTAATTGCCGACGTCTTTGTAATACAATCTTTCTTGCACTGAATTTTAAAAAATCAACCATACTTCCGGTTACCATAATGAGCCACATAAACTGCAAATATACTCGTAAATCTACATACTTTTTAGTTCGTACCTGGTATTTTTATCTATACAGAAAAATTGAAATCTTCAGTATCATTTTATGTATTTTTATTTGTATTATTATTATTATTATTACGAAACAATCATGCAATTGAAAAAATGTATGCTCTTTGATGTTTACTGATAGATATATGAGTTAATCTAGCTTCGTGTGTGTGTGTGTGTGTGTGTGTGTGTGTGTGTGTGTGTGTGTTAAGATACAGATCTTCAACATTTCTGTAAAGTTTAAATTTTAAATGTTTGATTTTATGTACCGGGTTGATTTAAATTTCATTTTTTTTGACACGACTAGTTTGTTATTTTCATTCTTTGGTTATATCTAGTTCTTATTTCACCTGACTGATTTGCAATCAAATTTGTTATCGAAAACGGAATTTAAAACCCGGAATGTAAAACTTTACTCTTATTCCGGTCTGATTTAGCATTTAAGTAACAATTCCTTAGAGAAACCACACGTTTCATTAATAAGATGTGTTTGCTATGGTATTTAAGCGCTAGTTTGTTCCGATGATTAAAAATATCGATAGCCTATCTTATACTCGCTTCATGCGTAAGATAGCAGCATTCAGTATTAGTTAATAAGTCCATCTAAAACCTCCAACAAGACATCAATACGAATTTTCTTAGAAAACACGAATTATCTTCAAGAATTAAACAAACCAGAAAGCTTATAGTTTATTTGGTCGTGTATTGATTAAATTTGATCACATACAGATTCCGTTATTAATTAGTAATGATCTTTACTGGCAATACAAATATCATTTTATATTTCGTCAATATATTTATTGCTTAAATCGGCACTAAAGGAAATACAGGCGCGAACTTACAGGTCACAAAAGATCATCCAATCTACGGGACTTGCTTCTGAATTAACTTTATCATAATGGTTTGAACTTCAAATAGAAATAATTAATTGTTTGGTATAGAAGTAAATTGTAATATTTACCAAATGGACACGGACGGAATAATTGATAAAACGAAGGAAATACAGATCCATTGTAGAATTAATTAATAACATTTTTTGGTACCGGAATTTTGATTTGTCCTTACCTTGACCCTCCAATAGAACCGAAAATAAAAATTGTCATTCTTACTGCAAATCAAAACTACATGTACAAAACGGTTGACGTTCAGTCTTGCGAACTGTTTAACATGCAGTCCATGTAGTGGTTAGTAGAGAAATAAGGGGTCATTTCTTATTCGCTTTTTGAAAAAAGTTTGTTTTTTTTATTATATTTATTTTATTGCTTTTCCAACAACAGTATTTTGGTCATTGAAAAATTTGTAAATAAAACAACAAAATTTGAGCAATTGACAGGTATTAAGGCTATCAGTTATAAAAATTCCCGACTTTAAACATGTAAGTTAATGTTCAGTGGTGCGGTTTATAATATTATTAGAGGACTCATCAGGATTCTGGTTGTTACAACTGGTTATCTATAAAAACAACTCACATTAAGAATTAAAAAACAAACTCTTTTTGCTAAAGAAGGCTGTCATAACACATCTTTTACATGCACACGCAATCATCAAAAATCTAAACAACAAACAGAATTTCCATTTCTAATTTAACTTCAAATTACTCTAATTCAAGAGGGAAATAAAATACTATAATTAAACTTTAAAATCCGTCAAGGCGTGTAATTTACTTTTACATTGGAAACGTTCTTTTAATCAGTCATGCAAGTCACTCATTTGTCATAAGCACGCACGTTATTACAAATAACAGGACCCCTTTAGCATTAACAAAAACAAAATAATACAAAGAATTTACAAAATGAACAAAAAACAGCAATAATAATAATCATCATCATCATTTTCATCATCAACTGCGTTGGCGTATTGTATGTGTTAAACCTTTCAGCTTGTCTGATTTTTCGTTTCTGTAAAGAAGACTTTGTATGTTTTTAGAATAAAATATTTCTGGACACTAGCTGTTTAGACAAAATAGACTAGCGTCATCATTATTAGTTTAAACATATTTTATTGCCAATTATTAAATACATTGCAATGGGATCGGACGTAAGTTTAAAAACTTATAATTATCCTTTCCCTATATATATATATATATATATATATATATATATATATATATATATATATATATATATATATATATATATATATATATATATATTGAAATTGAAATATAGATATAAGGAGACATTATAACAATATTTTTTATACATATATATAATATTATAATATATAATATATATTATGCTATAGGACGAAACTTACAAATTAAACGGTTTGTTCAAACAAAAATGCTAATTATATATATATAATTATATATAAAATTAAATATTGAATTTTTATTTAAGTTTCACGGAATAAAAATAATTTACCAGTAGTATTTTATAGTTTGGAGACATCAATGGAATTAATTCAGAAGAAACATTTTCATTTTTAAAGTTTTTTGTTCCTAATTATGTGAAAAAAAACCCGAAAAAGAAAACTATTTAAAGGTATTGCAATTGACGAGATTAGGTCGAAGTTTTGTGATTTTTTATCCATTTTCAAAAGCAAAAAACTACATTTTTAAAAAACTTTTCTTTGAATTGTACAGCAAAGTTATATAAACGGATGCAGCTATAATTATAACTTAGAATCTTACCTTACAGTTCATCAATCAAATTTGATTTAAACACTACTTTTGAAATCAAGCTATTTGTACAATTGTTAATTACGAGCTAACACGCTGTAATAATCTCATCAAAGTTTAATTGCCACCTAAAGAGTCAAATAGTACAACTGCTTTTATAACAAGTTTGTTTTTGTCAATGTCAACATGTACATCCATATGTCCAAAGTTTCACCTTCAAATCGGGGGTAATATTCAATGTTTATTATCTAACTATGAAATATTTATGTTTTCAAAATTTATTCAATAAAGAAGAAGAATGTAGACTTAAACCGCATACTCAACAATAACTAATAGAACCACGTTTTTAACAATATCAAGGGGAACCAACTTCATGACTATACCCGGAGGAACTACATTCTCCACACTACTCAGAGGGACCATGTTTTCGACAATACCAAGGGAATCCAATTTCTTGATGTTACTCAGAGGAACCAAATTCTTGACAATACTTAAAGGGACAACATACTTGCCAATAAAAGGAAGAACCACCAACTCTCACTCAAGAAAACCCCATTCTCTACAAAACTCAAAGAAACACCATATTTAACAATACACAATATAACACTTTTAACAGTACTCAGAAGAATAACATTCATGACAAAACCCAGCACAACATATTTTAAAGTTCATTTATGGACAAGCTACTTGACAATCCCCAGCACAACATTTTTACAGTACTCAGAAGAATAACATACTTGACGACTTCCAGCACGACACTTTTTACATACTCACAAGAACAGTACCCAGCACAACACTTTTTACAGTACTCAAACATCGTACTCGAAAATACCCACACAACATGTTTACAGTATTCGAAAGAAAAACATACTTCACAATACCTAGCATTGATCTCTTGACAATATCCAGCACAGTATTTTACAGTACTCAGAAAAACAACGTACTTGACATTACCCAGCATAACGACTTTCTACAGTTCTCTTGACAATATCCAGCACAGTATTTTACAGTACTCAGAAGAACAACGTACTTGACATTACCCAGCATAACGACTTTCTACAGTTCTCTTGACAATATCCAGCACAGTATTTTACAGTACTCGGAAGAACAACGTACTTGACATTACCCAGCATAACGACTTTCTACAGTTCTCTTGACAATATCCAGCACAGTATTTTACAGTACTCAGAAGAAACAACGTACTTGACATTACCCAGCATAACGACTTTCTACAGTTCTCTTGACAATATCCAGCACAGTATTTTACAGTACTCAGAAGAACAACGTACTTGACATTACCCAGCATAACGACTTTCTACAGTTCTCTTGACAATATCCAGCACAGTATTTTACAGTACTCAGAAGAAACAACGTACTTGACATTACCCAGCATAACGACTTTCTACAGTTCTCTTGACAATATCCAGCACAGTATTTTACAGTACTCAGAAGAAACAACGTACTTGACATTACCCAGCATAACGACTTTCTACAGTTCTCTTGACAATATCCAGCACAGTATTTTACAGTACTCAGAAGAAACAACGTACTTGACATTAGCCAGCATAACGACTTTCTACAGTTCTCTTGACAATATCCAGCACAGTATTTTACAGTACTCAGAAGAACAACGTACTTGACATTACCCAGCATAACGACTATCTAAAGTTCTCTTGACAATATACAGCACAGTATTTTACAGTACTCAGAAGAACAACGTACTTGACATTACTTAAAGGAACCACGAAATTTCAATTTGAAATTATAGGTAAAGGTTATTTTCGATTCAACTGAAAGCAGTCAGCTTAACCAATGGCATGGCGAAGTGTCCGTGTGCGAGAGCGTAAACTTCAACTTTTTTCCTCTGAAACCACCAAATGAAACCAAATCTTGACGGAATGGCCTTAGGTTGAGTAGATTAAATTTTTTAAAGTCTGATCTTAAATCTATGATGGCCGCCATTGCTATAAATAGAAAAAAAGAAAATGGCCATTACATATTCATTTGTAGATCAGTTTCGTTAAAATTTGGTATATACTAAGTAGAACTCTGGACTTGTTTGATTGTTGGCATTTTATAAGGACAATATGTTAAAAAATCATCTTCTCTGAAACCAGATGAAACCAAATTTAATTTATAATGTCCCTAGGTGAAGTTAATTAATGTTTGTGTTTTTAGTCTGATCCAAAATCTTAGATGGACGTTGTTAAATAGAAAAAAAGGAAATGACCATCACATAAGTTTATCACCTTAGTTTTAAGCCCATGTGGGTATGTTCACATAAAATTTTCAAACATTCCTAAAACTGGAGCGGCTTATGTTAAAACCATTTTTTATATATAGCAATGCATTCTTATAGGTCATTTGAGCAGTGTGGAAACTTTTGGCGCTCTTGTTTATTTTTATCTTTATTCTGTGATCTTTATTTTCTGAGTATGTACATAATGTTCTATAAAGACTACAGACCTAACTCATAAATGTTGTAACAAATTCACTGGCACGTTCAGTCTGCGTACAATGTTTTATAACAATGTTTTATCCATTAATTACATTAATATGTCTTAATGATATATGCTCTTTTTGTACTAGGTAGAGGGATGTTCGATAGTAAAGTTTTCAGCACTATTATCACGCTGTCTTACACCTGTACAGTTGTAATTAGGTCACCTCAGACCAATATCACACGCTTTCTAATTAAATTTATTGAAAGTTATTAATTAATGATTATACACGGTTTAATCAGAGCAATAATTATCGAGTAGTAATTATCTGTGTTAAATGTAACTGTCAAATTTACAAATCGTTAATTAAAATATTTTTTAATATTCTTACACAAACATGAAATAAATCTTTATTTATTTTTTTGGTGGCGAATTTAATCGTAGTCGGTGCCGAATTGAATCTAAATCGGTGCCGAAAATATCTTGTTGCCGAAATGACTCATTACACTGGTGCCGATGTGACTTAATATCGAACTACGTTGTCCAAACTAACCAATTAATGTCCTCGTTAGCGGTAGGACGACACAAACATTTTATTCCCTAAGATACACTTGCTTCATAGTCTAATAACACAGCCGTTTTCTGTTATTGAATTGATTCAGGTTCGTCCAACACCTTAAAGTTCAGCGAGTTTCCTAGTACTTAAATTTCGCCTTCTCAGATTAATCAATTACTTCTACTCGCTTTTAAAGTCAACACACTCCGTTTGCTATGCCAAAGTGAAAAAAATCATCAAATATTACCGGATGTAATAAAATTTTTAAAAAATGTCAATGTCTTATGGGAAAGTAAGCTTTACTCAATATGGCCGCTTAGATACATATAAATAGAATTGCATTATTGGATTTTTTGTTTTATGTCGACTGGTTCCGGAAATTTCCGGTCGAAATTTCGTAAACCTTGCAAATGAATGCTATAGACAGTTTTGTTAAAGCTAGGGGTCGGAAAACGGTGGCCGCTGTCGCATTAAACAGTGACCGCTATACAGAGCTGAAATAAAAAACAAAACTCATGGGGGATAAGATATGACCGTAATAAACAAGTGGATCTATTATATAAGTGGCCGCTAACACCAGTCAGACTGTAGTTGTAATTCTTACCATAAAAATTGGTAAATTACATTCCAACACATCATATACTAAAACTTGAAAGAAATTTTAACAGAACTTTGAACTGGAATGTTTAAAAAAACACCATGTGTTGTGTATCTTTTATTTAATTTTATAATTTAATTCCTGTATTATATACTGGTCCTTTTACACACACACACACACACACACACACACACACACACACACTGAATATATATACTGGAAAGATCATAAGTTACGTTGAAGTATCTTTATTTAGAGAATAATGTTACTAAAACCAGCCTTATTTTACAATTTTTTTTTATTGTCATTAATATAATTAATTAGTTTATTTATTATTTATTAATTTTCAATGCAAGTAACAATGTCTTTTAAGATCTTAATCTTTTAAGCAGCTTCAATGAGCTAACCGTTATAATTAAAGTCTGTGGTGTTAAATGAAAAATCTGATTTATATCACAACATGGTAAACAGTGGTGTGGTTGGTTTTGGTTGAGGCCTTTAATTATTAGATAGAATGCAGTGTCCTAAGTATTTACCGAGGAGCTTTGTTTAAAGATGATATACAGTGGTGTGGTTGGTAAATATTGAGAAACTGTATTTTTCATTCTGTTGATCACAAATAAAAATCTTTTTATTACCAAAAAATGAGTTAACAGAAGATATGTTTTACACACGCACACACACACACACACACACACACACACACACACACACACTGTACAGCAATAAAGAATTATAATTCGCGGACACTAGGTGAGAGAGTTTGTATTAATAAAACCGTTTCAAAGTATCTTTTTAAAGGTGAGGTGTAAAACGTAAGGAGGAAAGGTTTCAGCTTGGACTTCCTATTTTATGTCAGAAGTTTATGTGATATTTATTTGTGTTTACTGTTATAAAAGAGAGATATTTTCATACCTAATTTTTATACGTGCATGATAAATAATAATAAACTGTCTTAGAAAGGAAAATTTGGACATCGTCGAGTCAATATCGTTTAGTCAAAAGAAATTTTATGTCTTGCACCTTATTGCCTCCCGGCTTCAGAGGTCATCAATTTCTTATTAATCATCATTGTATCATAAAAACGTATGGCTGTATATTAAGTAGCAAGTTTGACACAAATAATTCTATAATAGTCCCAAAGGAATTTTTTTTATCTTTGAATAATACAACTGCAGATGTAAACGAGCGTAACATGTTCCTTAGACAGAATACAACTTGTAAGACAGACAAATATAATAGACATACATACCAAACCTAGATCTATTTTATATGTACAGCATGTGTTGGCGCATCTTCTATCTATACCACCGCGTATTGCACATGTCAAAACAATTAAAAGAGAACTTGTTTAGAATATAACACACAGAGTTTAGATGGTGTTTTTACTATTATGAATTGCTAATGCACGTATCCTGTTGTTCATAATACGTCTGTATGTTTGGAATTCATATAAATGTACTTCCCCTATATCTGAATGCATCCAGACGTACATTCCACGGTATAATTAAAAGAATGTTAAAACAAAATCGTTTGATAAGTTAACGTGTAAGTCATTAATTTCAAAATAGTTTTCATTTATTAAATGTTTTAAATCATGATTGCTCTCACTGACAAAATTATCTAAACATCACAGTTATATTGGTTCAGATGTCTTTTTAACTACAATATAAAATTTGAAACAAGTTTTTCTTTTATGTTGTTTAGATAACCTATTGTAAAGTCTTATTGCTTTTTGCTAACAAATGTCTAAATATCACTGTTATAAGCGTTACCATATGTGCAAAATGTGCAAACCCGTTTCTTTAAGAAAAATAAACATGATTCTATATTCAAACAAACAGGCAGTTATCGTGTAAAGTTTTGTTTTTGTGCACGTAAATAAGATAAAATCAAATATATAATTGCTTTTTAAATGGTATTTTGAAGTTATTGAGGTAATAATCCATTATCTATCAAAGCATTTAACTTTTCGTCTTTTACACTGAAACGTTTTTCATAAACTACGTACATGATATCTTCATAAGATCTTTAAAAAGGTCCAACGATGAAAAAAAAAAAGGAATCAAAACTTTTAATTTACATAAATGTAACATGCATATATAGATATTATGTTACGACGTCGTCCGTTCGTCTGCACGTGTAAAGTATGCTAACCTTTTCCTGTTCGTTTCTTAGTTTTTGACCGGTATTACGGATTTTAACAAAACTTAATAATTTTTGGTCATTTCCAAAAGATGCGAAGTTCATTACGCATCATTAACAAGCCAATTTCAAGCCTTGGAAATGTTGGTTTCGGTTGACATTTTTTGTGTCGCTCCATAAATCTTGAAGGATTTCAATAAAACTTGTTCTACACTTTTTGTCATTTTCGGAAAGTTTACAATGCATAAATGTACAGATTAAGGTCCCGGATGACAAAGATTACAATTTGGGTCTCTGCGGAAGTTTCTTTGTCGCTTAATTACTCTTAAACGGTAAAGATTTAATTGAACTGGACATGTATTTTTGTCATGTTTAGAAAATTTTAGGGCACAATGCAGGTCAAAGCATGCAAACAAAAAAAAAAAATTACCTCTTAACAAATTGAATGATTTTTAATCTATCTGTCAATAAATATGAGTCACTTTAAGAAGTTATGCAGAGATCAAAGACCAAAGGTTCAAGTGCCCATTCAAAGTCAGGTATTATAATCAGCAGTCTAAATATGGATTTGTCTTACCTTTAAATTGTTGTTAACATCTATTTAAGTTCTCCGCCTTATATAGTGATGCCATCAATTCTGGAATGCTGGAGAACACTGGAGTTCCCAGAGAAACCATCGACTGTTCTAAAGCAAACACACAAACAATAATACACTATCAAAATGTTCTTTCCTAAATGTATTGGAATCTAGGTAGTAGAAAGAACTATGATAAATTAGTACACAATCACTTAAAAACACCCAATACTTGAATGTAGAGGTTGAATTGATATTGTGCGATGCAGTTTAAAATATTTTTATATTATGTGTCTTTTTGAAAACCTGATTTTTAGGTGAATAAGACTATTACATTATTGGTTGTTATTGTCTTGGGGGGGGGGGTCAGTGATAGAGGGTTCGCCTCAAGAAAGGATGTTATTTATATCAATCGAAGCGAGGTCATACATCAGACTTAGCAACATTACCCACATAACCCACATAAAAGAACAGAGTAATGGCTAATACACCTATAGTGTGAGGTTAATGTAAGGTAGGTAGTGATATGCTTGTCTGAAGGATACTGACTCAGTGACCTAGCACCTTAACAAAAAGTAAGTCTGAGTGCGAGAGAGTACAAGACAGACCAGATTACAAAACTCTCACTTACACAAACATAAACTGTTTTAAGAATACTCCCTAGTAAGTAATAAAACTCGCATATAGCTGAAAAATTGCTGATGTGACATTTTAACCAACCAGTGGTGTAAACTGAAGTAGGGGTTCAAAATGTTGGGGTTGTGGAAAGCTTTAGTCATTGAGCTTACCACAATTACAATTCTAGTGTTTTTAATCTTTGACACGTTTGCATGTTGTTAAGTAAATGATTTTTATTAGCCTGCAAACTTCCGATCAGGGTGAACAATGTTTCAATGCTAGAAGCGGTCTTGGAGGTACAGATAACGTTATTAGTGCAAGACGTAATGTTTGGACCACGCATTATGCCAGATAAAGACATCTTACATGTCTAACTGAAAAGTGAAAATATTTCCACATGCTTAGCCAATGATTTTAATATTTTAATAGTATCAAATTTTATTTATTGCCAAATAATGTCCATGCCATTTGAATCAGGGAAGCTACATAACTATACAAATATAATTCCTTATTCTCTTACTCTTCCCGTCAACATCTGCTCTAGACAAAGTACACGTATAAAATACTTCGGAACCCTAACCTGCCATTTTCTGATCATTTTTGAAGATCAGCATATGTCACGTGTTGTTGTCACCTTGTTTTTATGATCGGAGTTTCCAGAATAAAACCGCCCATTTCTCCAGAGAACTCGGCTACATATACTCCCCCTGTTGTTGAGTTAGAATGAAGTATATCAGCTATAATGTGTTTTATTAAATAACACTGTAACTTACATATCTAACAGAATTATATACAGATGTTTGTGTTTCTAAAATAATTGATAAATTGGGTTGTTAAAAATAATGTTTAAGTAAATCATCTCTCTCTCTCTCTCTCTCTCTCTCTCTCTCTCTCTCTCTCTCTCTCTCTCTCTCACACACACACACACACACACACACACACATTTATGTCTTCAGATACACTGACGTGGTTTTTAAAATTAACACCAAAGTTTCACATGAACAATATGTATATAACACAGTCGTATGTATTATTCACATGACACGATATCATTGCTTTGTACGTTTAATCATTCCGTCTAATTACACTTCCATTTCTAATCTTTTTGGGCCGTTTCATGCATAATTATTTTAAATTATACAAGACAGACACGCCGAAATGTTTTCCAGTTTAGCCAATCAATAAAGTTCTTCTATTGGTAAATAATTCCCACCAGCCAATGAGTGATTCTGTTGTTCTCTGCGTGTAAAACTCATCCTTTTGTTGAAGTGTTATCAAGTTAGCCAGACAGAAATCTATTTCGCCGCTATGTGCCGTCACAGTCAGAAACAATATGTGATAACTTACTCATCTGAACTATTTATAAATTAAGAACATAGTGTTTATGAAGGAATATTAAAAAACAATAGATCGTTTGGATTATTTTTGCATATTTTAATTAGAGATGTAAGAAAATTAAAAAAGACTTTTTCATTTGAATCAGCTCTCATTTAGACGTGTTTTATAAATCAGAATACAATTGATAAACTAAGAATTGAGTTTGAAGTTTTAAAATTTCCGGTATTTAAAACATCAAATACAATATGCCTTCAAACACAAGTGTTAAAGATGTATTGGACAACGGAACGAATTCGACAAATTATTCAACGTTAGATAAACCATTGTGGAGTGTTGTTCAACCAGATGGCACAATAGTTCCTCTTTTATTTGGAATATTAATGATAGTTGGAGTGCTAGGTAATGGAACGTTAATATATACCGTTTTGAAGAACAAATCTATGCGAAATGTTCCCAATATTTTAATAGTAAGTTTATCTTTCGGAGACATGTTACTGCTATTGGTATCGGTGCCATTCACGGGTATTATATATTTGTTTTTTGAAAATCCATTTGGTAACATTATTTGTAAACTGAATGAGTACCTATATAATTTGTCTATGGGTGTTTCCATTTTTACATTAACAGCACTCAGCGGAGATAGATTTTTAGCAATAGTTTATCCAATGAGTAAACATAAAGGAAAGCCTTTGCTTAAATCATGTGTGGTGGTAGTATCAATATGGATTTTAGCAGCCATTTTATCCTATACCAGAAGCTTTAAGTTTCAATATTGTGTATGAGGACACGAGATATGGACTGGCTAAATTTTGTGTTTCGCCACCCAGAGATTGGCCTGAATGGTATCAGAAAGCTCACAGTATGGTTCAATTTTTCATTTTCTTCTTAATACCAACGGTGATAATTAGTGCGTTTTATTGTTCAATGGCGTTTATTCTTATACGCAGCAGTAAGCAAATGCCAATCGAAACAACAAACGTTGCTGGTCTAAGTCAACAGCAACGAAGGCAGATCGAAGCCCGCGCTAAGGTTGCAAAAGTTGTTTTTTCATTTGTAATAATCTTTGTTGTATGCTGGCTTCCGAGGCATATATATCTTCTCTGGTACTACTGGAGCCCTGATGATTTTAATGACTTTTGGCACATCTTTAAAGTAACAGGATATTGCCTTACTTACATTTACGCATGTGTAAATCCGTTTGCACTTTATTTTTTGAGTGGCCAATTCAGGAAATATTACAACAAATACTTATTTTGTTGGTGTACTTCACCGTATAGAATTATTGATTCCAATAATTCGGTAATGTACAATTTCCAGAGTGGAACACGGAGAGGAAGTACTTCCATGTCTGTAATCAAAACACAGTCAGAATGTTAGAATCCGGAAATCGTGCAAGATCAAAATATCAATTGTTGCATCTTAAAACAAAACATAAAAGAAGTAATTGATCACTTTTATTGTATCTCTTCAACTTACAATATGAATTAAGATTCTGATGCCAAATGTACATTATGGGACCCAAATTATATCTGTTCATTAATCAATTTTCAAAGCATGTGAATAACCTGAAAACAAAAGCTGAAAAAATGTGACATATTTGATCAGTGTCAAAACAAGGATTGTAAATAGAAGTGGAGACTGAAAAGTACAAAATAGAGGAACTTTATTCCATTATAAATAATTCAGAATCAATCAACATTCGTTGTTATCAAATTGTTTTGTTGAAATTATGGTAAGTCAAATACAAATTATTTTTGTTTATGTTAAGCATGTTAATCACAATAAGGAACACGTTTATCTGCTATAATAAATGTAACAATAATAACGAAACAATTTAATATTCTGTCTGTTTACGGTATTACTGTCATCCAGCATTATTACAAAACATTTGATATGGATCCAAGCCATATCTGAGATATTATTCCGTCTACTTAAAATGTGAAATCGTGGTTTTAAGTTAGGGTTTGTCTAATTATTTTTTAATTTATTTATTTAATAATTTTTAACCAACTAGACGGTTGTAATTTTCAAAAAGCAAATCCAAGCTGATTTTTTGAATTTTCAAAAAAGCAAATATAAATATATCGATCAAATCTTTTAGAATTAAAACTTATATATATATATATATATATATATATATATATATATATATATATATATATATATATATATATATTGGTTTAATAATATAAAAGACTCCCTACTTTGGACAGGCAATAAAATGTTTTGTTTTACATACTTAATATCATTACTCTTGTTTTGGATAAATTGTGCTTTAATTACAGAAATAAATATTTGACTTAATTCTTGCTAATTAGTACGTTATTTATTTCTGGTATATATACTTGTCACGTATTTTTATCAGGCACACCTTAGTGTAACAGCTTAAGACCTCTTAAAACGTAGTACTATACCAAACATAAGTTATAATGATCGAACGTCTCAAGTACACATTATAATTACCATATGTTGCATTACCTTGTCAAATCTGTTTTCAATAAATCTTTTTTGTTACTTTTGTTACATAGTAAATCAATCTTTTATCTCAAGCGGGAATTGTTGGTCAATAGGTGTTTAACACGCAATTACGCGTCAAAGTATCTCTCGTTGACAAGGATTAAATACCGCAGTTTCTAGCCTAAAATTGCTTATCAAATGCAGGTTATTGTTGTTTTCTTTTAGAGTCGGGGTTTTCGATATAAATAAAACAATCTAAAAATAGGCGTTAAACATATTTAATTTGATTTTTTTTCTTTCGATTGTATTTATCCTTAAAAACTGGTCTCAGCATAAAAAAGATAGTTAATTTTATCAAGTTTTCTGCTGGAAAATTAACATGTGTTACTTTTTGATTGTAACGTATGCAAAATTGACATTTGTTTGTATAATTTTTTTTATTAACATGCTTTTTCCCTACATTGATTGTTACTATTTGAAAAGCACTAAAAATTAGGCCTAATCGATTCCAAAAAAGACATTTGGTTGCAAAAAATATAATTTGTATACTTAGTATGTACAAAAAAGTCAATTTGATAGTGTTTCTGAAAAGCAACATAATTTGTTAAACCTCAGAGTTTGTCACCATGGTAACAGGTGTATTAATATAATTGTTTTAATTCGTAAAATTGCGATTATGATTATGTCTATTGCCTGTTCAAAGTCAGGAACCACTTATTCACTGGTTATAAATATTTACTCTTTGTGGCTTTAGTTGCTGTTTAGTTATAAGTGTTTAAATGTTTCTTACAAAAAACCAAAGATAATTCCTACAGTTATGTTTATTATGGAGAATTATGTGTTGTAAACAAGATGTAAAAAATTAGCGAAAATTGTTTATTTATCGGAGTTTACTGGACGAATTAATTTGGTTAGTAAATACCAAAGTTTTAAAAAGTATTTTGTGTATAAGAAATAGTCTGTTTAATTTACTGAGCAATGTTATTTATTAATTTTTATCTATTTTAGTTAAGATTTAAAATAATTTACATAATAGCAAACTTGTCGCATTAATTGATTTAAAGTGTGTGTGTGTGTGTGTGTGTGTGTGTGTGTGTGTGTGTGTGTGTGTGTGTGTGTGTGTTCCTATTTGTGTACATTCTTTTTTTATGATATTGTAAGTTAGTAACGACAAGATTTCATTTATGTTTTTGATTATTTTGTGCTAAAACGTCTGCAGTTTTTTTTTTCTTTGCGTGTCAAGATCCATCATACGGAAATGAATACGCTATCTGAGGAAGTCTTGTCTATCCCATGTTCTAACAATTTATTTGTTTGTTATTGTGCATTGCAATATTTACCAGATGTCAAACCGAGTAACACGCGTGTAGATAATTTGTGGCATGTAGGAACTGAGAATAGTTATCTTTTATCCTTAACAAATGTACACTGAAACAATGTGGCATTTTGATATAATGTTGGAGAAAAATAGGTGTACACTTAGTGTTTGATAAATTTTCAGACAGTCACATACAACGAAAATATTACAAACATTTTTAGATGACGTAAACCTAAAGTAAATATATTTTTCTTTTTGTTAGGGTCCGCGGTTTTTTTCAGCTTCGTTTACAAACGAAGTAAGAGGGGTTTTCTATAATTATAATTTTAGTCATAAAAACAAAACTTTATATATATATAGTACATATTTTTAAAAAATTTTTACTAAATCAATGGATAGGTAGTTATTTTATAACTGTTCTGTTACAAATTTTCAAACTTTTTAATTTATATCATTTTACAGTACTTCACTTTTTGGGTACCTTTTACTCGCTGGGTGATAGAAAACAAATGCATAGGTTTTATATTTCTTCGGGCATAACTCAGCCTCCATTTTAAATTCTGGAAATGAATAGAAATTAAATTAAGTATGAATAAAGTGGTGTTTGAAACTGTTTACTCACATAATCACAGGTAATTATATATAAAGACGCGTTATTTTGTTATTTTAATAGCGATGAATCTTTTTGGACTCAATTGAAATACCTAAAAATCATATACACTGTTCCCAATAAAACATTTTTCTTCATCGGAATATTTTAAAGATAAAACAATTATCTTTTTTAAACCCTTGTATGATATTAATGTTTTTCATTGAATAACTACAATAAACAGTATATAAATAAATTATTAATATATAATTGCCTTGCTGGTATTGGTGATATCCATTCTGTCTTTTCTTTTAGTTTTTTTGTCTGGGTTTTTGGATGTTACTTTCCATTTTAATTTTTACTGCTTATGTATAAATATATAATTACAGTTGATTTTTTTTAAACAATCTTTTTGTAAGTATGTTGGTATCTCTTATAGGTTGTCATTCAGAAATACTGTACATATTGAAATAGTAAAGGTATTAAGATAGGCAGTTTTATGGCAGAAAGTTCTATATCAGATTATAAAGTTTATATTGTAAAGATCAAATTAGCAAGCAGTGACAGAAGTTATTAAACGGCTCACGTATTTAATAAGTCAAAGATATGTATGTATATTTCCGTCTTATAATAGCCACAGAACTTATTTTCATTAAATTTCCAGCAATAATGTCAGATATACGAGATACAATAATGTCAGATTACGAGATACAATAATGTCAGATATACGAGATACAATAATGTCAGATATACGAGATACTTATTTTCAACAAAATGGTTAAGAATACGATGCTTTTAAAACAATGAAACTAGCTTATAAAATTTTTCATTCCATTAGAAGTAATGTTTTTTCGTTTTCGCTTAAAAAATTCGAACGCAAGAGAAATGTTGTTTCTAAAAGTTAATTTTTTGGTTTAAAATGTTTTAATAAAAATGATATGTATTAAGGACATTGGCATTTACATTTATATAAAGTGTTAGAGTTCAAAAAAATTTACTTTTTACGTTTTTGACTTGAATCCATATTGAAAAAAGAATGAAACTTTTTTTTAATTTCAAAATCTCAAAGGAACATCGGAACTTTTTTAAAACAACAAGAACGAGTTCTATATAGTGTAATTTGATGTGGGTAGATTATAAATGATGTTTGATGTTATAAAAACTCAATAGTTTTTATGACACTGGCAACAGGTCTATTTAACCTTTGCTTAAATGTAATTGGAAAGACAGTAATTTTGTATTGTTCCCAATGTTGATACGTTTATAAAATATATGCATGACTATGTATCTGATATAACTAGCCTCGTTACCCGCCAATATTGTAAAACATCAATACCTGAAATATCTGGTAATAGTTTATTATTTGGCAGATCATAAATGGTCCTTTATTGCATGTAAATAAGACGGATATCAACATCATTAGCTATAATATGTTATATATGACATATGTTAGAATGCATTTACCAACATTAGTTAACAAAAAGGTCCTTCTTTGTTTGCATTTTCCTTGCTATACGCAAATAATAATCACTCAATAAAGAATGACAAGCCAAATTACAAATATGCGTGAGACCTAGTTTTCCCCCGGGAAGCTATATTTGAGAGAGAAAGAGAGAGAGAGAGAGAGAGAGAGACCGAGAGAGAGAGAGAGAGAGAGAGAGAGAGAGAGAGAGAGAGAGAGAGTAAATTGTGTACAGGCATTTTGTTGCATTTTACGCTATGTTTACAATCATATAAAGGAATACAAATAAATTTTGACACAAATTAACAATAACGTAAAGGCGCGTAAAAACTATTAAACTGCAAACTAAAAGAGAGATTATTCGTACAAAATAAATCTAATTCTTGATACGAGTGCTCAAAAAAAGTTTCTCCTAATAAACGTGTGTACAATCGATTAAAAAAACGTAAACAAATGATGCCCGCCCTCGACAATAAACGTGTACAATCTGGTGAATACCCAAAATATTAAGCGCGCCCCTAACAATTAACGTAAACAATCAGGGATATACGTCGACAAATGATGCCCTACCGTGACAATAAACATGTATAATTCGTTAAATACGTTAACAAATGATGCCCGCCCTCGATAATAAACGTATTCGATCTGGTAAATACGTCAACAAATGATGCTCGCCCTCAACAATAAACATGTACAATCCGGTAAATACGTCAATAAATGATGCCTGCCTTCGACAATAAATGGTACAATTCGGTAAATACGTCAACAAAAGATGCCCTCCCTCGGCAATAAACGTGTAAAATCCGCTAAATACTTCAACAAATAATGCCCGCTCTCGACAGTAAACGTGTACATATGGTAAATACGTCAACAAATGATACCCGCCCTCGACAATTTACGTGTAAAATCCGGTAAATACTTCAACAAATGATGCCCGCCCTCGACAATAAACGTGTACAATTCGGTGCGTACGTCAACAAATGATGCCCGCCTTCGACAATAAACGTGTACAATCCACTAAATACGTCAACAAATGATACCCGCCCTCGACAATTAACGTGTACAATTCGGTAAATAGTTCAACAAATGATGCCCGCCCTCGACAATAAACATGTACAATTCGGTGCGTACGTCAACAAATGATGCCCGCCTTCGACAATAAACGTGTACAATCCGTTAAATACGTCAACAAATGATACCCGCCCTCGACAATTAACGTGTACAATTCGGTAAATACGTCAACAAATGATGCCTGCCATCGACAATAAATGTGTACAATCCGGTAAATACGTTAACAAATGATGCCCGCCCTCGATAATAAACGTGTACAATCCGGTAAATACGTCAACAAATGATGCCTGCCCTCGACAATAAACATGTACAATTCGGTAAATACGACAATAAATGATGCCTGCTCTCGACAATAAACATGTACAATTCGTTTAATACGTCAATAAATGATACCTGCCTTCGACAATAAACGTGTACAATTCGTTAAATACGTGAACAGATGATCTCTCGATTATAAAATCGAAATCGAAAAATTATAAACAATCCGGTAAATACATAAAAAAAATTTGCCATACCTCGACGATATTTTTTTTTTTATTATTTTTATTTTTATTTGTTTTTTATTTGTTTCTTTTACCTTGTTACTAAAACTTTTTCTAATAAAACATTCGGTGGATTGAAATATCTCTCCCCCAAATACATATATACATATATATATATATCGAAAAAGTAATGACTGCCTAATGAAAAAATGACCCTGACTTAAGTAAAATAAAATATTGTGTGTCTCAATAGTTATATGAAAAACATGTCTGAAACAACCGCTAACTAAATAAAGAAGCTGTGTATATCTTGTCATTATATTAATAACGAAGTGATAGTGACACAGAGGGATTTACCATTGTATGCAATAATTGTTTTATCTGGAACGCCAATATGAAGATATGGTGTTATCTCCTGGAAATAGAGAAATCATGACATGACATTGATTTTGTGATTCCATTATCAAAAATGTTTGAAGATATTCCATGCTGACTGCCTGTCTATCTATCCTACTTTTTGCACTTGATTGACAAAAAACCTTGGTTATGAATAAATACAAATTTAATTAAGTGTTGTTTTGCTGTATTAAAATGATTAAGTTCTGCAATGTTTGCATCGAGAATTCTTAGCCCTGTTCGTAGTCAGGTTGTTAACTTTGTTGTAGCTCTGTGACAAAGTGAACGTCAAAAGGTGATAAAGAGCTATTATTGAAGTAAATGCAAATTTAATTTTTAAGAAATATTTCTTAAAAACTGTAATTTTAAACTTCAAACCTCCGTTTTGAAATCAAATAAAGTCACTTGAATTTAATCAATTAAACTATGTAAAGCTAGGCTCAGAATTTTAAGTCCTGCAAAATGCATGATATAAAAACCAATACTTTTAGCAAGAACAAGTATTTTATGACACGTTTGATTTTTCTTTAATAAAACTTAAAATGCAGAGACATCGAGTGTATAGTATAAGTTACATACAAAATATAAAAGTCACAGTTTTTCTAACACGGTTACCTTGTTAAATGGTATTATTATACTGTAAAATATGTAAGAGTAACATCATAACTTTTATATCAGTAAGATATGTTATTTGAAAAGCCAGCTAAATTAGACATTTTTCTTCATGGATCTAGTTAGAATGGACATGTTCATACTGTTATTTCTTACTAACATTCTGTGTCACTCATTTTATTTCACGGTATTGTGCTACAAGAAATTGAATTAAGATAAAATCGGTATGTCTAATTTCTACTATTTACTTCCCTATTAACGAAACATTACTTTGATAAGATGACTTTTATACCAATTAAACTTGGTTCACTTCTGAAATAAGATTGGTACTTTTATACCAATTAAACTTGGTTCACTTCTGAAATAAGATTGGTACTTTTATACCAATTAAACTTGGTTCACTTCTGAAATAAGATTGGTACTTTTATACCAATTAAACTTGGTTCACTTCTGAAATAAGATTGGTACTTTTATACCAATTAAACTTGGTTCACTTCTGAAATAAGATTGGTACTTTTATACCAATTAAACTTGGTTCACTTCTGAAATAAGATTGGTACTTTTATACCAATTAAACTTGGTTCACTTCTGAAATAAGATTGGTACTTTTATACCAATTAAACTTGGTTCACTTCTGAAATAAGATTGGTACTTTTATACCAATTAAACTTGGTTCACTTCTGAAATAAGATTGGTACTTTTATACCAATTAAACTTGGTTCACTTCTGAAATAAGATTGGTACTTTTATACCAATTAACTTGGTTCACTTCTGAAATAAGATTGGTACTTTTATACCAATTAAACTTGGTTCACTTCTGAAATAAGATTGGTACTTTTATACCAATTAAACTTGGTTCACTTCTGAAATAAGATTGGTACTTTTATACCAATTAAACTTGGTTCACTTCTGAAATAAGATTGGTACTTTTATACCAATTAAACTTGGTTCACTTCTGAAATAAGATTGGTACTTTTATACCAATTTAACCTGGTTCACCTCTGAAATAAGATTGGTACTTTTATACCAATGTAACTTAGTTCACTTCTGAAATAAGATTGGTGTTTCGGATTGCATGTTTTTAAGTGAAATTCAAATATCTTTACATGTTCTCAGAACTTCAATATTTTTATTTTGAACTTTTCATTATTTGAATTCAACCCCCCCCCCCAAAAAAAAAAAAAAAAAAAAAACAAAAAAAAAAAAAAAAACAAAAACAAAAACAAAAAACAAAAACAAAAACAAAACAAACTTAAGATTTCCCATGCCTTCTATGTATTATTTTTTACTTCTCATAAGGTTTATGTTCAGCGAACTTCAGACTTTACAGGCTTTATGACTCTTAAACATTAAGTTCCATTGTTTTTCAGGACCTTTTTTTAATTTTTGCTTTTCAGGCCTTCTGCTTAACAAACTTAATGCTTTTTGGGTCTTCCGGTTACCTTGCTAAAGACTTGCGGCCTCGTTCTTAGCAAACTTAACGCTTTTTGGGTCTTCGGTTACCGTGCTAAAAAATAACGGCCTCGTTCTTAGCAAACTTAATGGTTTTTTGGTCTTCGATTACCGTGCTAAAGACTTACGGCCTCGTTCTTAGCAAACTTAATGGTTTTGGGTCTTCTGTTACCGTGCTAAAGACTTACCGCCTCGTTCTTAGCAAACTTAATGGTTTTTGGGTCTTCGGTTATCGTGCTAAAGACTTACGGCCTGGTTCTTAGCTAACTTAATGGTTTTTGGGTCTTCGGTTACCGTGCTAAAGACTTACAGCCTCATTCTTAGCAAACTTAATGGTTTTTGGGTCTTCGGTTATCGTGCTAAAGACTTACGGCCTCGTTCTTTACAAACTAAATGGTATTTGGGTCTTCGGTTACCGTGCTAAAAACTTTCGGCCTGGTTCTTAGCAAACTTAATCGTTTTTGGATCTTCGGTTACCGTGCTAAAGACTAACGGCC
Source organism: Tegillarca granosa (assembly GCA_029721355.1). Taxonomy (NCBI): domain Eukaryota; kingdom Metazoa; phylum Mollusca; class Bivalvia; order Arcoida; family Arcidae; genus Tegillarca; species Tegillarca granosa. The sequence goes on along the minus strand of CM056596.1, from coordinate 470,095 downwards.
TCACGGTTTCATGCCTTTTTAGCCAACTTAAGTTTTTAGATCTCATTTTCACCAAATTAAAAGCCTTAAAAGCCTTACCAAAGCTAATGTTTATTTCTAGTTTTGTCAAACCAATAGCTTGCCTTTTCATGCCTTATATTTATAAAACGTAAGATTTCTTATGTACCTTATTTTATATTTTTGAATTTGAAACTAAATTCCTAATTATTTGAAGCAAATTTCATACATGTTTTTAATTTTATTTGAAAACCTCGATTTATATTATCAATTTGTAAATATCTTCACTTTCGCAAATCGTCTGTATTATATACACCTTCAACAAAACATATTACGATGTTGTTAATTATCGATATGTATTGTGTTATCACGGGTGTACATGTACGTGTTGGTGTGCTGGCGTATGTATTGTTTGAACCAATGTGTTGATGTTGTTTTATTAAAATGCTGTGTAAAATTCTAGTTTTATAGAAAAATGCATATTGAAAGTCAGTATTTAAGAAATTATTACATTTCATATAGGCATTAGGTACCTCGGTTGGAAAGATGTTTTTGTATAAAGAGAAGTGATCTTTACAAGATTACAGAAAAGTGTGTTAATATGCGTGAGGGTTACAAATCATAACAAATATTTATCTCTGTTAGTATAATTAGAAAATATAAAGAACGTTAATTTATTGTTTGTGAGAATAAATAAGAAAACTATTTATTGTTGTTTGTTTGTTTTTTTAAACTCATTTGTCATGTATTTTATCACATCAGTTTTAGCTAATATATTCTTAACGTTAATTTAGAAGCTTTTAAATACATAAATCTTGGGTTTTTAAAATGCTATTCAGAATTATTTTTGCATTTTCATCAAAATGGCCAAAATTTAATACAATAAAGTGGAATTGGATGGTTGTGTGACTGATCCCTTGACAAAATTTAGAAATTACTTAATCAAAACAAAGGAAGCGGTTTGTGTTAGAGTACCTTGTAATGTTAGTTATATAATCAGTGGTCTAAATCTAAGTTTAACTTGAGTTCTTCCTAATTGTTGTGGCTTTTTTCCAGTGCTTTAACTACCGAGTGCATCTGATAGATTCTATGCATTTCTATTTAATCAATAACGTAGTCCATACTCAGCAAAAACTAAGACAAAAAATTCATCTGTGAAGTGAAATAAGAAATCACAGATGTAAAATATATATCTTAACAAAGGATTGAACAGAAGCTTGTGGACAGATTACAAGCAACGTGTTCTTAATTATAATCAATAAAATAAAATGTTTTAGAAAAAAATGTTTAACAAGAAAAAACATCATAAAAAAGCTAAATAAAAATAGATATCATGTGTATTTAGTCATTGAGGAAAAAAATAACACAATTACATGTATACAGAGCACGATTAGGTGTGTTGGATGTTTTGAGTGTGTTGGGTGTGTTGACTGTGTTGGGTGTATTGAGTGTGTTGGGTGTATTGAGTGTGTCGGGTGTACTGAGTGTGTTGGATATGTTGACTGTGTTGGGTGTGTTGAATGTGTTGGGTGTATTGAGTGTGTTGACTTTGTTGGGTGTGTTGACTGTGTTGGATGTATTGAGTGTGTTGGGTGTGTTGACTGTGTTGGGTGTATTGAGTGTGTTGGGTGTGTTGACTGTAGTGTTGTTTGAAGGCACTTATCTTTTAACATCAATCCCCAGTGAGTGACTTTAATATTGGTGTGACTATGTACGAAATCGGTAAATATGAATGAAATTGACCCTAAAATGATTTCATAAATTAACAGGAATCCATTAAATAAAACGATAATGTGTCATATAAATTTACAAGGTTGAAAGACGGAGTAATCTGATTGGATGACAGCAAGTTGACAAAATTAATGTCACCCTCAAAGGAACCTTTTCACCGTACCAGGGTAACATTTTCAATGTCCCATGCGCAGATGGAACAAAAATCTGGTAGGCCGAACGCATATCAATCTACATCAATCAAAAGTTTTCAACGTCATAGAGTTTATACGTCAAGCGTCGTTACTACGGAGAAAAGTTTACATTGACAAATAAAATGTCGAACGACGACACAACAAAAACTTATTTTAAGAAATTTCCGTTGTTGATAGACGATTTATACCTGCGGAAAAAGAAATATATTAAGATTGCAAAATGAAATCGCAAACAAACCTGGCCCTCTTACTTCGAGTTATTTTTTTTTAACGTGGTTTCAATAATGTTCTTAATCAAAATGTGTTGAAACAAAATCCTAAGGATTTCGCATCAGAAGGTGGATTTCAGTTTTGTTCTGTATTGAATAACTGTGTGGTAAACTTCAATTTTGGACAGATAAAAGCATCCTAATTTAAACTGTAGGTTTTGAAGTGTATTTAACATTTTACTTAATGATAATTTATTATTATCGAATAAATTAATGAAAAGATGAATTTTATGTGTTATGATCATGTTTGGCGAGTAACTTCAGTGCCAAGATAACATTTAGAAAACACATTCGGTGTAATAATATAAATATGACATGACTGAGAGGGTAACATTAAAAATGTTCACCTTTTCAAGTATAAAGTTTACCGAGGCTTATGACTGAGAGGTAAAATTAGACTTGAAAAGGTGAACATTTCTTTATGTTACCCTCTCAGTCATGTCATATTTACATAATGTTACATTTGTGCTGCCGTAGTAAATGCATGGTTCTGGCATTAATTATCTCACTATTTACGGCTTTACCAGAGCGTCATCAGAAAACAGATTACAAAGAAAGGTTTGGCAATCAAAACAAAAAATTAAAACAGGAATGGGGAAAACGTGAATTAAACAATTTATAAAATATATATTTTTGAAATAAAATAAAATAAAATCGACGTGATTCAAGATCACCCAATAATTAAAGCAAGACCTACTGAAAATATAACAAATAGAGAATATTGATAACATAACTCTCAGACTGCGGAATGATACCAGAAAATTTGTAAATGTGTTCTAGAAGTGAAGTGGAGTGATGGTGTTAAATGCCCCAGTCCAGATTCTTTAACATACATCCTAAAAATAGCAGAATATTTGTTTTCCAGAATAAGCAAGCATTACACATATTGAAACAAGACTAAAATCAAAAACGTGTATTAACACTCTCATGGCACTAATAACAACAACACAAAATGACTATTGTCTACTAGAAATTTAATCATCATTTAATACATATTTTTCCTTCATTTCGTTTTATTCAATCATTGTTAATCTTTATTTAGTCATAGAAGCCGGCTCTAAGTACTTTCAGTATTTTGATTCTCTTTTACAACATACAAAAACATATTTATACATGTATAATAAAGTTATGACAAAGATATAACGCAGGTAGCAGTAGACCCTCACAAATGTATCTTTTATAAACAACAAAAGTCATTTCTCATTGTTATTTCACGAGAATGTAAAATTTGTCTGTACCCAATAACATATGTAAAAAGACAAAAAATCAATGATCTAACTGCAGAAAAAGATTAACAAACAAAAAGAAATGCTAGTACTTGTCGCCCTTACAATGTTAAACATCTTTCTGTGACTGTTATACACATGTTTCTAATGTTAATAATTATCAGTTACTCCTTATTTTAGTTTCACATTTTATAACACATTTAAATTCTAGAAATTGATATGATTTGCGGTTAATTAAATTGAATTTGAAATGTAATAAGTTGCCATTAAGAAAGTTAATATTTAACAGTAACATGTTCATTAACAATGTCGAGGAGAACCGTTCATCCGGGGTTCCTACAAAGTAGTGGTATTTGATACACTTTATTGTAATGCCCAATGTACATATTTAAATAATGTTAAAATATTCAAAATGTTACTAAATAATTTTAGGTTTGATAAAGGAAAAAAGAATTGATTTTGTAAAAGTGATATTGTTGCAATGAACAGAATTAATTGATTAAAAATTACTGCAAAGACGAACTTTTAATGTCCGATTTGTATAATCGACCAACAAGCAGTTCTAAAAGGTAGAAATTACATAGAATTTATTTTCATGAAACAATCATCATATCTTTTATCCAGCGATGCCGTAATTCAAAGATAATTTTACAACACATACAAACGTCCTTCGATCCATTATTAAAAGAAAGAAATAAGAGCAGCCAGTGAAAGCAAAACACCGAGAGATATGGTAAACGAACATAACTACATGTGTAATACCATGTATAATCCATATAAAAATGCGTAGGAAATATCCTCTCTCTCTTTCTCTCTCTCTTAAACAAGAAAACAATTTATTGGTGAACTATTATAGTATAGTTTTTGTTAAATTATTTCTTTCACTAAGGATTCGACAAATGATCTATTTACAAATATATATATTTATTTTATGGCTATATATAGAAGGAACATATACTTCTAGTAAAATACCGGTAGATAATGATGGCGATAAAATATTATTATCAGACTGTTTGACTTGATTCCAGACGTCGTAACATTCGATAAGATAGAAATTGATATAATTAATATTAATTAAATAGGAAATATCAAACTAATCGAAATTGAACATGACAAGTGTGATAAGGTTAAAGTAACAGGCATATATACTAAAATACTTAACATTGGATAAAGCGGATTAATTTGTAATAATTAAAATAACCCAGAGAAATCAAGATTATAAACTCATATTTTAGGAGTAGGTTTCACAAGCTTCGATACACTTTCTACGCAAGCATTGGCACAAAAGTTTTGAACGTCAAATTACGGGAATTATAGCCTATTGCATTACAAAGTTTCACAACAAATTGACGAAATAAACATTGATGTCAGTAACTTCAGAAAGGACGTGTTCACTGATTTCAGTTTATACATGCGTTGACGTCAGTTACTTCAGACATCACGTGTAAAATGATCTCAGTTTAAACAGGCGTTGACGTCGGTAACTTCAGACATGACGTTTTAACTTATGTCGGCTTTTACAGACGATGACGTCAGTAACTTCAGACATAACGTGTTAACTGATGTCAGTTTATACAGACGCTGACGTCAGTTACTTAATACATGACGTGTTAAATTATGTCAGTTTATACAGACGCTGACGTCAGTTTCTTTAGATATGACGTGTAAAATTATGTTAGTTTATAAAGACATTGACGTCAGTTTCTTCAGACATGACGTGTTAAATGATGTCAGTTTATACATGCGTTGACGTCAGTTACTTTAGACATGGCGTGTAAAGTGAGGTCAGTTTAAACAGACTCTGACGTCAGTTACTTTAGGCATGACGTGTAACGTGATGTCAGTTTATACAGACGTTGACGTCAGTTACTTTAGACATGACGTGTAAAGTGAGGTCAGTTTATACAGACGTTGACGTCAGTTACTTCAGACATGACGTGTTAAATGATGTCAGTTTATACATGCGTTGATGTCAGTTTATACATGCGATGACATGGGGTGTAAAGTGAGGTCAGTTTAAACAGACTCTGACGTCAGTTACTTTAGACATGACGTGTAACGTGATGTCAGTTTATACAGACGTTGACGTCAGTTGCTTTAGACATGACGTGTAAAGTGAGGTCAGTTTATACAGACGTTGACGTCAGTTACTTTAGACATGACGTGTAAAGTGAGGTCAGTTTATACAGACGTTGACGTCAGTTACTTTAGACATGACGTGTAACGTGATGTCAGTTTAAACAGATGTTGACGTCAGTTACTTTAGACATGACGTGTAAAGTGAGGTCAGTTTATACAGACTCTGACGTCAGTTACTTTAGACAAGACGTGTAACGTGATGTCAGTTTATACAGACGTAAACGTCAGTTACTTAAGACATGACGTGTAAAGTGAGGTCAGTTTATACAGACGTTGACGTCAGTTACTTTAGACATGACGTGTAACGTGATGTCAGTTTATACAGACGTTGACGTCAGTTACTTTTGACATGGCGTGTAAAGTGAGGTCAGTTTATACAGACTCTGACGTCAGTTACTTTAGACAAGACGTGTAACGTGATGTCAGTTTATACAGACGTTGATGTCAGTTACTTTAGACATGACGTGTAAAGTGAGGTCAGTTTATACAGACGTTGACGTCAGTTACTTAAGACATGACGTGTAAAGTGAGGTCAGTTTATACAGACGTTGACGTCAGTTACTTTAGACACGACGTGTAAAGTGAGGTCAGTTTATACAGACTCTGACGTCAGTTACTTTAGACATGACGTGTAACATGATGTCAGTTTATACAGACGTTGACGTCAGTTACTTTAGACATGAAGTGTAACGTGATGTCAGTTTATACAGACGTTGACGTCAGTTACTTTAGACATGACGTGTTAAATGATGTCAGTTTATACATGCGTTGACGTCAGTTACTTTAGACATGACGTCTTAAGTGAGGTCAGTTTATACATGCGTTGACGTCAGTTACTTTAGACATGGCGTGTAAAGTGAGGTCAGTTTAAACAGACTCTGACGTCAGTTACTTTAGACATGACGTCTTAAGTGAGGTCAGTTTATACAGACGTTGACGTCAGTTACTATAGACATGACGTATAACGTGATGTCATTTTATGCAGACGTTGACGTCAGTTACTTAAGACATGACGTGTAACGTGATGTCAGTTTAAACAGATGTTGACGTCAATTACATAAGACATGGCGTGTAACATGATGTCAGTTGATGCAGACGTTGACGTCAGTTACTTTAGACATGACGTGTAACGTGATGTCAGTTTATACAGACGTTGACGTCAGTTACTTTAGACATGACGTGTTAAATGATGTCAGTTTATACATGCGTTGACGTAAGTTACTTTAGACATGACGTGTAACATGATGTCAGTTTATACAGTAACGTCAGTTACTTTAGACATGGCGTGTAACATGATGTCAGTTTATACAGACGTGTAACGTGATGTCAGTTTATACAGACGTTGACGTCAGTTACTTTAGACATGACGTGTAACGTGATGTCAGTTTAAACAGATGTTGACGTTAATTAGATTAGACATTGCGTGTAAGGTGAGGTCAGTTTATACAGACACTGACGTCAGTTACTTTAGACAAGACGTGTAACGTGATGTCAGTTTATACAGACGTTGACGTCAGTTATTTTACACATGACGTGTAAAGTGAAGTCAGTTTAAACAGACTCTGACGTCAGTTACTTTAGACATGACGTGTAACGTGATGTCAGTTTATACAGACGTTGACGTCAGTTACTTTAGACATGACGTGTTAAATGATGTCAGTTTATACATGCGTTGACGTAAGTTACTTTAGACATGACGTGTAACATGATGTCAGTTTATACAGTAACGTCAGTTACTTTAGACATGACGTGTAACATGATGTCAGTTTATACAGACGTGTAACGTGATGTCAGTTTATACATGCGTTGACGTCAGTTACTTTAGACATGACGTGTAACGTGATGTCAGTTTATACAGACGTTGACGTCAGTTCCTTCAGACATGACGTGTAAAGTGAGGTCAGTTTATACAGACGTTGACGTCAGTTACTTTAGACATGACGTGTTAAATGATGTCAGTTTATACATGCGTTGACGTAAGTTACTTTAGACATGACGTGTAACATGATGTCAGTTGATGCTGACGTTGACGTCAGTTACTTTAGACATGACGTGTAACGTGATGTCAGTTTAAACAGATGTTGACGTCAATTACATAAGACATGGCGTGTAACATGATGTCAGTTGATGCAGACGTTGACGTCAGTTACTTTAGACATGACGTGTAAAGTGAGGTCAGTTTATACAGACGTTGACGTCAGTTACTTTAGACATGACGTGTTAAATGATGTCAGTTTATACATGCGTTGACGTCAGTTACTTTAGACATGACGTGTAACATGATGTCAGTTGATGCTGACGTTGACGTCAGTTACTTTAGACATGACGTGTAACGTGATGTCAGTTAAAACAGATGTTGACGTCAATTACATAAGACATGGCGTGTAACATGATGTCAGTTGATGCAGACGTTGACGTCAGTTACTTTAGACATGACGTGTAAAGTGAGGTCAGTTTAAACAGACTCTGACGTCAGTTACTTTAGACATGACGTGTAACGTGATGTCAGTTTAAACAGACGTTGACGTCAGTTACTTTAGACATGACGTGTTAAATGATGTCAGTTTATACATGCGTTGACGTCAGTTACTTTAGACATGACGTCTTAAGTGAGGTCAGTTTATACATGCGTTGACGTCAGTTACTTTAGACATGGCGTGTAAAGTGAGGTCAGTTTAAACAGACTCTGACGTCAGTTACTTTAGACATGACGTCTTAAGTGAGGTCAGTTTATACAGACGTTGACGTCAGTTACTATAGACATGACGTATAACGTGATGTCATTTTATGCAGACGTTGACGTCAGTTACTTAAGACATGACGTGTAACGTGATGTCAGTTTAAACAGATGTTGACGTCAATTACATAAGACATGGCGTGTAACATGATGTCAGTTGATGCAGACGTTGACGTCAGTTACTTTAGACATGACGTGTAACGTGATGTCAGTTTATACAGACGTTGACGTCAGTTACTTTAGACATGACGTGTTAAATGATGTCAGTTTATACATGCGTTGACGTAAGTTACTTTAGACATGACGTGTAACATGATGTCAGTTTATACAGTAACGTCAGTTACTTTAGACATGGCGTGTAACATGATGTCAGTTTATACAGACGTGTAACGTGATGTCAGTTTATACAGACGTTGACGTCAGTTACTTTAGACATGACGTGTAACGTGATGTCAGTTTAAACAGATGTTGACGTTAATTAGATTAGACATTGCGTGTAAGGTGAGGTCAGTTTATACAGACACTGACGTCAGTTACTTTAGACAAGACGTGTAACGTGATGTCAGTTTATACAGACGTTGACGTCAGTTATTTTACACATGACGTGTAAAGTGAAGTCAGTTTAAACAGACTCTGACGTCAGTTACTTTAGACATGACGTGTAACGTGATGTCAGTTTATACAGACGTTGACGTCAGTTACTTTAGACATGACGTGTTAAATGATGTCAGTTTATACATGCGTTGACGTAAGTTACTTTAGACATGACGTGTAACATGATGTCAGTTTATACAGTAACGTCAGTTACTTTAGACATGGCGTGTAACATGATGTCAGTTTATACAGACGTGTAACGTGATGTCAGTTTATACATGCGTTGACGTCAGTTACTTTAGACATGACGTGTAACGTGATGTCAGTTTATACAGACGTTGACGTCAGTTCCTTCACACATGACGTGTAAAGTGAGGTCAGTTTATACAGACGTTGACGTCAGTTACTTTAGACATGACGTGTTAAATGATGTCAGTTTATACATGCGTTGACGTCAGTTACTTTAGACATGACGTGTAACATGATGTCAGTTGATGCTGACGTTGACGTCAGTTACTTTAGACATGACGTGTAAAGTGAGGTCAGTTTAAACAGACTCTGACGTCAGTTACTTTAGACATGACGTGTAACGTGATGTCAGTTTAAACAGATGTTGACGTCAATTACATAAGACATGGCGTGTAACATGATGTCAGTTGATGCAGACGTTGACGTCAGTTACTTCAGACATGACGTGTAACGTGATGTCAGTTTATACGACGTTGACGTCAGTTACTTTAGACATGACGTGTAAAGTGAGGTCAGTTTATACAGACGTGTAAAGTGATGTCAGTTTATACAGACGTTGACGTCAGTTACTTCAGACATGACGTGTAACGTGATGTCAGTTTATACGACGTTGACGTCAGTTACTTTAGACATGACGTGTAAAGTGAGGTCAGTTTATACATGCGTTGACGTCAGTTACTTTAGACATGGCGTGTAACATGATGTCAGTTGATGCTGACGTTGACGTCAGTTACTTTAGACATGACGTGTTACGTGATGTCAGTTTAAACAGATGTTGACGTCAATTACATAAGACATGGCGTGTAACATGATGTCAGTTGATGCAGACGTTGACGTCAGTTACTTTAGACATGACGTGTAAAGTGAGGTCAGTTTAAACAGACTCTGACGTCAGTTACTTTAGACATGACGTGTAACGTGATGTCAGTTTAAACAGATGTTGACGTCAATTACATAAGACATGGCGTGTAACATGATGTCAGTTTATACAGACGTTGACGTCAGTTACTTTAGACATGACGTGTTAAATGATGTCAGTTTATACATGCGTTGACGTAAGTTACTTTAGACATGACGTGTAACATGATGTCAGTTTATACAGTAACGTCAGTTACTTTAGACATGGCGTGTAACATGATGTCAGTTTATACAGACGTGTAACGTGATGTCAGTTTATACAGACGTTGACGTCAGTTACTTTAGACATGACGTGTAACGTGATGTCAGTTTAAACAGATGTTGACGTTAATTAGATTAGACATTGCGTGTAAGGTGAGGTCAGTTTATACAGACACTGACGTCAGTTACTTTAGACAAGACGTGTAACGTGATGTCAGTTTATACAGACGTTGACGTCAGTTATTTTACACATGACGTGTAAAGTGAAGTCAGTTTAAACAGACTCTGACGTCAGTTACTTTAGACATGACGTGTAACGTGATGTCAGTTTATACAGACGTTGACGTCAGTTACTTTAGACATGACGTGTTAAATGATGTCAGTTTATACATGCGTTGACGTAAGTTACTTTAGACATGACGTGTAACATGATGTCAGTTTATACAGTAACGTCAGTTACTTTAGACATGACGTGTAACATGATGTCAGTTTATACAGACGTGTAACGTGATGTCAGTTTATACATGCGTTGACGTCAGTTACTTTAGACATGACGTGTAACGTGATGTCAGTTTATACAGACGTTGACGTCAGTTCCTTCACACATGACGTGTAAAGTGAGGTCAGTTTATACAGACGTTGACGTCAGTTACTTTAGACATGACGTGTTAAATGATGTCAGTTTATACATGCGTTGACGTCAGTTACTTTAGACATGACGTGTAACATGATGTCAGTTGATGCTGACGTTGACGTCAGTTACTTTAGACATGACGTGTAACGTGATGTCAGTTGATGCAGACGTTGACGTCAGTTACTTTAGACATGACGTGTAAAGTGAGGTCAGTTTAAACAGACTCTGACGTCAGTTACTTTAGACATGACGTGTAACGTGATGTCAGTTTAAACAGATGTTGACGTCAATTACATAAGACATGGCGTGTAACATGATGTCAGTTGATGCAGACGTTGACGTCAGTTACTTCAGACATGACGTGTAACGTGATGTCAGTTTATACGACGTTGACGTCAGTTACTTTAGACATGACGTGTAAAGTGAGGTCAGTTTATACAGACGTGTAAAGTGATGTCAGTTTATACAGACGTTGACGTCAGTTACTTCAGACATGACGTGTAACGTGATGTCAGTTTATACGACGTTGACGTCAGTTACTTTAGACATGACGTGTAAAGTGAGGTCAGTTTATACATGCGTTGACGTCAGTTACTTTAGACATGGCGTGTAACATGATGTCAGTTGATGCTGACGTTGACGTCAGTTACTTTAGACATGACGTGTTACGTGATGTCAGTTTAAACAGATGTTGACGTCAATTACATAAGACATGGCGTGTAACATGATGTCAGTTGATGCAGACGTTGACGTCAGTTACTTTAGACATGACGTGTAAAGTGAGGTCAGTTTAAACAGACTCTGACGTCAGTTACTTTAGACATGACGTGTAACGTGATGTCAGTTTAAACAGATGTTGACGTCAATTACATAAGACATGGCGTGTAACATGATGTCAGTTGATGCAGACGTTGACGTCAGTTACTTTAGACATGACGTGTAAAGTGAGGTCAGTTTAAACAGACTCTGACGTCAGTTACTTTAGACATGACGTGTAACGTGATGTCAGTTTATACAGACGTTGACGTCAGTTACTTTAGACATGACGTGTTAAATGATGTCAGTTTATACATGCGTTGACGTCAGTTACTTTAGACATGACGTGTAACATGATGTCAGTTTATACAGACGTGTAACGTGATGTCAGTTTATACAGACGTTGACGTCAGTTACTTCAGACATGACGTGTAAAGTGAGGTCAGTTTATACAGACTCTGACGTCAGTTACTTTAGACATGACGTGTAACGTGATGTCAGTTTATACAGACGTTGACGTCAGTTCCTTCAGACATGACGTGTAAAGTGAGGTCAGTTTATACAGACGTTGACGTCAGTTACTTTAGACATGACGTGTAACGTGATGTCAGTTGATACAGACTCTGACGTCAGTTACTTTAGACATGACGTGTAACGTGATGTCAGTTTATACGACGTTGACGTCATTTACTTTTGACATGACGTGTAAGGTGAGGTCAGTTTATACAGACTCTGACGTCAGTTACTTTAGACAAGACGTGTAACGTGATGTCAGTTTATACAGACGTTGACGTCAGTTACTTTAGACATGACGTGTAACGTGATGTCAGTTTAAACAGATGTTGACGTCAATTACATAAGACATGGCGTGTAACATGATGTCAGTTGATGCAGACGTTGATGTCAGTTACTTTAGACATGACGTGTAACGTGACGTCAATTACATAAGACATGGCGTGTAACATGATGTCAGTTTATACAGACACTGACGTCAGTTACTTTAGACAAGACGTGTAACGTGATGTCAGTTTATACAGACGTTGACGTCAGTTACTTTAGACATGACGTGTAAAGTGAGGTCAGTTTAAACAGATGTTGACGTCAATTACATTAGACATTGCGTGTAAGGTGAGGTCAGTTTATACAGACTCTGACGTCAGTTACTTTAGACAAGACGTGTAAAGAGATGTCAGTTTATACAGACGTTGACGTCAGTTACTTTAGACATGACGTGTAAAGTGAGGTCAGTTTAAACAGACTCTGACGTCAGTTACTTTAGACAAGACGTGTAACATGATGTCAGTTGATGCAGACGTTGACGTCAGTTACTTTAGACATGACGTGTAAAGTGAGGTCAGTTTAAACAGACTCTGACGTCAGTTACTTTAGACATGACGTGTAACGTGATGTCAGTTTATACAGACGTTGACGTCAGTTACTTTAGACATGACGTGTTAAATGATGTCAGTTTATACATGCGTTGACGTCAGTTACTTTAGACATGACGTGTAACATGATGTCAGTTTATACAGACGTGTAACGTGATGTCAGTTTATACAGACGTTGACGTCAGTTACTTCAGACATGACGTGTAAAGTGAGGTCAGTTTATACAGACTCTGACGTCAGTTACTTTAGACATGACGTGTAACGTGATGTCAGTTTATACAGACGTTGACGTCAGTTCCTTCAGACATGACGTGTAAAGTGAGGTCAGTTTATACAGACGTTGACGTCAGTTACTTTAGACATGACGTGTAACGTGATGTCAGTTGATACAGACTCTGACGTCAGTTACTTTAGACATGACGTGTAACGTGATGTCAGTTTATACGACGTTGACGTCATTTACTTTTGACATGACGTGTAAGGTGAGGTCAGTTTATACAGACTCTGACGTCAGTTACTTTAGACAAGACGTGTAACGTGATGTCAGTTTATACAGACGTTGACGTCAGTTACTTTAGACATGACGTGTAACGTGATGTCAGTTTAAACAGATGTTGACGTCAATTACATAAGACATGGCGTGTAACATGATGTCAGTTGATGCAGACGTTGATGTCAGTTACTTTAGACATGACGTGTAACGTGACGTCAATTACATAAGACATGGCGTGTAACATGATGTCAGTTTATACAGACACTGACGTCAGTTACTTTAGACAAGACGTGTAACGTGATGTCAGTTTATACAGACGTTGACGTCAGTTACTTTAGACATGACGTGTAAAGTGAGGTCAGTTTAAACAGATGTTGACGTCAATTACATTAGACATTGCGTGTAAGGTGAGGTCAGTTTATACAGACTCTGACGTCAGTTACTTTAGACAAGACGTGTAAAGAGATGTCAGTTTATACAGACGTTGACGTCAGTTACTTTAGACATGACGTGTAAAGTGAGGTCAGTTTAAACAGACTCTGACGTCAGTTACTTTAGACATGACGTGTAACGTGATGTCAGTTTAAACAGATGTTGACGTCAAATACATTAGACATTGCGTGTAAGGTGAGGTCAGTTTATACAGATTCTGACGTCAGTTACTTTAGACAAGACGTGTAACGTGATGTCAGTTTATACAGACTCTGACGTCAGTTACTTTAGACATGACGTGTAACGTGATGTCAGTTTATACAGACGTTGACGTCAGTTACTTTAGACATGAAGTGTTAAATGATGTCAGTTTATACATGCGTTGACGTCAGTTACTTTAGACATGACGTGTAACATGATGTCAGTTTATACAGTAACGTCAGTTACTTTAGACATGACGTGTAACATGATGTCAGTTTATACAGACGTGTAACGTGATGTCAGTTTATACAGACGTTGACGTCAGTTACTTCAGACATGACGTGTAAAGTGAGGTCAGTTTATACAGACTCTGACGTCAGTTACTTTAGACATGACGTGTAACGTGATGTCAGTTTATACAGACGTTGACGTCAGTTCCTTCAGACATGACGTGTAACGTGATGTCAGTTTATACAGACTCTGACGTCAGTTACTTTAGACATGACGTGTAACGTGATGTCAGTTTATACGACGTTGACGTCATTTACTTTTGACATGACGTGTAAGGTGAGGTCAATTTATACAGACTCTGACGTCAGTTACTTTAGACAAGACGTGTAACGTGATGTCAGTTTATACAGACGTTGACGTCAGTTACTTTAGACATGACGTGTAACGTGATGTCAGTTTAAACAGATGTTGACGTCAATTACATAAGACATGGCGTGTAACATGATGTCAGTTGATGCAGACGTTGACGTCAGTTACTTTAGACATGACTAGTAACGTGACGTCAATTACATAAGACATGGCGTGTAACATGATATCAGTTTATACAGACACTGACGTCAGTTACTTTAGACAAGACGTGTAACGTGATGTCAGTTTATACAGACGTTGACGTCAGTTACTTTAGACATGACGTGTAAAGTGAGGTCAGTTTAAACAGATGTTGACGTCAATTACATTAGACATTGCGTGTAAGGTGAGGTCAGTTTATACAGACTCTGACGTCATTTACTTTAGACAAGACGTGTAAAGAGATGTCAGTTTATACAGACGTTGACGTCAGTTACTTTAGACATGACGTGTAAAGTGAGGTCAGTTTAAACAGACTCTGACGTCAGTTACTTTAGACATGACGTGTAACGTGATGTCAGTTTAAACAGATGTTGACGTCAAATACATTAGACATTGCGTGTAAGGTGAGGTCAGTTTATACAGATTCTGACGTCAGTTACTTTAGACAAGACGTGTAACGTGATGTCAGTTTATACAGACTCTGACGTCAGTTACTTTAGACATGACGTGTAACGTGATGTCAGTTTATACAGACGTTGACGTCAGTTACTTTAGACATGAAGTGTTAAATGATGTCAGTTTATACATGCGTTGACGTCAGTTACTTTAGACATGACGTGTAACATGATGTCAGTTTATACAGTAACGTCAGTTACTTTAGACATGACGTGTAACATGATGTCAGTTTATACAGACGTGTAACGTGATGTCAGTTTATACAGACGTTGACGTCAGTTACTTCAGACATGACGTGTAAAGTGAGGTCAGTTTATACAGACTCTGACGTCAGTTACTTTAGACATGACGTGTAACGTGATGTCAGTTTATACAGACGTTGACGTCAGTTCCTTCAGACATGACGTGTAAAGTGAGGTCAGTTTATACAGACGTTGACGTCAGTTACTTTAGACATGACGTGTAACGTGATGTCAGTGTATACGACGTTGACGTCATTTACTTTTGACATGACGTGTAAAAAGAGGTCAGTTTATACAGACGTTGACGTCAGTTACTTTAGACATGACGTGTAAAGTGAGGTCAGTTTATACAGACGTTGACGTCAGTTACTTTAGACATGACGTGTAATGTGATGTCAGTTTATACAGACGTTGACGTCAGTTACTTTAGACATGACGTGTAAAGTGAGGTCAGTTTATTCAGACGTTGACGTCAGTTACTTTAGACATGACGTGTAACGTGATGTCAGTTTATACAGACGTTGACGTCAGTTACTTTAGACATGACGTGTAAAGTGAGGTCAGTTTATTCAGACGTTGACGTCAGTTACTTTAGACATGACGTGTAACGTGATGTCAGTTTATACAGACGTTGATGTCAGTTACTTTAGACATGACCTTTAACGTGATGTCAGTTTATACAGACGTTGACGTCAGTTACTTTTGACATGACGTGTAAAGTGAGGTCAGTTTATACAGACGTTGACGTCAGTTACTTTAGACATGACGTGTAAAGTGATGTCAGTTTATACAGACGTTGACGTCAGTTACTTCAGACATGACGTGTAAAGTGATGTCAGTTTATAAATGCGTCAGTAACTTTTGAAACAACTGTTACTTTAGTTTACAGAATATGTATTTTATGGAACCAGTAACTACACAAAGCACGCATTTATGCCAGTCACTTTACGTTTATAGACTTGACATCCCGTTTTTTCTACTTTTTAAAAATATTTTCCTTTTGCCTCATTTGATAAACTGATTTGCCTTAAGAATACTGTGACATCATTTATATAATGTAATTGTACATTTGTTGAATCGAGTCTAGATAATATATGAAAAAAGATAAACCTATAAAAATTTTATAAAACGTAGTATACGATTTTCTCAGAAAAAAAATAATCTCAAATTCTTATTCAAAATTTTAGATAAGCGTCAAAGACATTAAATATTTGAAGCAAATTATAAAAACAAATACATGTATATGATATTATTCTTATTTGATGACCAGACTCAACTTGCCTTTCACAACATTTTTTTTTTTTTTTTTTTTTTTTTTTGGGGGGGGGGGGGCGGTCAAAAGGATCTACCATGTTTCAAAAACATTGGTATATTTTGTAGCCAATGTATTTTAAAGGTTGTTTTTACAAAAAAAAAAAAAAAAAAAAAAAAAAAATAAAAAGCAAGAATACAGAAAACAAAACAGAAATAAACAGTTACACATATATATCGATTTGAAAGTTTTTGTAAAATAGAGGCGAGAGGTAAATATAAACTTATATTGTTTCTGATTTATTTTAACCACTTCAAGGTTACTTATAAGGATATTTTTTCTCGTAGTTTATAATTTGAACTTGAAGATATAATGAAATATTTTGTGTTGTAAAGTAATTTTTGTATTGCTATTTCTAATGATTATTCTTCAACAAAAACATGTATTAGATATTTGTCAGCCTCCTAAAATAGAACAACAATTTACCTGACAACATGATCATGGTTAAAATCTATCAGTCTACTGAATGCAAGCACCATATTGATATAAATAAGTTCATGTAAATTGTAATACTAGTTTTAGCGGTAACTTTATGTATCTATCCATGTATTAACATAAAAGTTTCAAATTTTCCAATCATTGGTGTCGTAGAAAGATAAATATCTCACGGAATACCTAACTGTATTTAAGAATGCCTACACTACAAACATGCACTCATACTCGTATTACAATTCATCATTAAGTTTAACTACTTCCTTCTCGGTGATCTAAGAGAAAAACAAGCAGACTAACTTCATACAGGGCCAACTAAAAAGAATACTTGATACATATGTTACAAAACTCTGCCATAGAAATATAGAGCAAAATTTTTATAATCAAAGTACCAATGCCAAAGATATGCCGATACGATAGTATAGACTTCTTTATTTAATCTAAACTCTTAAAGTTTTTTCGAGAAAAAAATTTTGAATTCTAAAATGTTATCTCTATATTTTGCTCTGTAAAATCGTGTATAGATTTGTATCTGTAATGTTACAAATACAAAAACTAATGAAAACAAACAGACTTTATTTCTAGAAACGAAGAATATCTAAAACACGTGACAACTATTACTGCATGTACTTATTTAACATTTGGATTTCATTATTTTAATTTTTATTTTTTTCTAAAATTATCAGACATTTGACAAAACAAATTAGTATAGAGTATTAAAGATGAGAGAGAGAGAGAGAGAGAGAGAGAGAGAGAGAGAGAGAGAGAGAGAGAGAGAGAGAGGGGGGGAGATACATACTATTGTCGAGGTGTCAACATGCACTGATAGGCGACAACATGAACAAAGGATGTAATCACATGATGTTGTTAGATACAATATGTAAAAGAGCGACTTATGTACCGTTTCAACATATCTTTGTTGTACAAGAGACAATATGTACCGTCGCAGCATATCTTCGTTGTACAAGAGCGACAATATGTACCGTCACAGCATGTCTTTGTTGTAAAAGAGCGACAATATGTACCCGTCACAGCGCATTTTCGTTGTACAGGAGCGACAATGTACCCTAACAACATATCTTCGTTGTACAAGAGCGACAATATGTACCGTCACAGCATATCTTCGTTGTAAAAGAGCGACAATATGTACCGTCGCAGCATATCATTGTTGTACAATAGCGACAATATGTACCCTCACAACATATCTTCGTTGTACAATAGCGACAATATGTACCGTCACTGCATATCTTCGTTGTACAAGAGAGAATATGTACCGTCAATGCATATCTTCGATGTAAAAGAGCGACAATATGTACCGTCACAGCATATCATTGTTGTACAGGACCGATAAAATGTACCGTCACAGCATATCTTCGTTGTACAAGAGCGACAATATGTACCGTCACAGCATATCTTCGTTGTACAAGAGCGACAATATGTACCGTCACAGCATATCTTTGTTGTAAAAGAGCGACAATATATACCGTCACAGCATATCCTTGTTGTACAGGAGCGACAAAATGTACCGTCACAGCATATCTCCGTTGTACAAGAGCGACAATATGTACCGTCGCAACATATCTTTGTTGTACAAGAGCGACAATATGTACCGTCACAGCATATCTTCGTTGTACAAGAGCGACAATATGTACCGTCGCAACATATCTACGTTGTACGAGAGCGACAATATGTACCGTCGCAACTTATCTTCGTTGTACGAGAGCGACAATGTGTACCGTCGCAACATATCTTTGTTGTACAAGAGCCACAATATGTACCGTCGCAACATATCTTCGATGTAAAAGAGCCACAATATGTACCGTCACCACATATCTTCGTTGACTTCTGTAGTTTATGAATTTGTAAAACTAAAATACAAATCGGAGTTTCGACAATAAAATTGCCACTATTTTGACTTACTGATGATGGCTCAATGGATCCGAAATGAGAAACAATTTTCAACATTATCTTTACATACTGGTTGTATGAAGATAAAAAAAACTAGCTTGAGTGTTCAAGTAAAAAAAATCAACAAAATTTGTACGCTTGCATTTGTTAAATTGAATAAACTCAATAAATCTTGATTAAACAATACTTTATCAAACACTATTACAACAAGTTAGTTGTTTCTGAGATATGGTAGAAAAGCTCTCTTAAAGACACACACAATTAAACCCAATATATGCATTATAAAATTAGCACTCTCAGAAAGTTCGTTAGAAATCTCTTTCTACGGAGACATTGATACCGATGATGATAATCAGGTTATAGAATACTAATACTGACTGATGTATTTCTGTACATTTATTTTATTCGATTAGAAAGTAATTCGGTTTTCTTTTAACTGTATTTTAAGGACTTGTGTCTCTGATATGAATCGTGCACTCCATCATCAAATGACGACACTTTGAGAGATATAAAAGGAGAAAACAAAAATAATTCAAAGATGTTACGTAAATTGGATCACTAAAAACAAGACTAATATCAAATTATATAATTTGTCTGTATAACATTAAAGATTTTAACCAAATTCTTGACATATTGATTGGAATGTCTTTATTCTGTATTATAGTCAAGTTTATTTTAGAAATTTGAGTTAACGATTTAGATCTATAACTAATGAAAATAGAAATCCACGTAACAAATCAGAATTTTATTCGGATTTTTAGCCAATCCTTAGTCCAAACCTAACCTTAATACTCAAACTTCCAACTTACTTGATGATATCCATTCTCATACTGTTAACTACTAATCCAAGAACTTTTACAATGATGTTAACGTCAGAATAAATTAGACATGTGAACGGATAAACTTTTATTGAATAACATCATTTATACAGTCATAATGAACGCAAATTCATTTGGAAATAATGCTTTTCAAAAAACTAAAGTCATAAGTATTTTTTATTTTTACATTTACATAGTGGTTGTATAAAACAAGACAATACGAGTACTAGTATACATTGATTTGTATTAGCTGCAATGGTACAAGTGTATAAGTCTACTTCATTACAACGGAGTTTTATATATCAATAAACAGGATATACTGAATCAATTTCCACACAAACTCAAGGGTAAAAGCACTGCCGTGGAAGAAGATAAGCTACTTCAGATAATATCATGCTGGCAATAACTTGTATATTCGATTCCCAATTTACCATATACGTTTTTATTACATAATATTGAGTAAGTCTGTCTAATCTTTAAGTCACGTGACAATTAAATGTGGCTTTCGTTAACCTCTGTCAACTTTGATAACCATTATGATAATATGACAATTCAGAATACAAATGTCTTTCCATCTTGTTTATCGTATAAATGATAATCACCAAAATTAATTCTATATTAGAAAGCACTGTAAAACACGAACCCACACGGGGCACTTTCTTCTACAACATTGCTCCCATTCATGGAAATCGTAATTAATGCTCCCTAGATAACCTCACAGGAACAACTAAAGTTAAAGGATAAATTTGTTTTGGTCTCGAGAGTATTTTATCATTCGGTATGACTTAGATAAAGTCGATTATGATGATTTATCTGAATTGGAATTGGAAAAAAACTTCTGAACACCAAAATTAATATGAAGACTTTTGTTTTTTATCCATAGAAGTAGAGCGATGTTTCTTTATTAAATGACTTTTCTGATAAAATACAAGGGTCTCAATCAGACATCTTATTTAGATAATACGAATTGTTTTACGATTAGAAAATTTACTTCATTTGTGATTGAGGGAAAAACTTCGTCTTTCACATAACAACCGACATTCCGGCTAGGCAATAGCAATTTGTCTTCAGATTTTAGAGATATAATAATTACTTTTTTTTCAATTTTGAGCTTTTGTTGTGTGAAGAGATTTACTTTAGATATATCAATTTACAGTTATGTGATTGTAGTTACGTATAAAATAAAAAGTATTTTTAATGTACACAGCTAGTAATCGACGGTTCAGTGTAACGTTTTGGTCGCCATATTGAATTTACATATTTGAAGTTGCGTTCAGCTGATTTAGTTTGTGAATTAGTAAGATTCCGCTTGTGGCATTATAAAAGGCTTATCCGACTACCACAAAATATAATTGTCATTAACCATTTGTGATTATTATGGCCGTTCAAAATTTAGTCAAATTTTACTAATTAGTCTTCTGAAATATTTTATAGATGATCTGTATTTCCAAGCAAAATGTATAATTGCAAAAAAACTGTTGCATTTCGTTTCTGGTCACGCATTTCAAGGACGTTTAAGAGATGATGACAAACAATTTAACTTGAAAGTCTTAAGATATTTCAAATATAAAAAAATTGTTTTCTTGAAACTGAATAAAAAATAAAATGTGTATTGTATTACAGCTTAATGATGACAACAAAGTAGAATATCGAGTCTACTTACGTAACAAATTATTAAGAGCAAATGTTATAGAATTGTAGTTTTAAGCTTATGAATGTATAATATATGTAGTCATAATTAATGTTTTCTGTTTTCGTATTTTACTTTCATGATTTATTTTAATTTACAAACTGTTAGCATCATAATTTATTTGCTGTTAATATTTACGAACTACCATTTTCCCTTTTGCTAACGGTAATACATTTATCTAATCTTGTTCCATTAATCTACACCTTAGTCATATTAGTTACTTACAAATGCTTTAACAATTAAGAATGCTAATTACCTCCATTTTCTAAATTAAGAACCCGTACATAACGTTAAGAAACAAATTAGAGAACGATTCCTTTTATTTTTATACCGCTGGTATTGTCATCACCTTTAATGTTTCAATCTTTTAACACGGTGATTCACTCGGTTTAACATGAACCCCTAAAATGGACAGAAAACATAAACAAAGAAAAAATATCGCGAAAATTCTACTTCGGTGATGATAAGAAAACTCTCAAAATTATGAGAAAAAATGATACAATTTTGTTTTATTACATTAAGAGGCCATAAAATGGATCGACTTATCAGGCATCACAAGTCAGTCTGTCTGCCTGTCTGTATGTCTGTTTGTCCTTCCGTCTGCTTGTTTGTTATGCCGTGCCATGTTCTAGATGTAATTGCTATAACGAAGTGCATTATTTTAGCATCTATAATTTCCTTCTTTTTCGTTATATTGAATTGTAGTGAAAATTCTTTTTTTTTCTCATCTTAGATCTATTGTGTTCATCACCTACTCATTTATTTTCTATCATTTCTAGTGATATAATATTCCAAACGCTTTGGTAATTTACGAATGTAATGCAAAGTAAGAACAAAAAATAAATAAATAAAATCACGATACTTAAGTTTAATCCATGCTATTCCAAACAAACTTTAGAATTAACTTGTGGAAAATGTGACTTTGAAGAGAATTAAGAAACTTACGAAACTATCAAAATAAAGAAAACAAGAACAGAATATGAAGCACAAATTCGATAAAAATTCAATAAAAATATAAATACCAATATAGAGGTAACTTAATGGAGAACAAGTTTTGTATTTCCTTTTCGAATTACTGACAATACAAAGTTACATTTCTTACATTTCAAAATAAATCAAACTATCTTCACAAATGATAAGTTATATAGATGTAACTTATAGAATATAATTATTTTTATGTACATTTTATTTTTACAGAAAAGAAACTTGTTTATTTTTCAAGTTTCGCATTGTAAGATCGGTTTGGTACCGTTTGCAAGTCGGTATCAAACAAAACAAATACAAAACGAATATTTTTAAGATATATTGTTCACACATAAATGTATAAATTAGCATTAATTATGACGCATTTCTATATTGGTTGTGATTTATAAAATGTCTCGATTGCTTAGGAAAGTCAAACTGAAATTGGACAGAGGCCTGTCATATTTCATAAATCTCAAAAATAATCATATATTGTCTTATATACGTAATTGTCGTATTGTTGGTTAATCGTGCATTCAGGATCTAGTGCATGGTTACAAAATAAGTTGGTAATTAAGATTTTACAAAACTACCAAACAGCCTTCCTTAAAACAATGTGTCATTTAGTGAAGATTTAATTTTTAATATTATTATTATTATTATTATTATTATTATTATTATTATTATTATTATTATTATTATTATTATTATTATTATTATTATCATCACCATCATTCTCCTTCGTTTCTGAAAGATTTTTGTAGAGACACCTTTTCCGAAGAGGTTAAAAAGTTTGTCAACTGGTAGAATTTACCATGGAATGGTTGCAAAAGTTAAAGGAAAAATATTTAACAAATTCCCGACTTCATTCATCAGATCAGTATTTATGAAAGCCTGGTATCTTTTTTTAAAGTCAATTTCTTTGTTTTCAATCGTTAGCCGTTCCGTTCCGAGTTCATTGGCTGTTGTAAATTAGTCAATAACTATGTTATTATCATATCTCATCACCATAGGTTTTATTAGAGTTGCTCTTTTCGTCGCTTTGAATCCTATCATCACCAGTTGCATTTTATAAAATCCTTGTTTTTCAGCGATACTTGTCTAGTTAATATTAACGGAACCTGCATAAATTACCCATCATTTTTTTATATGTCATAAGACATTGAGTATATCCAGTATTTATTTTTGTATACTATTCTGGGATATAATATTAGTTAGGTAGTTGTAGTGACGTTATATTTTGAGATATTATATTTCCCATGGGGTTAATTAGGTAAAATACTACAATTTGGATCTTCTTTACACAGAAAAAATAAAACAAGAGATCAACAACAATAAATACCTTTATTATATATTCCTGCCAGTGTGATGTTTTTGTAGCTTTCTCCTGTTCTTTATTGTTACGACTGCAGGGAAATATATAAAAATAACAACAATAGTACTAAAAACCTTCCTACCTCTAAATCATTATTCCATCTGTTATATAGTCTACATGAGGTCATGTGATACAAGGTGCTAAGGTATTTATTTGTTCACGCAGTAAGTGCCAAAATGCCTCATTTTGAAAAAAATAATTTAAAAAACATAACATATGACATTATTCTTTTGTCTTAATACTGTTTTTGTTTTCATTTTTATCAAAACTTTGTGTAATTGGATTACATAATTCAAAACAATATGAGGAAGAATTAAAGACGACTGTTTCATTCTATGCTTTTTTCAGGGGTTCAAAACATGAAACAAAAACGTGACACTTTTGTTCATTAATGTCATAGCTCTAAGAACGTGACACTTTTGTTCATTAATGTCATAGCTCTAAGAACGTGACACTTTTGTTCATTAATGTCATAGCTCTAAGGACGTGACACTTTTGTTCATTAATGTCATAGCTCTAAGAACGTGACACTTTTGTTCATTAATGTCATAGCTCTAAGACCGTGACACTTTTGTTCATTAATGTCATAGCTCTAAGAACGTGACACTTTTGTTAATTAATGTCATAGCTCTATGAACGTGACACTTTTGTTCATTAATGTCATAGCTGTAAGAACGTGACACTTTTGTTCATTAATGTCATAGCTCTAAGAACGTGACACTTTTGTTCATTAATGTCATAGCTCTAAAGAACGTGACACTTTTGTTCATTAATGTCATAGCTCTAAGATCGTGACACTTTTGTTCATTAATGTCATAGCTCTATGAACGTGACACTTTTGTTCATTAATGTCATAGCTCTAGAACGTGACACTTTTGTTCATTAATGTCATAGCTCTAAGATCGTGACACTTTTGTTCATTAATGTCATAGCTCTAAACGTGACACTTTTGTTCATTAATGTCATAGCTCTAAAGAACGTGACACTTTGTTCATTAATGTCATAGCTCTAAGAACGTGACACTTTTGTTAATTAATGTCATAGCTCTATGAACGTGACACTTTTGTTCATTAATGTCATAGCTCTAAGAACGTGACACTTTTGTTCATTAATGTCATAGCTCTAAGAACGTGACACTTTTGTTCATTAATGTCATAGCTCTAAGACCGTGACACTTTTGTTCATTAATGTCATAGCTCTAAGAACGTGACACTTTTGTTAATTAATGTCATAGCTCTATGAACGTGACACTTTTGTTCATTAATGTCATAGCTCTAAGAACGTGACACTTTTGTTCATTAATGTCATAGCTCTAAGATCGTGACACTTTTGTTCATTAATGTCATAGCTCTATGAACGTGACACTTTTGTTCATTAATGTCATAGCTCTAAGAACGTGACACTTTTGTTCATTAATGTCATAGCTCTAAGATCGTGACACTTTTGTTCATTAATGTCATAGCTCTAAGAACGTGACACTTTTGTTCATTATTGTCATAGCTCTAAGAATAATATTTCAGCGATTTTGCACAATGCTCATTTTCTGACTTCATCATATACTACAGAGACAGGGACTGAAGAATTAAAGTATATCTAGACTTTTGATACTAAACCTTGACCTTTTATTTTATGAAAATACTATGTACTAACAAGAATAAAACTGGTTGATATCTAGAAAAACACTTTTTTTCTAGGTATGACCTTCATTGTATGGAGTGATAACTAACATTCTATGGTGGTATAGTTTCAGTCAAAACTTTGCTCCACATAATATTTTATTTCAAAACAAATTGGTAAACAGTTTAGTAGAAGAAAGAAAACAGACTTATTTAATTTCATTAGATGTTTTTAAGTATGACAAAAGACTACCTTTCAAACTTGATCCCAAAACGTAAAAAAATCAAGACAATCTGACCAAATTTCTACAATTTTCTTCTATCACTTGTGCAAATTTAAATCGTTATTTCTGCTTCTTTCAGAAATTTGAACAAACCTCCCTTATCTTCGAGACAAACGTTTTCGGCGTTTTATTATTCAAGCTTTTCTTAATGCAAATCTACCGTTTTTGACAAGTAGACCTATCCCACATCTTACAGACAAGGTTGTACAATAAATGGGTTTATCTCTACTTAACCTATATACAATATTAATACTTAGTTAGTCCACTAGAGACAACTGTACTTTTCCTTCTTAACAATAATCGATGTCAAAACCTATAATACACACTATTACATTTATTTATACCTAATATGATTTACTACTTCGTTTTACTTTAACCCCCCCCCCCCCTAAACTTTAAAAGAAAGTTTTAGATCTACAAAGAAACATCAACCTGACACAGAGGTTTTGATATAAATGTGTTTTGAATAATTAAATATTGTTATATTTATTATTCAATTGTTTGATTCATTATAATATGACGCAGGAGTTAACCGTTCTTTCCAGTATACCTAACTTTTGTTTTCTAACCCCACAAGAAGTATTGTGCTGTCTTGTTACCAAATTGCATATAAAGCTTCATCACACACTTAAAAACACCCGAAAATGCACGTGAAGCTGTCTCTGATCTCTATTACTGAAGATTAAAGGCTCTTCTGAAAATGGTTTAGAAAGAGATGCATTGTAAAAACATCAGCAGTTAATTGATCACTAACTGAATCCTTTTTAACAGCAGACGATTTTAAACTAGGAAACTTTCATTTCTATCTTTGATGTTTTTTTCTGATGTTAAGAGAAAACTAGGTACAGATTGTTTAATAGAAATGTTAGTGGTCAAATTATGTCATCCTTGAAATAAATCTCTACCGGAAACGAACTAAAAAATTGACTGATAATGAATATAAAAGAGACTTGTTAAAATTTTATTTTACTCAAAAATCCTTATTTGTTTAAAATGTATGACACGTGATGTTCTTTCCTGTGGAAATGATGGAGTGGATTATTGGTGTTTTACGCCCCTGTCAAGATTCTTTCACTTATTTCGAGGCGGTCAATTCTAGGATGTCGAAGGAAACTGGAGTTCCCGGAGAAAGCCACTAACCTTTGATATGCGAACTGACAAATTTTCTCACACTAGGATCTGTCCATAGTGGGCGGTGAGAGGCGCTGTGATCCGTAGGCGCGCTTTAGTCCACTCGACCACCGAGGCCCCCTGTAGAAATAATGCATTGATAATTATAATAGCACAATTTCAATTTTCAATTTATTCAATAATATATAACTCAGCCACTCTGGGAGTGGGACATGAGGATATGTATACATTCATATGTTAATACAATTCACATATGAAACAAATATTAAAACATAAATAAATTCTATAGCGAATTAACATATTAATGACATTACACAAGGAAAAAAAACACATATAACACAATATAATTGTTGGGATAGGACAGGTAAAATCAACATTAAAGTATTTAACTTGGCGAAATTTTAAAATCTTTTGAATTAGTTTCAGCACATTTTGTCAACATTTTATTGTTCTACAAATAAGTTTAATCGAAAGGAAAATAGAGATGTCACTGACATAAAGTAAGTTTTTGATGGCATCAGATATACTGACTTATCAGCATTTCGCATTCTTTAATGGTATTTATTTTGAATTCCAAATTTTTTTTTTATAAAAATTACTCGTCCCATTTATACGGTATCCATCATGTATCCGGTGGTTGTCTATTTATAGTCAAAAGTGCAGTACAGACCAGTCGAAAGTTAAACACTAAAAATAGATAAATAGAAAATCAAATCAATGATTCAAGAATAGATTTTGAAAATATTATTTTCGAAAAAATATTTTTCATTGTTATATTGAATAAATAATTATTACATATATATTATTATTATTATTATTATTATTATTATTATTAAGGTCGTATCGACATTTTCATTAACACGGTCAGTCAAAAAATATTCTAGTTTAATCACTACTCAAATACGGACATAAACCATTTAACTGTATGAGCTAACGAGGGGTCGTGTGGTAAAAAAAGCTAGAGAGACAGAGTGGCCGAAAAGCTGCTGAGAAGCCGAGAAGCAGACAGGGTCTCTCGATAAAAAAAGCTGAGGAGCCAAGCAGTCGAGTGGCTAAAAAAGCCGTTGAGAGATGGATGGATAGTTGCTGCCGAGAAGCTGCAGAGATGCTGTGTATGTCTAACGATAGACCAAGATAAGCTGCTACCCGTAACTAATTCGTTAGCTAGTTTTTAACTTTTGACAGGTCTGTACTGTATGTAATGTAGTCTTTGATTTCGTACTGATTGTTTTTTTTTTTTTTTTTTTTTTTTTTTTTTTTTTTTTTTTTTTTTTTTTTTTGTTGTTGTTGTCAGCAATATATTATACTGTGGTGATCGGATAACATTAATTATACCGCTTGAGGCTGCATTAAGTTAACCAATTTTTTAAGAAAAAAATTATAAAGGTTACAAGGGTTGTGCTATATATATTTTTGAAACATATTGCTAAGCTGAATTTTCGAATTTTTAGTTTATTTTTTTATTTTATTTTATTTTATTTATTTTTTTTTTTTTATTTATTTTTTTTTTTTATTTATTTTATTTTTTTTTTTTGGATTATAAATTCTAAAAAATAATAAGCCATTAAACAATTTATGTCAAATGAAAACCGTGTTTAAATCCAGCAACTCAATTGATTTGACAGTTGAGCAGTACAGATTCTAAACCTTGTTTAATGAAGGATTTACACAGGTTTGTAATATTTACATGAAGGGAAATGTTAATAAATGATTCCAATACCTAGGCCATGTTGTCAAAACATTTAAAAAATAATTTATGTTATGTGACAAAAATTAGAAAGATGTGTTTAGAATCTAAAATAAATTCAATTGATAAGAAAGTTTATAACGTGTTAGGCTAGGGATGTCTATCTGCCTAATAAAAAATGTACATAGACGTTCTTGGGATTTTAAGGTTAATAAAAAGTAAGATAAATATACTTTTTTAGTCAATAAACTTTTTTCTTTTAAAAAAATACATTAAAAAAACGACAGGCGCGTTTTTGTGCCTTCTTGAGAAAACAAATATAAAACGAAGTCTGTTTTAGCTTAAATTGATTTGTAAGAAGCTAACAAGGCGTCCTTGACTGAAATAGGGGTTGTCTGTATGCCATTTATTCCAGTAATTTCAGATTAATGGAAGTGTACTTTAAACTGAAATAGGGGTAGCCTGTATGCCATTAATTCCAGATAAATGGAAGTTATTTTTCACTCATCAAAGCAAATGAATTTTCTTCCTAATGTAATTTTTATTGACAGAAGTATGTAAACATTTGCATGTACACGCGTTATTGAGTGTACGAAGAATTTGAATGATAGAATGATAATTCGAATCCAGCTAAGTATAAACGCTATTTATCACACAACTTGAGATCTATTGACGAGTTAATTACAAAGCAAATAACTTTAATTGAACAAAATCACAATGAGAGGTACTTGTGTGAATATTCAAATTCTTCAAAGTAAAATATATTTTCTAAATTGAAGAACAAGTCAGCCATTTGTTTTATGTATTAATACTATACAAGATTCAAAGAACCCTATCTTATATTGGTCCATTTATTTTCTTTGCAAAAACAACCTTTTTAAGCATTTAACACAGTAGATTATAGTAGATAATAACCGGCCACATTGAGACATCTTTCCTTACTTAATTTTGTCAATTTTAATATTAATTTCATATGTTACATACTTTTACAAATTGAAGAGTTTTACGATTTTCATTATTGTGCTTTTGACTCATACTAGACCATCTAATTAGTGGTCCTGGTCTTAAAATTACTGTCGATAATAGTTGCCTTGTCTAAGGTTGATACTCGATATTAGTGGTCCTGGTCTTAAAATTACTGTCGATAATAGTTGCCTTGTCTAAGGTTGTTACTCGGTATTAGTGGTCCCGGTCTTAAAATTACTGTCGATAATAGTTGCCTTGTCTAAGGTTGATACTCGGTATTAGTGGTCCTGGTCTTAAAATTACTGTCGATAATAGTTGACTTGTCTAAGGTTGATACTCGATATTAGTGGTCCTGGTCTTAAAATTACTGTCGATAATAGTTGCCTTGTCTAAGGTTGATACTCGGTATTAGTGGTCCTGGTCTTAAAATTACTGTCGATAATAGTTGACTTGTCTAAGGTTGATACTCGATATTAGTGGTCCTGGTCTTAAAATTACTGTCGATAATAGTTGCCTTGTCTAAGGTTGATACTCGGTATTAGTGGTCCTGGTCTTAAAATTACTGTCGATAATAGTTGCCTTGTCTAAGGTTGATACTCGATATTAGTGGTCCTGGTCTTAAAATTACTGTCGATAATAGTTGACTTGTCTAAGGTTGATACTCGATATTAGTTGTCCTGGTCTTAAAATTACTGTCGATAATAGTTGCCTTGTCTAAGGTTGACACTCGATATTAGTGGTCCTGGTCTTAAAATTACTGTCGATAATAGTTGCCTTGATCTAGGGTTGATACTCGATATTAGTGGTCATGGTCTCATATTTACTGTCGAAAATAGTTGCCTTGTCTAAGGTTGATACCCGATATTAGTGGTCATGGTCTCATATTTACTGTCGAAAATAGTTGCCTTGTCTAAGGTTGATACCCGATATTAGTGGTCCTGGTCTCATATTTACTGTCGATAATAGTTGCCTTGTCTAAGGTTGATACTCGATATAAGTGGTCCTGGTCTCATGTTTACTGTCGATAATAGTTGCCTTGTCTAAGGTTGATACCCGATATCAGTGGTCCTGGTATTAAAATTACTGTCGATAATAGTTGCCTTGTCTAAGGTTGATACTCGATATTAGTGGTCCTGGTCTTAAAATTACTATCGATAATAGTTGCCTTGTCTAAAGTTGATACTCGATATTAGTGGTCCTGGTCTCATATTTACTGTCGATAATAGTTGCCTTGTCTAAGGTTGATACTCGATATTAGTGGTCCTCGTCTCATATTTACTGTCGATAATTGTTGCCATGGTCTAAGGTTGATTCTCGATATAAGTGGTCCTCGTCTCATATTTACTGTCGATAATAGTTGCCTTGTCTAAGGTTGATACTCGATATAAGTGGTACTCGTCTCATACTTACTGTCGATAATAGTTGCCTTGTCTAAGGTTGATTCTCGATATAAGTGGTCCTCGTTTCATATTTACTGTCGATAATAGTTGCCTTGTCTAAGGTTGATACTCGATATAAGTGGTCCTCGTCTCATATTTACTGTCGATAATAGTTGCCTTGTCTAAGGTTGATACCCGATATCAGTGGTCCTGGTCTTAAAATTACTGTCGATAATAGTTGCCTTGGTCTAAGGTTGATACTCGATATTAGTGGTCCTGGTATCATATTTACTGTCGATAAAAGTTGCCTTGTCTAAGGTTGATACCCGATATCAGTGGTCCTGGTCTTAAAATTACTGTCGATAATAGGTGCCTTGTCTAAGGTAGATATTCGATATTAGTGGTCCTGGTCTCATATTTACTGTCGATAATAGTTGCCTTGTCTAAGGTTGATACTCGATATTAGTGGTCCTAGTCTCATATTTACTGTCGATAATTGTTGCCATGGTCTAAGGTTGATTCTCGATATAAGTGGTCCTCGTCTCATATTTACTGTCGATAATTGTTGCCATGGTCTAAGGTTTATTCTCGATATAAGTGGTCCTCGTCTCATATTAACTGTCGATAATTGTTGCCATGCTCGAAGGTTGATATTCGATATAAGTGGTCCCGTCTCATATTTACTGTCGATAATTGTTGCCATGGTCTAAGGTTGATACTCAATATTAGTGGTCCTCTTCCCATGTTTACTGTCGATAATAGTTTCCTTGGTCTTAGGTTGATGCTAGATATAAGTGGTCCTCGGCTCAAATTTACTGTCCATTTTAGTTGCCTTGGTCTAAGGTTGATACTAGATATTAATGGCTTTCTTCTCATGTTTACTGCCGATAATAGTTGCCTTGGTCTAAAGTTGATACTAGATATCAGTGGTTCTCGTCTCATGTTTACTGTTGATAACAGTTGCCTTGGTCTAAGGTTTATACTCGATATTAGTGGTCTACGTCTCATGTTTACTGTCGATAACAGTTACCTTATTCTAAGGAAGATACTCGATATTAGTGGTCCGCGTCTCATGTTTACTGTTGATAATAGTTTCTTTAGTCTAAGGTTGATGATATATATAAGTGGACCTAGTCTCATATTTACTGTCGATGATAGTTGCCTTCGTCTAAAGTTGATACTCTATATTAGTGATCCTCGTCTCATATTTACTGTCAATAATAGTTTCCTTGGTCTAAGGTTCATGCTGGATATAAGTGGTCCTCGTCTCATATTTGTCGATAATAGTTTTCTTGGTCTAAGGTTGATACTAGATATAAGTGGTCCTGGTCTCATGTTTACTGTCTATATAAGTTGCCTTGATCTTAGGTTGATACTCGATATTACTGGTCCTCGTCTCATGTTTACTGTCGATAATAGTTGCCTTGGTCTAAGGTTGATACTCGATATTAGTAGTTCTCGTCTCATGTTTACTGTCGATAATAGTTTCCTTGGTCAAACGTTGACATTCGATATTAGTGGTCCTGGTCTTATGTTAAAGGTCGATAATAGTTACCATGGTCTAATGTTGATACTAGATATAAGTGGTCCTGGTCTTATGTTTACTGTCTATATTAGTTGCCTTGATCTTAGGTTGATACTCGATATTAGTGGTCCTCGTCTCATATTTACTGTCGATAATTGTTACCATGGTCTAAGGTTAATGCTAGATATAAGTGGTCCTGGTCTCATGTTTACTGTCGATTACAGTTGCCTTGGTTTAAGGTTAATACTTGATATTAGTGGTCGTCGACTCATGTTTACTGTCGATGATAGTTGCTGTGATCTTAGGTTGATACTAGATATCAGTGGTCCTGGTCTCATGTTCAATGTCGATGATAGTTGCCTTGGTCTAAGATTGATATTCGATATTAGTAGTCCTGGTTTCATTTTTACTGTCGATAATAGTTGCCGTGATCTAAGGTTGATACTAGATATTAGTGGATTGTTGCCTTGGTCTCAGGTTGATACTAGATATTAGTGGCCCTCGTCTCATGTTTACTGTCGATAATAGTTGCCTTGGTCTAAGGTTGATACTCGATATTAGTGGATTGTTACCTGGTCTTAGCATGATATTAGATATAAGTGGTCCTGATCTCATGTTTTCTGTCGATGATAGTTGCCTTTGTCTAATGTTGATACTAAATATAAGTGGTTCTGGTCTCATGTTTACTGTCGATAATAGTTGCCTTGGTCTAGGGTTGATACTCGATTTTAGTGGTCCTCGTCTCATATTTACTGTCGATAATTGTTGCCATGGTCAAAGGTTGATACTAGATATAAGTGGTCCTCTTCCCATGTTTACTTACGATAATAGTTTCCTTGGTCTTAGGTTGATGCTAGATATAAGTGGTCCTCGGCTCATATTTACTGTCCATTTTAGTTGCCTTGGTCTAAGGTTGATACTAGATGTTAATGGCTTTCTTCTCATGTTTACTGCCGATAATAGTTGCCTCGGTCTTAAGTTGATACTAGATATAATGGTTCTCGTCTCATGTTTACTGTTGATAACAGTTGCCTTGGTTTAAGGTTAATACTTGATATTAGTGGTCGTCGACTCATGTTTACTGTCGATGATAGTTGCTGTGATCTTAGGTTGATACTAGATATCAGTGGTCCTGGTCTCATGCTCAATGTCGATGATAGTTGCCTTGGTCTAAGGTTGATATTCGATATTAGTAGTCCTGGTTTCATGTTTACTGTCGATAATAGTTGCCGTGATCTAAGGTTGATACTAGATATTAGTGGATTGTTGCCTTTGTCTCAGGTTGATACTAGATATTAGTGGCCCTCGTCTCATGTTTACTGTCGATAATAGTTGCCTTGGTCTAAGGTTGATACTCGATATTAGTAGATTGTTACCTGGTCTTAGGTTGATATTAGATATAAGTGGTCCTGATCTCATGTTTTCTGTCGCTGATAGTTGCCTTTGTCTAATGTTGATACTAGATTTAATACTAGATATAAGTGGTTCTGGTCTCATGTTTACTGTCGATGATAGTTGCCTTGGTCTAGGGTTGATACTCGATATTAGTGGTCCTCGTCTCATATTTACTGTCGATAATTGTTGCCATGGTCTAAGGTTGATACTAGATATAAGTGGTCCTCTTCCCATGTTTACTGTCGATAATAGTTTCCTTGGTCTTAGGTTGATGCTAGATATAAGTGGTCCTCGGCTCATATTTACTGTCCATTTTAGTTGCCTTGGTCTAAGGTTGATACTAGATATTAATGGCTTTCTTCTCATGTTTACTGCCGATAATAGTTGCCTCGGTCTTAAGTTGATACTAGATATAATGGTTCTCGTCTCATGTTTACTGTTGATAACAGTTGCCTTGGTCTAAGGTTGATACTCGATATTAGTGGTCTACGTCACATGTTAACTGTTGATAACAGTTACCTTAGTCTAAAGTTGATACTCGATATTAGTGGTCCTCGTCTCATGTTTACTGTTGATAAAAGATTCTTCAGTCTAAGGTTGATGCTATATATAAGTGGACCTAGTCTCATATTTACAGTCGATGATAGTTGCCTTGGTTTAAGGTTGATACTCTATATTAGTGGTCCTCGTCTCATATTTACTGTCGATAATAGTTTCCTTGGTCTAAGGTTCATGCTGGATATAAGTGGTCCTCGTCTCATATTTGTCGATAATAGTTTCCTTGGTCTAAGGTTAATACTAAATATAAGTTGTCCTGATCTCATGTTTACTGTCTATATTAGTTGACTTGATCTTAGGTTGATACTCGATATTACTGGTCCTCGTCTCATGTTTACTGTCGACAATAGTTTCCTTGGTCTAAGGTTCATTCTGGATATAAGTGGTCCTCGTCTCATATTTACTGTCGATAATAGTTGCCTTGGTCCAAGGTTGATACTCGATATTAGTAGCCCTCGTCTCATGTTTACTGTCGATAATAGTTTCCTTGGTCAAACGTTGACATTCGATATTAGTGGTGCTGGTCTCATGTTTTATGTCGATTATAGTTGCCATGGTCTAATGTTGATACTAGATATAAGTGGTCCTGGTCTCATGTTTACTGTCGATGATAATTGCCATGGTCTAAGTTGATACTCGATTTTAGTGGTCCTCGTCTCATATTTACTGTCGATAATTGTTGCCATGGTCTAAGGTTAATGCTAGATATAAGTGGTCCTGGTCTCATGTTTACTGTCGATGACAGTTGCCTTGGTTAAAGGTTAATACTCGATATTAGTGGTCCTCGTCTCATATTTATTGTCGATAATTGTTGCAATGGTCTAACTTTGACACTAGATATAAGTGGTCCTGGTCTCATGTTTAATGTCGATGATAGTTGCCTTGGTCTAAAGTTGATATTCGATATTTGTAGTCCTGGTTTCATGTTTACTGTCGATAATAGTTGCCGTGATCTAAGGTTGATACTAGATATTGGTGGATTGTTTCCATGGTCTCAGGTTGATACTAGATATCAGTGGTCCTGGTCTCATGTTTAATGTCGATAATAGTTGCCATGGTCGAAGGTTGATACTAGATATTAGTGGCCCTCGTCTCATGTTTGTTGTCGATAATAGTTGCCTTGGTCTAAGGTCAATACTCGATATTAGTGGATTGTTGCCTGGTCTTAGGTTGATACTAGATATAAGTGGTCTTGATCTCATGTTTTCTGTCGATGATAGTTGCCTTGGTCTAGGGTTGATACTCGATATTAGTGGTCCTCGGCTCATATTTACTGTCCATTTTAGTTGCCTTGCTCTAAGGTTGATACTAGATATTAATGGCTTTCTTCTCATGTTTACTGTCGATAATAGTTGCCTTGGTCTAAAGTTGATACTAGATATAAGTGGTTCTCGTCTCATGTTTACTGTTGATAACAGTTGCCTTGGTATAAGGTTGATACTCGATATTAGTGGTCTACGTCTCATGTTTACTGTCGATAACAGTTACCTTAGTTTAAGGTTGATACTCGATATAAGTGGTCCTCGTCACATGTTTACTGTTGATAATAGTTTCTTTAGTCTAAGGTTGATGCTATATATAAGTGGACCTAGTCTCATATTTACTGTCGATGATAGTTGCCTTGGTCTAAGGTTGATACTCTATATTAGTGGTCCTCGTCTCATATTTACTGTCGATAATAGTTTCCTTGGTCTAAGGTTAATGCTGGATATAAGTGGTCCTCGTCTCATATTTGTCGATAATAGTTTCCTTGGTCTAAGGTTAATACTAGATATAAGTGGTCCTGATCTCATAATTACTGTCTATATTAGTTGCTTTGATCTCAGGTTGATACTCGATATTACTGGTCCTCGTCTCATGTTTACTGTCGATAATATTTTCCTTGGTCTAAGGTTGATAATCGATATTGGTGGTCCTCGTCTCATGTTTACTGTCGACAATAGTTTCCTTGGTCTAAGGTTAATTCTGGATATAAGTGGTCCTCGTCTCATGTTTACTGTCGATAATAGTTTCCTTGGTCAAACGTTGACATTCGATATAAGTGGTGCTGGTCTCATGTTTAATGTCGATAATAGTTGCCATGGTCTAATGTTGATACTAGATATAAGTGGTCCTGGTCTCATGTTTACTGTCGATAATAATTGCCATGGTCTAAGGTTGATACTCGATATTAGTGGTCCTCGTCTCATATTTACTTTCGGTAATTGTTGCCATGGTCTAAGGTTTATGCTAGATATAAGTGGTCCTGGTCTCATGTTTAATGTCGATGATAGTTGCCTTGGTCTAAAGTTGATATTCGATATTTGTAGTCCTGGTTTCATGTTTACTGTCGATAATAGTTGCCGTGATCTAAGGTTGATACTAGATATTGGTGGATTGTTTCCATGGTCTCAGGTTGATACTAGATATCAGTGGTCCTGGTCTCATGTTTAATGTCGATAATAGTTGCCATGGTCGAAGGTTGATACTAGATATTAGTGGCCCTCGTCTCATGTTTGTTGTCGATAATAGTTGCCTTGGTCTAAGGTTAATACTCGATATTAGTGGATTGTTGCCTGGTCTTAGGTTGATACTAGATATAAGTGGTCTTGATCTCATGTTTTCTGTCGATGATAGTTGCCTTGGTCTAGGGTTGATACTCGATATTAGTGGTCCTCGGCTCATATTTACTGTCCATTTTAGTTGCCTTGCTCTAAGGTTGATACTAGATATTAATGGCTTTCTTCTCATGTTTACTGTCGATAATAGTTGCCTTGGTCTAAAGTTGATACTAGATATAAGTGGTTCTCGTCTCATGTTTACTGTTGATAACAGTTGCCTTGGTATAAGGTTGATACTCGATATTAGTGGTCTACGTCTCATGTTTACTGTCGATAACAGTTACCTTAGTTTAAGGTTGATACTCGATATAAGTGGTCCTCGTCACATGTTTACTGTTGATAATAGTTTCTTTAGTCTAAGGTTGATGCTATATATAAGTGGACCTAGTCTCATATTTACTGTCGATGATAGTTGCCTTGGTCTAAGGTTGATACTCTATATTAGTGGTCCTCGTCTCATATTTACTGTCGATAATAGTTTCCTTGGTCTAAGGTTAATGCTGGATATAAGTGGTCCTCGTCTCATATTTGTCGATAATAGTTTCCTTGGTCTAAGGTTAATACTAGATATAAGTGGTCCTGATCTCATAATTACTGTCTATATTAGTTGCTTTGATCTCAGGTTGATACTCGATATTACTGGTCCTCGTCTCATGTTTACTGTCGATAATATTTTCCTTGGTCTAAGGTTGATAATCGATATTGGTGGTCCTCGTCTCATGTTTACTGTCGACAATAGTTTCCTTGGTCTAAGGTTAATTCTGGATATAAGTGGTCCTCGTCTCATGTTTACTGTCGATAATAGTTTCCTTGGTCAAACGTTGACATTCGATATAAGTGGTGCTGGTCTCATGTTTAATGTCGATAATAGTTGCCATGGTCTAATGTTGATACTAGATATAAGTGGTCCTGGTCTCATGTTTACTGTCGATAATAATTGCCATGGTCTAAGGTTGATACTCGATATTAGTGGTCCTCGTCTCATATTTACTTTCGGTAATTGTTGCCATGGTCTAAGGTTTATGCTAGATATAAGTGGTCCTGGTCTCATGTTTACTGTTCATGATAGTTGCCTTGGTTTAAGGTAAATACTCGATATTAGTGGTCGTCGTCTCATGTTTACTGTCGATGATAGTTGCTTTGATGTTAGGTTGATATTAGATATCAGTGGTCCTGGTCTCATGTTTAATGTTGATTATAGTTGCCTTGGTCTAAGGTTGATATTCGATATTAGTAGTCCTGGTTTCATGTTTACTGTCGATAATAGTTGCCGTGATCTAAGGTTGATACTAGATATTAGTGGATTGTTGCCTTTGTCTCAGGTTGATACTAGATATTAGTGGCCCTCGTCTCATGTTTACTGTCGATAATAGTTGCCTTGGTCTAAGGTTGATACTCGATATTAGTGGATTGTTACCTGGTCTTAGGTTGATAATAGATATAAGTGGTTCTGATCTCATGTTTTCTGTCGATGATAGTTGCCTTTGTCTAATGTTGATACTAGATATAAGTGGTCCTGGTCTCATGTTTACTGTCGATGATAGTTGCCTTGGTCTAGGGTTGATACTTGATATTAGTGGTCCTCGTCTCATATTTACTGTCGA
This sequence comes from Tegillarca granosa, assembly GCA_029721355.1. Lineage (NCBI taxonomy): Eukaryota > Metazoa > Mollusca > Bivalvia > Arcoida > Arcidae > Tegillarca > Tegillarca granosa. The sequence continues at coordinate 431,194 of CM056596.1, read as the reverse complement.
TAATTGTTGCCATGTTCTAAGTTTGACACTAGATATAAGTGGTCCTGGTCTCATGTTTAATGTCGATGATAGTTGCCTTGGTCTAAGGTTGATATTCGATATTTGTAGTCCTGGTTTCATGTTTACTGTCGATAATAGTTGCCGTGATCTAAGGTTGATACTAGATATTGGTGGATTGTTTCCATGGTCTCAGGTTGATACTAGATATCAGTGGTCCTGGTCTCATATTTTATGTCGATAATAGTTGTCATGGTCTAAGGTTGATACTAGATATTAGTGGCCCTCGTCTCATGTTTGTTGTCGATAATAGTTGCCTTGGTCTAAGGTTAATACTCGATATTAATGGATTGTTGCCTGGTCTTAGGTTGATACTAGATATAAGTGGTCTTGATCTCATGTTTTCTGTCGATGATAGTTGCCTTGGTCTAGGGTTGATACTCGATATTAGTGGTCCTCGGCTCATATTTACTGTCCATTTTAGTTGCCTTGCTCTAAGGTTGATACTAGATATTAATGGCTTTCTTCTCATGTTTACTGCCGATAATAGTTGCCTTGGTCTAAAGTTGATACTAGATATAAGTGGTTCTCGTCTCATGTTTACTGTTGATAACAGTTGCCTTGGTATAAGGTTGATACTCGATATTAGTGGTCTACGTCTCAGGTTTACTGTCGATAACAGTTACCTCAGTTTAAGGTTGATACTCGATATTAGTTGTCCTCCTCACATGTTTACTGTTGATAATAGTTTCTTTAGTCTAAGGTTGATGCTATATATAAGTGGACCTAGTCTCATATTTACTGTCGATGATAGTTGCCTTTGTCTAATGTTGATACTAAATATAAGTGGTTCTGGTCTCATGTTTACTGTCGATAATAGTTGCCTTGGTCTAGGGTTGATACTCGATTTTAGTGGTCCTCGTCTCATATTTACTGTCGATAATTGTTGCCATGGTCAAAGGTTGATACTAGATATAAGTGGTCCTCTTCCCATGTTTACTTACGATAATAGTTTCCTTGGTCTTAGGTTGATGCTAGATATAAGTGGTCCTCGGCTCATATTTACTGTCCATTTTAGTTGCCTTGGTCTAAGGTTGATACTAGATGTTAATGGCTTTCTTCTCATGTTTACTGCCGATAAAAGTTGCCTCGGTCTTAAGTTGATACTAGATATAATGGTTCTCGTCTCATGTTTACTGTTGATAACAGTTTGCCTTGGTTTAAGGTTAATACTTGATATTAGTGGTCGTCGACTCATGTTTACTGTCGATGATAGTTGCTGTGATCTTAGGTTGATACTAGATATCAGTGGTCCTGGTCTCATGCTCAATGTCGATGATAGTTGCCTTGGTCTAAGGTTGATATTCGATATTAGTAGTCCTGGTTTCATGTTTACTGTCGATAATAGTTGCCGTGATCTAAGGTTGATACTAGATATTAGTGGATTGTTGCCTTTGTCTCAGGTTGATACTAGATATTAGTGGCCCTCGTCTCATGTTTACTGTCGATAATAGTTGCCTTGGTCTAAGGTTGATACTCGATATTAGTAGATTGTTACCTGGTCTTAGGTTGATATTAGATATAAGTGGTCCTGATCTCATGTTTTCTGTCGCTGATAGTTGCCTTTGTCTAATGTTGATACTAGATTTAATACTAGATATAAGTGGTTCTGGTCTCATGTTTACTGTCGATGATAGTTGCCTTGGTCTAGGGTTGATACTCGATATTAGTGGTCCTCGTCTCATATTTACTGTCGATAATTGTTGCCATGGTCTAAGGTTGATACTAGATATAAGTGGTCCTCTTCCCATGTTTACTGTCGATAATAGTTTCCTTGGTCTTAGGTTGATGCTAGATATAAGTGGTCCTCGGCTCATATTTACTGTCCATTTTAGTTGCCTTGGTCTAAGGTTGATACTAGATATTAATGGCTTTCTTCTCATGTTTACTGCCGATAATAGTTGCCTCGGTCTTAAGTTGATACTAGATATAATGGTTCTCGTCTCATGTTTACTGTTGATAACAGTTGCCTTGGTCTAAGGTTGATACTCGATATTAGTGGTCTACGTCACATGTTAACTGTTGATAACAGTTACCTTAGTCTAAAGTTGATAGTCGATATTAGTGGTCCTCGTCTCATGTTTACTGTTGATAAAAGATTCTTCAGTCTAAGGTTGATGCTATATATAAGTGGACCTAGTCTCATATTTACAGTCGATGATAGTTGCCTTGGTTTAAGGTTGATACTCTATATTAGTGGTCCTCGTCTCATATTTACTGTCGATAATAGTTTCCTTGGTCTAAGGTTCATGCTGGATATAAGTGGTCCTCGTCTCATATTTGTCGATAATAGTTTCCTTGGTCTAAGGTTAATACTAAATATAAGTTGTCCTGATCTCATGTTTACTGTCTATATTAGTTGACTTGATCTTAGGTTGATACTCGATATTACTGGTCCTCGTCTCATGTTTACTGTCGACAATAGTTTCCTTGGTCTAAGGTTCATTCTGGATATAAGTGGTCCTCGTCTCATATTTACTGTCGATAATAGTTGCCTTGGTCCAAGGTTGATACTCGATATTAGTAGCCCTCGTCTCATGTTTACTGTCGATAATAGTTTCCTTGGTCAAACGTTGACATTCGATATTAGTGGTGCTGGTCTCATGTTTTATGTCGATTATAGTTGCCATGGTCTAATGTTGATACTAGATATAAGTGGTCCTGGTCTCATGTTTACTGTCGATGATAATTGCCATGGTCTAAGTTGATACTCGATTTTAGTGGTCCTCGTCTCATATTTACTGTCGATAATTGTTGCCATGGTCTAAGGTTAATGCTAGATATAAGTGGTCCTGGTCTCATGTTTACTGTCGATGACAGTTGCCTTGGTTAAAGGTTAATACTCGATATTAGTGGTCCTCGTCTCATATTTATTGTCGATAATTGTTGCAATGGTCTAACTTTGACACTAGATATAAGTGGTCCTGGTCTCATGTTTAATGTCGATGATAGTTGCCTTGGTCTAAAGTTGATATTCGATATTTGTAGTCCTGGTTTCATGTTTACTGTCGATAATAGTTGCCGTGATCTAAGGTTGATACTAGATATTGGTGGATTGTTTCCATGGTCTCAGGTTAATACTAGATATCAGTGGTCCTGGTCTCATGTTTAATGTCGATAATAGTTGCCATGGTCGAAGGTTGATACTAGATATTAGTGGCCCTCGTCTCATGTTTGTTGTCGATAATAGTTGCCTTGGTCTAAGGTTAATACTCGATATTAGTGGATTGTTGCCTGGTCTTAGGTTGATACTAGATATAAGTGGTCTTGATCTCATGTTTTCTGTCGATGATAGTTGCCTTGGTCTAGGGTTGATACTCGATATGAGTGGTCCTCGGCTCATATTTACTGTCCATTTTAGTTGCCTTGCTCTAAGGTTGATACTAGATATTAATGGCTTTCTTCTCATGTTTACTGTCGATAATAGTTGCCTTGGTCTAAAGTTGATACTAGATATAAGTGGTTCTCGTCTCATGTTTACTGTTGATAACAGTTGCCTTGGTATAAGGTTGATACTCGATATTAGTGGTCTACGTCTCATGTTTACTGTCGATAACAGTTACCTTAGTTTAAGGTTGATACTCGATATAAGTGGTCCTCGTCACATGTTTACTGTTGATAATAGTTTCTTTAGTCTAAGGTTGATGCTATATATAAGTGGACCTAGTCTCATATTTACTGTCGATGATAGTTGCCTTGGTCTAAGGTTGATACTCTATATTAGTGGTCCTCGTCTCATATTTACTGTCGATAATAGTTTCCTTGGTCTAAGGTTAATGCTGGATATAAGTGGTCCTCGTCTCATATTTGTCGATAATAGTTTCCTTGGTCTAAGGTTAATACTAGATATAAGTGGTCCTGATCTCATAATTACTGTCTATATTAGTTGCTTTGATCTCAGGTTGATACTCGATATTACTGGTCCTCGTCTCATGTTTACTGTCGATAATATTTTCCTTGGTCTAAGGTTGATAATCGATATTGGTGGTCCTCGTCTCATGTTTACTGTCGACAATAGTTTCCTTGGTCTAAGGTTAATTCTGGATATAAGTGGTCCTCGTCTCATGTTTACTGTCGATAATAGTTTCCTTGGTCAAACGTTGACATTCGATATAAGTGGTGCTGGTCTCATGTTTAATGTCGATAATAGTTGCCATGGTCTAATGTTGATACTAGATATAAGTGGTCCTGGTCTCATGTTTACTGTCGATAATAATTGCCATGGTCTAAGGTTGATACTCGATATTAGTGGTCCTCGTCTCATATTTACTTTCGGTAATTGTTGCCATGGTCTAAGGTTTATGCTAGATATAAGTGGTCCTGGTCTCATGTTTACTGTTGATGATAGTTGCCTTGGTTTAAGGTAAATACTCGATATTAGTGGTCGTCGTCTCATGTTTACTGTCGATGATAGTTGCTTTGATGTTAGGTTGATATTAGATATCAGTGGTCCTGGTCTCATGTTTAATGTTGATTATAGTTGCCTTGGTCTAAGGTTGATATTCGATATTAGTAGTCCTGGTTTCATGTTTACTGTCGATAATAGTTGCCGTGATCTAAGGTTGATACTAGATATTAGTGGATTGTTGCCTTTGTCTCAGGTTGATACTAGATATTAGTGGCCCTCGTCTCATGTTTACTGTCGATAATAGTTGCCTTGGTCTAAGGTTGATACTCGATATTAGTGGATTGTTACCTGGTCTTAGGTTGATAATAGATATAAGTGGTTCTGATCTCATGTTTTCTGTCGATGATAGTTGCCTTTGTCTAATGTTGATACTAGATATAAGTGGTCCTGGTCTCATGTTTACTGTCGATGATAGTTGCCTTGGTCTAGGGTTGATACTTGATATTAGTGGTCCTCGTCTCATATTTACTGTCGATAATTGTTGCCATGTTCTAAGTTTGACACTAGATATAAGTGGTCCTGGTCTCATGTTTAATGTCGATGATAGTTGCCTTGGTCTAAGGTTGATATTCGATATTTGTAGTCCTGGTTTCATGTTTACTGTCGATAATAGTTGCCGTGATCTAAGGTTGATACTAGATATTGGTGGATTGTTTCCATGGTCTCAGGTTGATACTAGATATCAGTGGTCCTGGTCTCATATTTTATGTCGATAATAGTTGTCATGGTCTAAGGTTGATACTAGATATTAGTGGCCCTCGTCTCATGTTTGTTGTCGATAATAGTTGCCTTGGTCTAAGGTTAATACTCGATATTAATGGATTGTTGCCTGGTCTTAGGTTGATACTAGATATAAGTGGTCTTGATCTCATGTTTTCTGTCGATGATAGTTGCCTTGGTCTAGGGTTGATACTCGATATTAGTGGTCCTCGGCTCATATTTACTGTCCATTTTAGTTGCCTTGCTCTAAGGTTGATACTAGATATTAATGGCTTTCTTCTCATGTTTACTGCCGATAATAGTTGCCTTGGTCTAAAGTTGATACTAGATATAAGTGGTTCTCGTCTCATGTTTACTGTTGATAACAGTTGCCTTGGTATAAGGTTGATACTCGATATTAGTGGTCTACGTCTCAGGTTTACTGTCGATAACAGTTACCTCAGTTTAAGGTTGATACTCGATATTAGTTGTCCTCCTCACATGTTTACTGTTGATAATAGTTTCTTTAGTCTAAGGTTGATGCTATATATAAGTGGACCTAGTCTCATATTTACTGTCGATGATAGTTGCCTTGGTCTAAGGTTGATACTCTATATTAGTGGTCCTCGTCTCATATTTACTGTCGATAATAGTTTCCTTGGTCTAAGGTTCATGCTGGATATAAGTGGTCCTCGTCTCATATTTGTCGATAATAGTTTCCTTGGTCTAAGGTTAATACTAGATATAAGTGGTCCTGATCTCATAATTACTGTCTATATTAGTTGCTTTGATCTCAGGTTGATACTCGATATTACTGGTCCTCGTCTCATGTTTACTGTCGATAATATTTTCCTTGGTCTAAGGTTGATAATCGATATTGGTGGTCCTGGTCTCATGTTTACTGTCGACAATAGTTTCCTTGGTCTAAGGTTCATTCTGGATATAAGTGGTCCTCGTCTCATGTTTACTGTCGACAATAGTTTCCTTGGTCTAAGATTAATTCTGGATATAAGTGGTCCTCGTCTCATGTTTACTGTCGATACTAGTTTCCTTGGTCAAACGTTGACATTCGATATAAGTGGTGCTGGTCTCATGTTTAATGTCGATAATAGTTGTCATGGTCTAATGTTGATACTAGATATAAGTGGTCCTGGTCTCATGTTTACTGTCGATAATAATTGCCATGGTCTAAGGTTGATACTCGATATTAGTGGTCCTCGTCTCATATTTACTTTCGGTAATTGTTGCCATGGTCTAAGGTTTATGCTAGATATAAATGGTCCTGGTCTCATGTTTACTGTTCATGATAGTTGCCTTGGTTTAAGGTAAATACTCGATATTAGTGGTCGTCGTCTCATGTTTACTGTCGATGATATTTGCTTTGATGTTAGGTTGATATTAGATATCAGTGGTCCTGGTCTCATGTTTAATGTCGATGATAGTTTACTTGGTCTAAGGTTGATATTCGATATTAGTAGTCCTGGTTTCATGTTTACTCTCGATAATAGTTGCCGTGATCTAAGGTTAATACTAGATATTAGTGGATTGTTGCCTTTGTCTCAGGTTGATACTAGATATTAGTGGATTGTTACCTGGTCTTAGGTTGATACTAGATATAAGTAGTCCTGATCTCATGTTTTCTGTCGATGATAGTTGCCTTTGTCTAATGTTGATACTAGATATAAGTGGTCCTGGTCTCATGTTTACTGTTGATGATTGTTGCCTTGGTCTAGGGTTGATACTCGATATAAGTGGTCCTCGTCTCATATTTACTGTAGATAATTGTTGCCATGGTCTAAGTTTGACACTAGATATAAGTGGTCCTGGTATCATGTTTAATGTCGATGATAGTTGCCTTGGTCTAAGGTTGATATTCGATATTTGTAGTCCTGGTCTCATGTTTACTGTCGATAATAGTTGCCGTGATCTAAGGTTGATACTAGATATTGGTGGATTGTTTCCTTGGTCTCAGGTTGATACTAGATATCAATGGTCCTGGTCTCATGTTTAATATCGATAAGAGTTGCCATGGTCAAATGTTGATACTCGATATTAGTGGTCCTCGTCTCATGTTTACTGTCGATGATAGTTGCTCTGGTCTAAGGTTGATATTCGATATAAGTAGTCCTAGTTTCATGTTTACTGTCGATAATAGTTGCCGTGATCTAAGGTTGATACTACATATGATTGGTCCTCGTCTCATATTTACTGTCGATAATTGTTGCCATGGTCTAAGGTTGATACTAGATATAAGTGGTCCTGGTCTCATGTTTACTGTCGATGATAGTTGCCTTGGTCTAAGGTTGATACTCGATATAAGTGGTCCTGGTCTCATGTTTAATGTCGATAATAGTTGCCATGGTCTATGGTTGATACCCGATATTAGTGGTCCTCGTCTCATGTTTACTGTCGATGATAGTTTCTTTGGTCTAAGGTTGATATTCGATATAAGTAGTCCTGGATTCATGTTTACTGTCGATAATAGTTGCCGTGATCTAAGGTTGATACTAGATATTAGTGGATTGTTGCCTTGGTCTGAGGTTTATACTCGATATCAGTGGTCCTGGTCTCATGTATAGTTGTCTTGGTCTGAGGTTGATACTCGATATTATTGGTCCTGGTCTCATGTTTACTGTCGATGATAATTGTCTTGGTCTGAGGTTGACACTCGATATTATTGGTCCTGGTATAATGTTACTGTCGATGATAATTGTCTTGGTCTGAGGTTTATACTCGATATCAGTGGTCCTGGTCTCATGTTTACTGTCGATGATAATTGTCTTGGTCTGAGGTTTATACTCGATATCAGTGGTCCTGGTCTCATGTTTACTGTCGATGATAATTGTCTTGGTCTGAGGTTTATACTCGATATCAGTGGTCCTGGTCTCATGTTTACTGTCGATGATAGTTGTCTTGGTCTGAGGTTTATACTCGATATCAGTGGTCCTGGTCTCATGTTTACTGTCGATGATAGTTGTCTTGGTCTGAGGTTGATACTCGATATTATTGGTCCTGGTCTCATGTTTATTGTCGATGATAATTGTCTTGGTCTGAGGTTTATACTCGATATCAGTGGTCCTGGTCTCATGTTTACTGTCGATGAAAGTTGTCTTGGTCTGAGGTTTATACTCGATATCAGTGGTCCTGGTCTCATGTTTACTGTCGATGATAGTTGTTTTGGTCTGAGGTTGATACTCGATTTTATTGGTCCTGGTCTCATGTTTACTGTCGATGATAATTGTCTTGGTCTGAGGTTTATACTCGATATCAGTGGTCCTGGTCTCATGTTTACTGTCGATGATAGTTGTCTTGGTCTGAGGTTTATACTCGATATCAGTGGTCCTGGTCTCATGTTGACTGTCAATGATAGTTGTCTTGGTCTGAGGTTGATACTCGATATTATTGGTCCTGGTCTCATGTTTATTGTCGATGATAATTGTCTTGGTCTGAGGTTTATACTCGATATCAGTGGTCCTGGTTTAATGTTTACTGTCGATGATAATTGTCTTGGTCTGAGGTTGATACTCGATATTATTGGTCCTGGTCTCATGTTTACTGTCGATGATAATTGTCTTGGTCTGAGGTTTATACTCGATATCAGTGGTCCTGGTCTCATGTTTACTGTCGATGATAATTGTCTTGGTCTGAGGTTTATACTCGATATCAGTGGTCCTGGTCTCATGTTTACTGTCAATGATAGTTGTCTTGGTCTGAGGTTGATACTCGATATTATTGGTCCTGGTCTCATGTTTACTGTCGATGATAATTGTCTTGGTCTGAGGTTGATACTCGATATTATTGGTCCTGGTCTCATGTTGACTGTCGATGATAGTTGTCTTGGTCTGAGGTTGATACTCGATATTATTGGTCCTGGTCTCATGTTTACTGTCGATGATAATTGTCTTGGTCTGAGGTTGACACTCGATATTATTGGTCCTGGTATAATGTTTACTGTCGATGATAATTGTCTTGGTCTGAGGTTTATACTCGATATCAGTGGTCCTGGTCTCATGTTTACTGTCGATGATAATTGTCTTGGTCTGAGGTTTATACTCGATATCAGTGGTCCTGGTCTCATGTTTACTGTCGATGATAATTGTCTTGGTCTGAGGTTTATACTCGATATCAGTGGTCCTGGTCTCATGTTTACTGTCGATGATAGTTGTCTTGGTCTGAGGTTTATACTCGATATCAGTGGTCCTGGTCTCATGTTTACTGTCGATGATAGTTGTCTTGGTCTGAGGTTGATACTCGATATTATTGGTCCTGGTCTCATGTTTACTGTCGATGATAATTGTCTTGGTCTGAGGTTTATACTCGATATCAGTGGTCCTGGTCTCATGTTTACTGTCGATGAAAGTTGTCTTGGTCTGAGGTTTATTCTCGATATCAGTGGTCCTGGTCTCATGTTTACTGTCGATGATAGTTGTCTTGGTCTGAGGTTGATACTCGATTTTATTGGTCCTGGTCTCATGTTTACTGTCGATGATAATTGTCTTGGTCTGAGGTTTATACTCGATATCAGTGGTCCTGGTCTCATGTTTACTGTCGATGATAATTGTCTTGGTCTGAGGTTTATACTCGATATCAGTGGTCCTGGTCTCATGTTTACTGTCGATGATAATTGTCTTGGTCTGAGGTTTTTACTCGATATCAGTGGTCCTGGTCTCATGTTTACTGTCGATGATAATTGTCTTGGTCTGAGGTTTATACTCGATATCAGTGGTCCTGGTCTCATGTTTACTGTCGATGATAGTTGTCTTGGTCTGAGGTTTATACTCGATATCAGTGGTCCTGGTCTCATGTTTACTGTCGATGATAGTTGTCTTGGTCTGAGGTTGATACTCGATATTATTGGTCCTGGTCTCATGTTTATTGTCGATGATAATTGTCTTGGTCTGAGGTTTATACTCGATATCAGTGGTCCTGGTCTCATGTTTACTGTCGATGAAAGTTGTCTTGGTCTGAGGTTTATACTCGATATCAGTGGTCCTGGTCTCATGTTTACTGTCGATGATAGTTGTTTTGGTCTGAGGTTGATACTCGATTTTATTGGTCCTGGTCTCATGTTTACTGTCGATGATAATTGTCTTGGTCTGAGGTTTATACTCGATATCAGTGGTCCTGGTCTCATGTTTACTGTCGATGATAGTTGTCTTGGTCTGAGGTTTATACTCGATATCAGTGGTCCTGGTCTCATGTTGACTGTCAATGATAGTTGTCTTGGTCTGAGGTTGATACTCGATATTATTGGTCCTGGTCTCATGTTTATTGTCGATGATAATTGTCTTGGTCTGAGGTTTATACTCGATATCAGTGGTCCTGGTTTAATGTTTACTGTCGATGATAATTGTCTTGGTCTGAGGTTGATACTCGATATTATTGGTCCTGGTCTCATGTTTACTGTCGATGATAATTGTCTTGGTCTGAGGTTTATACTCGATATCAGTGGTCCTGGTCTCATGTTTACTGTCGATGATAATTGTCTTGGTCTGAGGTTTATACTCGATATCAGTGGTCCTGGTCTCATGTTTACTGTCAATGATAGTTGTCTTGGTCTGAGGTTGATACTCGATATTATTGGTCCTGGTCTCATGTTTACTGTCGATGATAATTGTCTTGGTCTGAGGTTGATACTCGATATTATTGGTCCTGGTCTCATGTTGACTGTCGATGATAGTTGTCTTGGTCTGAGGTTGATACTCGATATTATTGGTCCTGGTCTCATGTTTACTGTCGATGATAATTGTCTTGGTCTGAGGTTGACACTCGATATTATTGGTCCTGGTATAATGTTTACTGTCGATGATAATTGTCTTGGTCTGAGGTTTATACTCGATATCAGTGGTCCTGGTCTCATGTTTACTGTCGATGATAATTGTCTTGGTCTGAGGTTTATACTCGATATCAGTGGTCCTGGTCTCATGTTTACTGTCGATGATAATTGTCTTGGTCTGAGGTTTATACTCGATATCAGTGGTCCTGGTCTCATGTTTACTGTCGATGATAGTTGTCTTGGTCTGAGGTTTATACTCGATATCAGTGGTCCTGGTCTCATGTTACTGTCGATGATAGTTGTCTTGGTCTGAGGTTGATACTCGATATTATTGGTCCTGGTCTCATGTTTACTGTCGATGATAATTGTCTTGGTCTGAGGTTTATACTCGATATCAGTGGTCCTGGTCTCATGTTTACTGTCGATGAAAGTTGTCTTGGTCTGAGGTTTATTCTCGATATCAGTGGTCCTGGTCTCATGTTTACTGTCGATGATAGTTGTCTTGGTCTGAGGTTGATACTCGATTTTATTGGTCCTGGTCTCATGTTTACTGTCGATGATAATTGTCTTGGTCTGAGGTTTATACTCGATATCAGTGGTCCTGGTCTCATGTTTACTGTCGATGATAATTGTCTTGGTCTGAGGTTTATACTCGATATCAGTGGTCCTGGTCTCATGTTTACTGTCGATGATAATTGTCTTGGTCTGAGGTTTTTACTCGATATCAGTGGTCCTGGTCTCATGTTTACTGTCGATGATAATTGTCTTGGTCTGAGGTTTATACTCGATATCAGTGGTCCTGGTCTCATGTTTACTGTCGATGATAGTTGTCTTGGTCTGAGGTTTATACTCGATATCAGTGGTCCTGGTCTCATGTTTACTGTCGATGATAGTTGTCTTGGTCTGAGGTTGATACTCGATATTATTGGTCCTGGTCTCATGTTTACTGTCGATGATAATTGTCTTGGTCTGAGGTTTATACTCGATATTATTGGTCCTGGTCTCATGTTTACTGTCGATGATAATTGTCTTGGTCTGAGGTTTATACTCGATATCAGTGGTCCTGGTCTCATGTTTACTGTCAATGATAGTTGTCTTGGTCTGAGGTTGATACTCGATATTATTGGTCCTGGTCTCATGTTTACTGTCGATGATAATTGTCTTGGTCTGAGGTTGATACTCGATATTATTGGTCCTGGTCTCATGTTGACTGTCGATGATAATTGTCTTGGTCTGAGGTTTATACTCGATATCAGTGGTCCTGGTCTCATGTTTACTGTCGATGATAGTTGTCTTGGTCTGAGGTTGATACTCGATATTATTGGTCCTGGTCTCATGTTTACTGTCGATGATAATTGTCTTGGTCTAAGGTTGATACTCGATATTTCTGGATTGTTGCTTTGGTCTCAGGTTGATACTAGATATTAGTACGGTCTGTTACTGGTTATAGAGGACTGAGAACATATCTAGAATATTAGATATGTCATCTTTTTTCAATACTGGTAAATGTTAATGAACAAAATTACACTGCAGCACTTTTGTATGTTTCTGTTTGTTAGACGATGAAGTCTTATACATTTAGTACAAAAACTGCAAAGTTTTATGCGGACAAAATCATCGGCTGGTTAGTAATTTGATTTTCGAAATGTTTTAGGAAACAATATGTTCCACCTTAAATCATTTAAGTGTTAATTTTACGCCAATTTTCGTTTGTAGATAATCCAGTTATAGATTTTGGCATGTCTTTCTGTTTTAAATGCGTCTGTTTCCTATGGTTTTTGGTTCTACACAATTACATAAACGTGTATATTTTATAATCAATTAAGTCTAACACTCATTAGGACTACTACCGTACCAGAGACTACACAGATATTTTTATCTCGTTCACTGCTGCATGTGCATAACATAGATTTTTTTAAATTTAGTTGAAGGCAGCTGTTCATTTTGCAAACGTACCATTTTAACCTTGCAACCAAGAACAGAAAAGAGAAAATATTTTATATATAACTCAACGGGTATGTACCCGCCGATACTAGTTCATTGATTAAGAAAAATTCCCATCAAACTTGCTGCGATTAGACACGTGACAAAAGTGATTATATATTGGCTACGTCTCAGTATAAATGTCATTCCAGTTGTTTTGTTTTATTGTTTATGGAACACTGTGTAGAAATGCTAGAAAGATGGGATGGTCTTGATTGAAAGTACAAATACTAAAATCTTAATTTCGTTTTTCCATTACATTCATTACCAATTAGAAGTCGTGTTTTATATTTTGCCATTAACATAACCAATCAGACCTCGTGTTTAATTATTTTGTCATTACATACATTAGCAATCAGAAGCCATGTTTTATAATCATGCCTTTGAGCTTACTTTACAAAAGACAGCGAAAGCAAATGGCTTTGTACATCGCATATATGTGTTTTCCTGCGTATATACGTGCGTATGTGAGTGGACAAATATAGTACCTTTATACAGTCAATTTAGTACATGTATCAACACTGATACGTAGGATCTTGATACGGTGTATTTAGTACATGTATCAATTATGGTATTTAGGACCTTGATACAGTTCATTTAGTACATGTATCAACAGCGATATGTAGGACCTTTATACAATCTATTTAGTACATGTATCAACAGTGATTTGTAGGACCATTATGCATTATATTTAGTACATAAATCAACGGGGATATGTAAGACCATTATACATTCTATTTAGTACATGTATCAACAGCGATATGTAGGTCCATTATACATTATATTTAGTAGATGTATCAACAGCGATATGTAGGACCATTATACATTATATTTAGTACATGTATCAACAGCGATATGTAGGACCATTATACATTCTATTTAGTGCATTCATCAACAATGATATTTAGGACTTTGATACAGTCCATTTTGTACATGTACCAACAGCGATATGTAGGACCTTTATACATTATATTTAGTACATGTATCAACATTGATTTGTAGGACCTTTATATATCAACAGCGATATGTAGGACCATTATACATTATATTTAGTACATGTATCAACAGCGATATGTAGGACCATTATACATTATATTTAGTACATGTATCGACAGTGACATGTAGGACAATACCTTTTTGAACATGTATCAACGGCGATATGTAGGACCATAATACATTCTATTTAGCACATGTATCAACAGCGATACGTAGGACCATTAAACATTCTATTTAAAACATACATAACAACGGCGATATGTAGGACCATTATACATTATATTTAGTACATGTATCAACAACGATATGTAGGACCATTATACGTTCTATTTAGTACATACATAACAACAGCAATATGTAGGACTTTTATACATTATATTTAGTACATGTATCAACAGCGATATGTAGGACCATTATACATTATATTTAGTACATGTATCGACATTGATTTGTAGGACCATTATACATTATATTTAATACATGTATCAACAGCGATATGTAGGACCATTATACATTATATTTAGTACATGTATCGACATTGATTTGTAGGACCATTATACATTATATTTAGTACATGTATCAACAGCGATATGTAGGACCATTATACGTTCTATTTAGTACATAAATAACAACAGCAATATGCAGGACCTTTAAACATTATATTTAGTACATGTATCAACAGCGATATGTAGGACCATTATACGTTCTATTTAGTACATGTATCAACAGTGATATGTAGGGATATTATACATTATATTTAGAACATGTATCAACAGCGATATGTACGACAATACCTTTTTGTACATGTATCAACGGCGATATGTAGGACTATAATACATTCTATTTAGCACATGTATCAACAGCGATACGAAGGACCATTATACATTCTATTTAGTACATACATAACAACAGTGATATGTATGACCATTATACATTTAATTTAGTACATGTATCAACAGCGATATGTAGGACCATTATACATTCTATTTAGTACATACATAACAACAGCGATATGTAGGACCTTAATACATTATATATAGTACATACATAACAACGGCGATATGTAGGACCTTTATACATTATATTTAGATGATGTATCAACAGCGATATGTAGGACAATACCTTTTTGTACATGTATCAACAGCGATATGTAGGACCATAATACATTCAATTTAGTACATGTATCAACAGCGATATGTAGGACCATTATACATTCTATTTAGTAGATGTATCAACAGCGATATGTAGGACAATACCTTTTAGTACATGTATCAACAGCGATATGTAGGACAATACCTTTTAGTACATGTATCAACAGCGATATGTAGGACAATACCTTTTAGTACATGTATCAACAGCGATATGTAGGATCATTATACATTCAACTAGTACATACATAACAACAGCGATATGTAGGACCTTAATACATTATATATAGTACATACATAACAATAGCGATATGTAGGACCATGTATCCATTCAGTACATGTATTAACAGTCATATTTAGGATCTTGATAAAATCCACACAGTCATGTATTAACGTTAACGTTTTTTTATTTTTATTTGGTTGTTTGTTTCATATGTTAATAAGATCATATTACGTGTTTATGGTTTAAATCATTAAGAAATTTTCTGAACATTTCTTTATAACAATTTAATGAGTGTGAAATTACATGCTTTATAAAGTAGCAGTATTTCGTGTATGAGACCATTTGCTACAAATAAGCGTGTTAAGACTCCTTTATATTCGCTTTGGTAGATTTAAAAGCTATTACTCATGTTATTCACCATGTTCATAATTGAGTTTATTTCTAATAAATAATGCCCAAATTTAGCCAGTAACCTCTGCAAAAATTCATGACAGTTTAGATTACAGTTTTTATAAGTTAAAAAATACTTTTATTATATAATCTACTCAATAATCCATGTAATACGGTCATACAATAAAAATCGTATTGAATGAGTGTGACGTCATAAAAGCATGTGAATTAGGTTATATCCTTACGCACTACGCACGGGTATTTACACGGCGGATTCCAAAGCATTTTTGCAGGAACAGTCACCGGAGGAAACATTCAAATACATATTTATCAAAACAAATCACCAGTTCCTAAAAAACGGGCCAGAATAATCATGGATAGCGATTCCGAGTAACACGTGTCTGTAAATCCTTGTCCAGGTTGTTGACATTCCAGAGTGCGCGCGCTATGACGTCACACAATTGACCTAGATCACAGTGACACAATGTTTTTTTGATTCATAATTTAAGCTGATACTTTTGTACTTTTTTCTAAAAAGGAAATATATTGTATCTAAATTGAAAATGTCTGTTTTGTTTTTGTATCCTGCGGACAGACTATTGTTTACTTTTAATATTTCAGCAGGATTACTTTTGGCGCATGTACACGGTAACGTAAACTTGTTGTGTTTCGGTCAATCAGCTGTTTTCTTATAATGAGAAGACACGTTTTAAATCTGTGAAAAAAACCGTTTTTATGGGATTATATAATAAATAGAATCTTGCATTCGTGTTTATGTAATATTGAATTTATTCAACTCGTTTAATAAATTCAATATTACATAAACACTCATGCAAGATCCTCTATTTATTTCATAAGCTCAGAATAAATATATTATACAAATACCAGTTAAATTTTGATGTGCCAGATGAATAAGCAAGTATTGAAGGAGATGTCAGAATGAGAATCGACCGTTATCCGATTATTATAGTTTAAGACTTGTAGTATATATTTAAAATAATGGAAGTTATTACGTCAAATGGCGTCTTTGATATTTGAATTATCGTTTAAACTTTTTTAAATATTGTAAATGCATTTCCTACATTAGTAAAATTTCATGTGTACTGCAGAGGGAGTAGGACCTGTAAATAATGATTCAGTCAGTTATCATCATTTATTTAAAACAAATGCACTATCTGTCACACCAGTGAATTATTGTATAAAGCTATATACAAAATCACTTTTAGGTATTAGAGACCAAGTAATTTCTATCTATCTATTAATCAACATTGGCTCCGTGACAAGCCAATAAGACAAAGTCTAACTTAAACATTGCTCCATCAAACTAAATTTGAAATGAATCATAGAGAAAATGAAGACTTATGAGTGGCAATCTCTGTAACTTCTAATGCTGTCTACTCGTAAATCCTGCTTAATTCAGAATCATTGATGAGTCAAGTAGCAGCTTAACAAATATACATCTACCATGTGTGTATTTATAAAAAGTGAAAATACAAATAAATGAATGAATACAGTAATGTATAAATGAATGATCATAAAACGATACAACTTCATAAGCTACTTAATTCAATTATTCGAGACATTGATGGACACTAAATCATAGGTGTAGCTTATCTGTATATGTTTAGAGGACCTCTAATTTTAAAATGAACCCTCTTATGAATTTTATTTTGTAAAGTCCATCTAATGCTGAAGATTTATACAACATCGTTTTATTTGGAATTCTATAATATCTATATAATTCATTAATCATCTTCATTGATTCTTTTACTGTGTTAAGATATTAACTATCAAGTAGTAATGTAAATCATGTCAAAATGAAATTGAATAATTTATCATATTGTAGCATCAAATACGCAAATCAAGTCGACCGTCAATAACGTAAAAAGTGAATATCATGACATTTTATTTATCAAAATGTTGGAGAAAAAAATTAAACCAACAATCTTATTTATACAGAGGTCGATAGTATATTTCAATTTTATTGCATTATGACAATTGCCTGTTTGTCCCTCGCTATGAGAAGTTTCAATATTTTGTTGTGTCAAAATTGAAATCCATGATATTTTATTGGTGATCAAATAAAAGCATAACAAGAGATCCGGGGATCGTAGGACTCATCTGAAAGTGTAACTTGGACTCAAACAAATGTGAAACATAAAACCTAACATGTTAAAGCATACGTAGTAGAATGTCATACACAGATAACTTCATTGAATATCTGTAAAGAGAAGTAAATAACAACATTTGAGAAATCGACACCTTTAACATGTAACATGTAACAAATATGTTTAGAACATTATAGAGTATATTTATTAGAATTTTCTTAAAATCCCAGCATTAAAGAAAATGATGTTTTAAATGTCAAGGGAATACCTAATACAAAAATAAATTCGCAAAAGCATCTCCTCGAAAACGTTTTAAAAATTTGTATTTTTATGCAAATATTTAGTTCATCGCCAAATTAACTTACAAGTGACATTGCTCGTTCAAATTCCGGGTAGAAGCACAAAACATGACACTCCAATAATCTCCAACCAGCACCAGTCATAACGACAAGGATGCACAAAACATGACACTCCAATAATCTCCAACCAACACCAGTCATAACGACAAGGATAGTATGGCTGATATGTATCTGACTTTTGAGGCAAGGAAATAGCTAATACAGGGCTAGCAAACAGGGGATAAATGTTTAACTGAGTTACTTTTCACAGCAGCCATTATTAACACTTAGTGGTATGCTGTAGCTACAAGTGTAAAAAATAGCTTTATTTTTGTTTGTTATCATTCTTGAGACAAAGTTGATTTATAGAAGGTCAATACAGACATTTTATATATAACAAGAGAAACCTAGAAGGTAATGTCTATGTCAGAATAAATCACGGGTCAAACCTTTATCACGTGATGTTTTAGTCCTAATCACGTGATGTTCTAGCCTTTATCACGTGATGTTATAGTGAGTTTAATACTTAAGTCTGCTTCAGTTTCTTACTTCTAAACACATCTTAGATCAAACTATTT
Organism: Tegillarca granosa; assembly: GCA_029721355.1. Taxonomy (NCBI): domain Eukaryota; kingdom Metazoa; phylum Mollusca; class Bivalvia; order Arcoida; family Arcidae; genus Tegillarca; species Tegillarca granosa. The sequence goes on along the minus strand of CM056596.1, from coordinate 412,490 downwards.
TATATATATCTAACTATTAAGTATGCAGTGGTTGGTCTTATAATACATCGTATATGAAAATATATAAATAATTAAATATATGTTAAAACGTCGTTCTATATCTGCAACGAGGACGAACGAGCCGAACAATTGATCTTTTATCATGTCTTAATCGGCTGATATGTAACTACAATTGTCATTGTACAATTTTCACATCTTTGTCTATATAAACACCTCTCCATCAACAATAAAGTGGTAGTACATTTATTATAGCTAGACCTACCTAAGTTTTGAAACAAAACTTAAAACGACAAATTTGAAAAAGAAACGACATACCAAGTAATTCTATAATATCGCCATTTGAGTCTACAAAATGAACACGGAAAGATATGATTCTGATAGTTTATTTGCTATAAATGGAGCCTTGCTATACAATTACCGGTGTGATGTTATTGTTCATGCTCAACATTTAATATACAGCACCTAATGTTCAAACATATTCCATACCGGGATTGTTTACATGGACAAACTGACTGCATACCGGCAAAGATTACATGTCGGACAAACCGACTGACATACCGGGATGTTTTACTTGTCGGACAAACCGACTGACATACCAGGATGTTTTACATGTCGGACAAACCGACTGACATACCGGGATGTTTTACACGTCGGACAAACCGACTGACATACCGGGATGTTTTACATGTCGGACCAACCGACTGACATACCGGGATGTTTTACACGTCGGACAAACCGACTGACATACCAGGATGGTTTACAGGTTGGACAAACCAACTGACATACCGGGATGGTTTACACGTCGGACAAACCGACTGACATACCGGGATGGTTTACATGTCGGACAAACCGACTGACATACCGGGATGATTTACACGTCGGACAAACCGACTGACATACCGGGATGGTTTACATGTCGGACAAACCGACTGACATAACGGGATGTTTTACACGTCGGACAAACCGACTAACATAACGGGATGTTTTACACGTCGGACAAACCATCTGACATACTGGGATGTTTTACACGTCGGACAAACCAACTGACAAACCGGGATGGTTTACAGGTTGAACAAACCAACTGACATACCGGGAAGGTTTACACGTCGGACAAACCGACTGACATACCGGGATGATTTACACGTCGGACAAACCGACTAACATACCAGGATGGTTTACATGTCGGACAAACCGACTGACATAACGAGATGTTTTACACGTCGGACAAACCGACTGACATACCAGGAATGTTTACATGTGGGACAAACCGACTGACATACCAGGGATGGTTTACATGTCGGACAAACCGACTGACATACCGGGATGATTTACATGTCGGACAAACCGACTGACATACCGGGATCTTTTACACGTCGGACAAACCGACTGACATACCGGGATGATTCACACATCGGACAAACCGACTGACATACCGGGATGATTTACAGGTCGGACAAACCGACTGACATACCGGGATGGTTTACACGTCGGACAATCCGACTGACATACCGGGATGGTTTACACGTCGGACAAACCGACTGACATACCAGGATGTTTTACATGTCGGACAAACCAACTGACATACCGGGATAGTTTACATGTCGGACAAACCGACTGACATATCGGGATGGTTTACATGTCGGACAAACCGACTGACATACCGGGATGATTCACACGTCGGACAAACCAACTTACATACCGGGATGGTTTACAGGTTGAACAAACCAACTGACATACCGGGAAGGTTTACACGTCGGACAAACCGACTGACATACCGGGATGATTTACTAGTCGGACAAACCGACTAACATACCGGGATGGTTTACATGTCGGACAAACCGACTGACATAACGGGATGTTTTACACGTCGGACAAACCGACTGACATACCTGGAATGTTTACATGTGGGACAAACCGACTGACATACCGGGGATGGTTTACATGTCGGACAAACCGACTGACATACCGGGATGGTTTACATGTCGGACAAACCGACTGACATACCGGGATCTTTTACACGTCGGACAAACCGACTGACATACCGGGATGATTCACAGGTCGGACAAACCGACTGACATACCGGGATGATTTACAGGTCGGACAAACCGACTGACATACCGGGATGGTTTACACGTCGGACAATCCGACTGACATACCGGGATGGTTTACACGTCGGACAAACCGACTGACATACCGGGATGGTTTTTATGTCGGACAAACCAACTGACATACCGGGATAGTTTACATGTCGGACAAACCGACTGACATATCGGGATGGTTTACATGTCGGACAAACCGACTGACATACCGGGATGGTTTACATGTCGGACAAACCGACTGACTTATTGGGATGATTTACAGATCGGACAAACCGACTGACATACCGGGATGATTTACATATCGGACAAACCGACTGTCATACCGGGATGATTTACACGTCGGACAAACCGACTGACATACCGGGGTGGTTTACATGTCAGACAAACCGACTGTCATATCGGGATGGTTTACACGTCGGACAAACTGACTGTCGTACCGGGATGGTTTACAAGTCGGACAAACCGACTGACATACCGGGGATGGTTTACATGTCGGACAAACCGACTGACACACCGGGATGGTTTACGAGTCGGACAAACCGACTGACATACCGGGATAGTTTACACGTCGGACAAACCGACTGACACACCGGGATGGTTTACGAGTCGGACTAACCGACTGACATACCGAGATCTTTTACACGTCGGACAAACCGACTAACATACCGGGATGGTTTACATGTCGGACAAACCGACTGACATAACGGGATGTTTTACACGTCGGACAAACCGACTGACATACCAGGAATGTTTACATGTGGGACAAACCGACTGACATACCGGGGATGGTTTACATGTCGGACAAACCGACTGACATACCGGGATGGTTTACATGTCGGACAAACCGACTGACATACCGGGATCTTTTACACGTCGGACAAACCGACTGACATACCGGGATGATTCACACGTCGGACAAACCGACTGACATACCGGGATGATTTACAGGTCGGACAAACCGACTGACATACCGAGATCTTTTACACGTCGGACAAACCGACTGACACTACGGGATGGTTTACACGTCGGACAAACCGACTGACATTCCGGGATGATTTACAGGTCGGACAAACCGACTGACATACCGGGATAGTTTACACGTCGGACAAACCGACTGACGTACCGGGATGATTTACACGTCGGACAAACCGACTGACATACCGGGATGATTTACACGTCGGACAAACCGACTGATACCGGTATGGTGAACAGGTCGGACAAACCGACTGACATACCGGGGATGATTTACACGTCGGACAAACCGACTGCGATACCGGGATGATTTACACGTCGGACAAACCGACTGACATACAGGGATGATTTACACGTCGGACAAACCGACTGACATACCGGGATGGTTTACAGGTCGGACAAACCGACTCTCATACCGGGATTTTACATGTCGAACAAACCGACAAAATCCAATGAATTGTATGAGTCCAATCTTTATTTCTAATTTAGAAAATGCTGAAATGTCATATTTACCACAAAAATTATTTTTCTAAAGAAATTTCCCTAAAGATGTTGTGATAATGAATACCAGCAAAACTGATAAGACTCTAAGTTGCAATCATCAGTTGCTGTGATCTAAATTGACCTTGTCATAATATAATCCCTAGTCAGGATTTACCCGTCTAGTTGATGTGTTTGTAGTCATTTTTGTCTATATGATGTAGACGAGTTAGGTTACACAGAATTAGACCTGATCATAAACTGCAATAATACTAAGTTAATATTTGATTCAAAACATGTGCAACAACCAGAGATTGTAATAATAAAAGTGTGAATTAATTGACATACAATGACTAGATGGCTATTGGGTGTCATAAACAAATCAAGTTAACCAAGTACCATGTAATAAAGCAACAGTAGGAATATATAGATATGGAGAGATTGGTTTATCATGCACGGAAATCATCAAGACACTATAATAATTATGTAGTCAACCTCGCATTTTCATATCAAACTCATATCAACTTTTTTATCACCATTTATGACTGGAAGGATATTATTACTGTGTATTATGGTATCCTTACTGACTTTGTTTTTATTTTCTGCATGGCAGTTTACAGTTTCTGCATCTTCATTTACATCACTAGGTTTCCGTTTCTTACCCTCTGGTACAAAGCTATCCCAGAGTTTTTCTGTTTTTCTAACTATGAATATATCACTGTTTCTTCTTTAAGATTCACAGTATATATATATATATATATATATATATATATATATATATATATATATATATATATATATATATATATATATATATATATATATATAGCCGCCTTGAATTTTGCTGCAAACCATGCATACATATATTTTCTGAACAAATTTGCTTTACCTAATATGTATCAATCAATCGGTGCAGATCTTTTTAACCGATGATCAGTACCATCGTTATCTTTATTAGCTAAGTCAAACTTAAACAATTTATTGTGTGTGGTATATATAAGTATCAAAAAAGAATACTTGATTTCATTCTTTCCCCAGACAGCATGTCAACGTTGGGCCAACGTTGGGATATGGTTGTACCGTTGGGCGACCATTGGCATTGGATTTCCAATGTTGGACCAACGTTGGGCCAACATTGTCATTTCAATGTTGGATTAACAACGTTGGTCCAACGTTGGGTCAGCGTAGTAATTTTAATGTTTGATTTACAACATTAGTCTAACATTGGACCAACATTGTAAATCTGGTGTTAGATTAACAACATTAGTGTAATGTTGGGCCAATGTTGTAAATCCAACATTGGATCAATGTTGTAATAAACACCAACAGTATCAAGGTGCAATTTAATTACATTACGTCCTCATTTTAAGTTAGACAACACATTTTGGGCAATATATATATATATATATTAAAAAGATAAAGTCCTATAATTGTAAATATATATATATATATATATATATATATATATATATATATATATATATATATATATATATATATATATATATATATATATATATATTTACAATTATAGGACTTTATCTTTTTAATTTTTATTTTTGTTTCATTTATTTATTTATTTATTTATTTATTTGTTTATTTTATTGATTTTTTTTAATATGATCTATTTATTTTATACATGTATTACATTTATTTTTTTCAAATAATATTAACTTTCATGTGCTAATTTTTTATTTCTATATAAAATGGGATACTCAAAACATAGGCAAGACATTTCATCTGATACTAAGGATATATTACTTGATTCTATCCAAAGATAAAAGATGTTGTACAAATATACAATAATACAAAGAATTTGATTTGCTTGATTTTGAAAAACTTGAAATTATTTACTTAAACCCCAAATAGAAGTTTAGGTTTAAAAAGAATTTTTTGTGTGTTGAATGATCAGTAAAATCCCTGAGGCTTCTACCAGTAATTGAGTTTTGGTCATTTCCCCTCATAAATATATTGACACTAGTCTGACCATTGTCCTTCCAACTATCCCATTCACATCAAGAACTATTTAATTACTAGGTAGGGTTAGTGCACACAATAGCATTGCCAGATTGAGTGAGATTGTAACAACTGTTACCTGAGGTAGTTTGATTTGAACTTTTGAATATTCAAATTTTCAAGAGAAGGTTGATGTGCTGGTGAGTATAAATTATTATGAAATAAAACTAGTAAACTCTCTCTCTCTCTCTCTTTCTCTCTCTCTCTCTCTCTCTCTCTCTCTCTCTCTCTCTCTCTCTCTCTCTCTTATACAATGTATGATACATTGTCATTCTTACACAGTACATTATTAGTATCTGTTTTTTAAAAACATTCTAGATAAGAGACATCTTATGTTAAACATTAGAAAATAACAAACGGAACTACAAAATTTAAAAAAAAAGTGATACATTATGGTTATTTTACACACATTCATAATGTGTTATTGGTATTAAAACATCCCAGTGGATTTTTCACAAAAGCATATGATCTTATTACCATTTGGGATGTCTTTGAAATTAAAAATGCCTATTTCTTACTAAATCTACCTATCGTTAAAATTTTAAAAACTACTTTACCTCCAAACTACGAGCTGAATTGAAAAAAAATTATTTATTTATTTATTTATTTATTTATTCTTCCTATTATTACATGTATAATATACACAGATTATCAAATACGCATCAAGTAAGAATTAATTACTTTGTAAATGTATAGCCTATGTTTATTTATTTATTTTATCTATCTATCTATCTATCTATCTATCTATTGTTGTTGTGTACCGATCATCAAACACAGATCAAGTCAAAATAGTTGCTTTTTAAATTTAGTTTATGGTTTATTTATTTATTTATTTGCTTATTTATTTATTTATTTATTTATTTATTTATTTGTTTATTCTATCCATCTATTTATCTATTTATTTATACATTCATTCTTCCTGTTATTATCATTATTATTGTTGTTGTTGTGTACCGATCATCAAACACGGATCAAGTCAAAATAGTTACTTTTTAAATGTAGCATATGGTTTATTTATTTATTTATTTATTTATTTATTTATTTATTTTCATTTTCATTTTTTTTCCTGAATAAATTCTTTAATAAAAGTACAGACTTTAGTCATATATTGATGAAGTTGGTAGTTAAAATTACTACTTCTTGGTTTTCAAAATTATTTTATATGCTTCAATATAGTATAATATATCAGTAATGGTGTTCTACAACCTAGTTCAAATATATCAACTTATACCAAGAAGTCAGATCTGAGATGGTGGAGAAAGTCGAAGTGCTCAAAGAAAACCAACAATCTTCAAAATATTAAAATAACTTTCTGACACTTGGAACTGTTCAAGTGGTAATCAAACTATGTGGTGATAGGCATTATCATCTGTAAACATGCAATTTCGACTACTAAAATACTATTATAAAGTACACTAAAGCCACTAAGTACTATAATATATAATAGAAAAAAATACAAAAAGCTGGAAAATAAAAAAGATGAGCAAAAAAAATATGAATTCAAAATTTAAAAATTTAGACTTAGTTTCTTGGTTCTTTTATTTTTAATGTACAAGTAACAAAAAACATGTTGATTTGTACATTTCCCTGCTAGTAGACTGTAAGTTGTGAGGACCAGAGTATGAAAATTAAATCTATATGTGTCTAAATCTTTTAAGTTTTCATTTTTTTACATATATATTAGATCATATTTGATGCAATCTGATAAAAACAAGATAGATGAAACACAACACAATAAAATACATGTATAAGGATTTCAATTAAAGCTAATAGCTAAACATTAAGCATCTTAATTCAATTTTTTTTCAAAAATGATCTAGAATTCTGTAAATAATTTTAAATTTATAATTTTTTCTGCAAAATAGTACCATGTATGTCAGTTTATAAGATGTGTTTATCATATTTATTTACCAGTATACAATTTCAATTTTAACAGATAACATGGTGGAAAGTTTAAATAGTCAACTTACAGAAAAATACAACAAAATGGATACATACTAGTGATTCGACAAAGTTAGATCTTGCATCAACATCCTTGTATGACATTGGCAATGTTGGTCGCCATGAAGATTCAGAGAGTGTCAAAAAGTACAAATTTGGCAATTATTTGTGACATGTAAAATATATGTTATGGTTCCTAGGATCTTCACTGGAATTATTTTTGGAATTGGAAAATTTATTACAAAGTTTATTTAACAAATATTCTTCTGAAAAACTTTCTTTTTGAAAGTTGGCACTTGATGTATTACAGGGATATTTTTAGAATACACTATTTAGTAGTCACCCATAAGGGACTGGAATTTACATACAACAGCAGCAGCATCTTCTTTTTTTTATTTTACAAAACAAACTTTATCGCAAGTATCTTGAATACCAAATAATTTATATGTGATTTAGACAGTCTGTTTACAGTTGACATATATGATTATATGATAAATCTGTCTGTAATCCATAGTGTTTTATTTTAATACATGTATTAAATTGTTCAGAAGCATATTATTATTGTTTATAATTTTCTGTTATACCAATAACAGGGCCCTAAACCAATTTTAATCACCTTGGTCTAGTTGTTCAACAGCAATTTAAAAGTGGTAATTATTCATAACAATTCTGAAAATGTATGTTTATTGTACTTACAAATATATTATAAACTTTTTAGCTTACAATTTTTCTGACAGAAAAAGTATAAATATGAAAAACCGTATAAACTAACACTTTGGTCAGGTTAACCATAGTGCTTTCAACAGCCACTCCCAGTAACCTATTTGTTCAAGTACTTAAAGATATACATGTAAGTAAATGACAGAGACATCCAATCCCCTATAGCACCTGATCTAATTACCTATTTTAACTTTATTATCATGCATACTTCATATATAACTACACAACAGTTACTGTACTATATAAAAAAAACCCTTAGTCCTACAGTTATGATGTAAATGACATTGTTGGTCCAATGTAGAACAGACATACAAGTAATATGCCAATACTGGTTCCAATTTGATTTTGTATTTAACAGTGTTTAGCCAACATAGCTCAAACATTATGCCAACATTGGGTCAATGTAGAACCAACTTTGGCTCAACCATAACTTTATATATTTCCAACACTGGTCATTGTAGAACCAACATTGGCAAAATGTTTGTTCTACGATGGCCCAATGTAGAACTAACATTATGTCAATGTTGGGCTAACATAGAACCTATATTATGCCAACCTTGGGTCATTATAGAACCAACATTATGCCAACGTTGGGCCAACGTAGAACCAACATTATGCCAACGTTGGCCCAACGTTGGGCCAACGTAGAACCAACATTATACCAACGTTGGCCCAACGTTGGGCCAACGTAGAACCAACATTATGCCAACGTTGGCCCAACGTTGGGCCAACGTAGAACCAACATTATGCCAACGTTGGCCCAACGTAGGCCCAACATGTTGGGCCAACGTTGCGCCGCTTTGCACTTAGAACGTTGGCCCAACGTTAGTTTACAACGTTGGCCCAACGTAAAAGTGAACGTTGGGCCAACGTTGGCCCAACGTTATCATGCTGTCTGGGTCGTCAGGGAAGTTTATAAATTGCTTTATATGAACTTCACTTTAATAAAATAAAAATCATAAAAACCATCATACGGCGGTTTTCATTTAAGACCAGTTTGTAATATTATAACGTTAAATTTTTCAAAAGAAAAATGGATAAGCCTGATAGACATACGGCCATTATTGATTTAATGATTTTCTACGTTCAATATTATACCTTTGTATTTATAATTTATTTCTTTTTCTTCCAAACACCATTAACTACATAAAAATAAAAATAATTGTAATTTCAAAATGCCAAAACATTTTGATGCACATAACACACATTAGTACTGAGAGTTTATGCATATTTCATAACTAAAAATATTGAACTTCTTACAATAAGAATCAATAATAAAAACTGTCACAATACCTTACAAAAACCAATTCATCGATATTATTCTAATGTTTCTCGTACTAAATTTGAGTCCAGAGTATACACTGTTTATTGTTTCCATCGGAACTATAACTTGTTTTGCCAGAAACACATGAAATAATTATTTAAATAAATAATCATAAATAAAAACAGTGCTAGCAAAACTCTGGTATCAAAAAAATAGCAAATTATTCTTTATCTGCGAGTCCAATACTAAAAGATATAGTTTGTTATCAATGAAATATTTGCGCATACGGTTCGAACGCATCCGTACGCGTGCTCTAAGTCAATACAACACTTTTCTAAAGTAACGTAAACTAAGATTTACGTTACAAGCGTCTGGATAAGTAGATGAATAGTTTACAGACGAATGTGCCAAGTTATGTACTTTGGTTGCAAGGTATAATAAGCCAACAATCGGTATAATAAAATAAATATTACATTTCTGATAGGCTTCGCCTCAGTTGACAATGAAATTTCTCGGGGTGACAATATGAACTGTCACCCTATCAGAAATGTAATATTTATTTACTTTTATACCTCTCGTGAAATCCCTGAACTCTGATTGAATAAAAATAAGAAGAATTCAGGTAAATTTAATGTCACTCTGTGGTTTCAATACATCACAATGTGACATTACCTGACATAACAGGGTGACATTATTCTTACCCAAATGCTTCATGATTAGCCAATCAGAATTCAAGAATTTCACAAGAGGTATAATAATAGAGGATGAATAACATTTGTTTGATGAAATAAATCTCACCACCAAGGTTACAATGATTTATTACCAACTAAGAATTTTTAAACATCTACCTTTCTTGACTTTGTTCTTTTTGATATATTCTTGCTTCAAGGTCAGGAAACTTATCCTTGAACCATATAGATCATTTTAAGAATTTTTATAAAGTTCTCTAAAGTAGCAATCGTCCAAACATGAATTTTCACAGACAGATAGATATACACATAGACATAGAATGATTTTTGTATATATATTTCTTAAATGTACAAGGAAACAAGAAGTTCTGAAAAATATTTATGAGCTGGCAAAAACTAGAGTTTACATAAAAACATGTAGTTAAACTTGTGGACTTTGTAATACTCAGAGCTTGGACAAACAGAGTGAGATTGTGGACTTTGTATTACTCAAAGCTTGGACGAATGAAGTGGGATTGTACTACCCAGGCTGGAACAGACGGAGTGAAAATGAAGACATCATACTTTGAATTTCTGAATTTATTATATTGATCAATTAAAACATAACAGCTGATAGCAAATATTAAATAACAAATCAAAAGTTTTGCTTAATGTTTAATTACATTTTCCTTTTGAAGAACGTCCTTTCAACTGAAAACCATATGATTATACCATGATATGATTATATCATAGCTTTTGTTAAGAAGGTAATTGCAGAATTTATAGATATTTTATTTAAAATGATAGTCCTTTATGTATCATTAAGATCAGTGATGTATCGTAAAATTCTATCCTTGGTTACACCATGAGTTTTGATTTTACTTTTGCCAACATTTTTGCCTAGGGAAATATTGACATTATATAAAGAAGAAGTTCTTATTAGGCTGAATCTGTAAATGGCATCATATCTAATTACAAATCATACCGATAGAGAATCGATTTATATAAACAAACTTTATGCTTCATAAAGTTAATGTCATCTTTATTATAATTTAAACAGTCTATAAGTTCAACATAGGTTTTGTGTAAAGTTGATTATTGACCGATGTTTTCTTTTAATATGAAAAAAATTAAAATGAAACATGACAATGTATTTGTTTTTTTTTTTTTTTATTTTAAGCAATGAAAAGTATAATGCAAATATCACGGAAATCTTGATCAAGTTTTGTTAAATTGTCAGTTACGATCATTTTTTAATTTTCTATCAGAATCTTTTTACTAAATACAAAATTATTATCAAACTGCTTTCAGAAATATGATTGGAGAAATTTACAATAATACTTGAACTAAGAACCAATTTGGAATTATGTCAAATATTATTGATAACTGTATTCTAGAGATTGGGTTACGCTTTTTTGACGGACATATTCAACAACTTTGTAAATTTCTATATTATCTCAACAACACTGTATACAACATTTCTTATCAATTTTGACAATGTAAACTCTCATTTGGTTAACAGTACATTTTTTGTTTGTTGTATTTTATCTTTTTAAATCATATTCTTAAACGTATAAAAAGGGTTTAACTGCAAATATTGTCCCATAGAATGCACGTGTTTTTTATCAGATGTAATATATACTATTATGCACATGTAGTTGATTATTTATCTCTATAACCCACGTGTAAATATTGACTTTATAACAAATTACAGTGTTAATTTCACTCATCATTTCACTTTAATCTTCCACTTTCAAAATCAGTTAATTATTAATAAGTTAGAAAAATGTTAGTGTTTAAGCACGAACCTGATTTTCTCAAGTCACGAATTTCTGATAATATTTTATGAAAAAAATGGGTTTGTTATAACAATATTTATATCAATTTTTGTGATCATTAACAATCTTGGCAAAATTCGTGTGTGTGTGTGTGTGTGTGTGTGTGTGTGTGTGTGTGTTGATTGGTTGGTTGTAGTGTTCTTAAATATAACAATTTTAGCTGTTATCGACAAGAGCAAAATTACAAATCTTAGGATGATGTATGCGCGAGATGTGCGTTTTATGGTCTGTCTGGTATTGACGTACACGTAAGAAGCATTCGAGCTCTCAGACTTAGTACGCCGCAAAGAAGCGTAGTTTTCCCCTAGTCAAATTATCTCGGCACAAGTCGATATCTGTTTTAAAGCCGAACGACAGGCAAGAGAGCATTATATCAGATTCTAAAATTTTATGCACGATTCGATCTGGATTCGAACCCATTACCTACTCTCTACATCTTAGCCAACGAGGCAGTATCTTTTGTGAGTTGTAATTCCTATATTTTATTTGACATATAGTCTTAAACATAATGTTTAGTTAATTTTTCCATTAAGATCCCTTAATTATATCACATGTAATGTCCCTTTAGCTCAGTAATTACAAGAACTCTCAACTTTATTTCACAAAATAAATGATAAAGATGCATGAGTTTTAACTTTTGATTTGGTTCAATTTATTTAATCTGTAATCAACAGTGTGTCAAAGTCGGTTATTGAGATGAGTTACTACGTGTCTTGTTTCTAGGGTTTTTCTTTACCCTCATTTCAATTTTCAATTATAATTAAAGCTTTACTCCCAAAGAATGCTATAGTGCTATAGTCATTCTTATTATATAAGAAATATCAAAAGCATAAAAGTGTACTATTTTATTGTCAGTTAATATACACTTCACTACGATTGTTTGTATACAGGCAAATAAAACACAAACATACCGGTCAAAGTTTAAATCACAATCCTAAAGCAAAGCAAAAACTTTTAAAACAAGCAAATTAAGTCAAACTTAAACCAAGAAAGTGAAACCGGTTGCTTTAAAAGAAATTTTGAAGAAGTAGCTAGTATTACAGCTTGATCATTGAATAGAGTTTCGTTGTGTTGAATTTGATTTATACTTTAAAAATATGTAATTTGTCTTCATTTTTCAAACTATTAAATCGTCAAAAACTGTAAAGTCAGATTTCATGGGAAATGTCAAACAAAAACAAAACACAAAGTCGTATTTGACTTAGTCTTGATGATATGTAATTATTATACAGTTATTATTATTATTCGAAATATTATTTACATTGACAACAAGATTAATAAAACGCAATCCATCTTGTAAATGTTCTGAATCTCAATATGTCTATGTACTCTAGACCATATTTTACATGTATATTTTTTCTGACCTTGTTCTTTATTCATATCAATCAGAATGTTTCAAGAACCTTGTCAATATTTTGAGGTAAGAATATCGCTGAATCTTGCAACTCCACATATAGATATATAGATGACGTTCTGTCTCTAAATATTCCAAAATTTGGAGAATATGTGAATAATATCTATCTATCCATGTGAGCTTGAAATAAAAAATACGACTGATTATTCATGTTCTGCTTCATATTTGCCCCAATACCTCAATTACGATACGCACGAAAGGTAACATCTAAAGCTATACGGCAAACGTGATGATTTCAATTTTTCTATTGTCAACTTTTCGTTTCAGTAATATTCTTGCTTCTCCTGCGAATGGTGAATACAGTGTACAGTTTACAGTTACTACGGTATGGAAGGGCTTGTTTCCTTCTACAACGAAGCAAACTGCTTACAATTAAATTGTTGACTCCAGGATATTGCAAGCATGTCCTAATCAAGGTCTTTTAAACTTTTTATGGCCGTCATCACAAAATAATTGATAAGTATGAAGTCACTGTATACAGACTTATACTGGATATATTTGAAATACCATAGTTCCGTGTTCCTTTCCTTCTCAAATTTGATTTTGCACGTGACGGGTGACGAGTGTTGCTAGCTGAACAGGATGTGGTGCTTATTCTTTCGGAGCACCCGGCCTCACTTCCTTGATGGAAGTTGACATGTTAAACTATATTGACCAGTTTATTTATTTATTTATTTAATTTTTTTATTATTTTTATTTTATTTATTTATTTATTTATTTTTTTTTTGGGGGGGGGGTTGTGGTTTGGACATGGACTCGGATGTCAGTGTTTTATATTTACTTGAAATAAGTGTGGTATCTTTTGCTTATTTGAGTCTAGTCGTAACAGGAAATCAGTATTTGCATTCGTGACTACAATTAAATATTTATGTAAAAAGAAAAGTGTTATTGTCATGGATATTTTAATGTCGAAGATGGCGAAGTGATGATTCTGGTGAAACATTAACGTTGTATGCGTAAAAAAATTCACCATTTGCCTTGTTAGTCGACATGTAAAACGATAATGTTGATATTTAAAACAAATACAGAAATTCTTTTACATTTTATTAACTTTTACTTGTCTTTCGGAAGTTTTCGTTGTATACAACCCCAAAAAGTAATTGTCCGTGGTTTTGTGATACATCTTCCATTTGTCAAAATGTTTTGATGTTTTGTCACATGCTTATATTAAATTTGTATGTAAAATGATCCAAATTATAAATTGTAGTTATTTACATCATAATTGTATTTTTGTTAAATATATTCGAAATAAGATAGTTAATACTGTAATACTGATAAAGGTTATGAAAACAAATAGTACAAGTTGTACATGTATGGCCCGAAAACTGAGGTTTTTTAATTATTTTTTATACAAAACGTTGAATCGCTATTTTCCTTATCTATATAAGTATAATTAAGAAACAAGTCTGAAGAATGTAGGAAATAAATTTAACAAACTAGTTTGTTTTGGTAAGTGTTAATACTAGGGGAAATAGTATGGTTAATAGTGCACAATAACCAATCAATCAACAGGTCTTTAAAAAAAGAAAAAGAAGAAGCCAAGCATCATTGGATTTTTACAATAAAGTATCAAACAAAGTTCGCGTGTGTATTTATTCACACACATTTTATGTGTGTATGTATTTATAATATTATGATATATCTTTTGTTTGAAAATAAGTTTAAAAAAACAAAATTAAAATGTGTCTATTCATTACATTATGTTATTATCAAATCAATACAAACATCAAATTTTCTATAAACTATCAAGATAGAAATAAGGATTCAGTGTTAAAAGAATGGTAGGTTACATGGACAAAGCTAAAAACGAAAATCAAAACATGTATCTTATGATCAAAGAATGGTTGGTTTAACGGACCTAACTAAAAACGAAAAACAAAAATCAAAACATATATATAATGATAAAAAAATGGTAGGTTAAACAGACATAACTAAAAACGATAATCAAAACATATATCTTATGACGAAAGAATGGTAAGTTTAAAAGTTTAACTGAACACGAAAATCAAAACATATATCTAATGATCAAAGAATGGTTGGTTTAACGGACTTAACTAAAAACGAAAATCAAAACATATATCTAATGATAAAAGAATGGCAGGTTTAACAGACCAAACCAAAAACGAAAATCAAAACATATATCTTATGATAAAAGAATGGCAGGTTAAACAGACCTAACTAAAAACTAAAATAAAAACATATATCTAATGATAAAAGAAAAGCAGGTTCAACAGACCTAACTAAAAACGAAAATCAAAACATATATCTTATGATAAAAGAATGGTAGGTTTAAAAGACATAACTAAAAACGAAAATCAAAACATATATCTTATGATAAAAGAATGGTAAGTTTAAAAGTTTAACTGAAAACGTAAATCAAACATATATCTAATGATAAAGGAATGGCAGTTTTAACAGACCTAACTAAAAACGAAAATTAAAACTATATATAATGATAGAAAAATGGTTGGTTTAACGGACCTAACTAAAAACGAAAATAAAAACATATATATCTAATGATAAAAGAATGGTAGGTTTAACAGAAATAACTAAAAATGAAAATCAAAACATATATCTAATGATAAAAGAATGGTAGGTTTAACGGACCTAACTTACACGAAAATCAAAACATATATTTAATGATAAAAGAATGGAAGGTTTAACAGACCTCACTAAAAACGAAAATCAAAACATATATCTAATGATAAAAGAATGGTAGGTTTAACAGAATTAACTAAAAACGAAAATCAAAACATATATCTAATGATAAAAGAATGGTAGGTTTAACGGACCTAACTTACACGAAAATCAAAACATATATCTAATGATAAAAGAATGGTAGGTTTAACAGACCTAACTAAAAATGAAAATCAAAACATATATCTAATGATAAAAGAATGGAAGGTTTGACAGACCTAACTAAAAATGAAAATCAAAACATATATCTAATGATAAAAGAATGGTAGGTTTAACAGAATTTATTAAAAACGAAAATCAAAACATATATCTAATGATAAAAGAATTGTAGGTTTAACGGACCCAACTAAAAATGAAAATCAAAACATATATCTAATGATAAAAGAATGGTTGGTTTAACGGACCTAACTAAAAACGATAATCAAAACATATATCTAATGATAAAAGAATGGTAGGTTTAACAGAATTTACTAAAAACGAAAATCAAAACATATATCTAATGATAAAAGAATTGTAGGTTTAACGGACCTAACTAAAAATGAAAATCAAAACATATATCTAATGATAAAAGAATGGTTGGTTTAACAGACCTAACTAAAAACGAAAATCAAAACATATATCTAATGATAAAAGAATGGAAGGTTTAACAGACCTAACTTAAAACGAAAATCAAAACATATATCTAATGATAAAAGAATGGTAGGTTTAACGGACCTAACTTAAAATGAAAATCAAAACATATATCTAATGATAAAAGAATGGAAGGTTTAACAGACCTAACTAAAAATGAAAATCAAAACACATATCTAATGATAAAAGAATGGTTGGTTTAACCGACCTAACTAAAAACGAAAATCAAAACATATATCTAATGATAAAAGAATGGAAGGTTTAACAGACCTAACTAAAAACCAAAATCAAAACATATACCTAATGATAAAAGAATGGAAGGTTTAACAGACCTAACTAAAAATGAAAATCAAAACATATATCCAATGATAAAAGAATGGTTGGTTTAACGGACCTAACTAAAAACGAAAATCAAAACATATATCTAATGATAAAAGAATGGTTGGTTTAACAGACCTAACTAAAAATGAACATCAAAACATATATCTAATGATAAAAGAATGGTAGGTTTAACAGACCTAAGTAAAAATGAAAATAAAAACATATACCTAATGATAAAAGAATGGTAGCGTCACAATTTTGTATTGTGATTGTAGTATACATGTGTGTAATAATTCCACCTGATTGAACTACAAAACTTTATATATAATATAACAAAATTTAATAAAATAAAACAAAAAAACAAAATAACATATGTACAAAAAGTCATAAATCTGTACCCTGGTTTACAAATGTCCCAATTAAATAATCAGTATTTATTTTCTGAACTGCAAAAACCACTTTGTAAATTCTATCTTGACTGTTGATTCAACAATAGATAAAAACAACAGTACTCAACACATAGCATTACCAAATCAATTTCAATACATATAAACAGTATTCAGTATTCGACACATTAAGACTTTTCAGTCAACTCCAATACTTATAAACAGTTTTCAACACAACATTATCCAACACATCTCAATATACAACTATAGGTTAATACATATGAATATTGTCCTTTCACATAAATAATATCTTATATATAGACTACTTCCAATATATACGAATTGTCCATCACATTAACTTATTCACTTTAGGAAAATGATTTCTGTACTTCAAAAGATTAAATTTATTAACTGTCATTCAAATAACTCTTTAGTTTATATTTGTACTCTTGTTACCAAATATGCCACTACTCATGCTGGTCACCTATAATAATTAAAATACCCCAGGTTACAATTGACTCATATGATTTATATTTGATATATAACATATTATGTCCATGTTTTATATGCAGTTCTCAAACAAATACATTTTCACATTTTTATATGACCCCTATCTATTAAATTATTTCAAAACATTATATACTTGTAATGGCTTTAACTTCAACCCATTATATGTACAGCAAAACAAATGAAATCAGTAACATTTTTTAAAAAATAATTGACATTATAAACAAATAATTTTACACTTACTGTTATTGTCCTTCAAACGACCTCACACCTCCACATAGGACTCCATAAATACCAAATATCATAAAAACTCCAAACAGGAATTCATCATTAAAGCACCACACAGTTTTAAAGCTCCACACAGGATTTCTATTTAAAAAAAATTCATAGCCACACAGATTCCACACAGGAAAATTCCACACAGGACCTAAACTTCTGACCACACCTTGTCCTCATTTTCTACATACTGGCGTGAATAATCAATTTACCTCGCCTATAAATAGCCTACCTAACATGTGAGTATATAACACCTGTTTGACAATAACAGTGACCAACTGACCATGACATTTATATTAAGTTTTACCTGTAATTTACAGTGATTCAACATCAAGTTTTACTTAAATTAAAATAACTATGCTACAAAATGTGACTGGTAGGTTTAACGGACATAACCAAAAACGAAAATCAAAACATATATGTAATGATAAAAGAATGGAAGGTTTAACAGACCTAACTAAAAATGAAAATCAAAACA
Source organism: Tegillarca granosa (assembly GCA_029721355.1). Classification (NCBI taxonomy): domain Eukaryota; kingdom Metazoa; phylum Mollusca; class Bivalvia; order Arcoida; family Arcidae; genus Tegillarca; species Tegillarca granosa. Next base: position 393,783 of record CM056596.1, on the reverse strand, counting down.
TATATCTTATGATAAAAGAATGGTTGGTTTAACAGACCTAACCAAAAACGAAAATCAAAACATATATCTTTATAGTTCAACCAATCAAATTATTAGGGATAGGTATATTTGTAATAAATATCAAATTGTTAAGAATTTATTGTCTGATTATGGTGTAATAACCTACCTCAAATGCTATGCAATTAGAATATAATGTTTACAATAATTATTAACAAATACAAATACAGAAAATAAATTTTGAAATAAACTTTTAAAAATGTTTCTATGTATTTTTATTTAACTCTTGTATAGATTATTGTGATTTTTATCGCATAATCTCTTTCTGACTTAGTGTAGTATGTTTTTTTATTCATAAAATAGTTGTTTTTCACTTAAATGTTAGCAGCATATCTTCTCGAATGACACAAACCAGTAGATAACACTCTTTATTTGTCTATACGAGAATCACTGACCTTCAAATATTTGCTATAAAAGACAACCATCCATTTACATTATAAAGGGTAGTTTTATCTTTATGATGTTATCTCAGAAAACTTCATTGAGGTAGGATCAGACTCTGGGTTTAAAACTCCAATTGTACCAAATCATTATCATCAAGTTGCTCTCTGATATGAATGTATTGAATAGGTATTGTCAACTATCAAACTTAATAAAAGAATTTAAACAATAAAAACAAGCGACATTTCATTTCTGGTTTATTGGTAGAGGACGTTTTATGTCCATAAAACACTTTTATATAATTTCATTTTTAAATAATAAATTTGTTAATTGTCTTTTTTTTAAAGTTTTAAATACAATTATCTGCTATTTGTTGTTTTTTTTTTTCAAAAAAAAAAGTTTGTATATAGCATTTTGTCAAAAATCTTCAAACTTCTGCGGGAAATATGTGTGATTCAAACTTATGAATACTAATCTTAGCTTAAGCAACAAACTTTTATTAAAATTAGGCTTAAAATATTTTCTTCAATGAGAGGGTTTTGTATTTCAATTTAATACAAATACTTAACTTACATGATTACTTTGAACATTATCGGGTTTCTTAATCGATGCGTAAAAGTTTAATTTTAAATATCAGCTGTACAAGTTGCTTCAAAGTTTGAAGCTCTCAAATACTTGCTTGTATGTGCAATTAGATTTACATTGAAAATCTTTGCGATTTGTAGAAAACTCATCAAAGAGGCAATTATTACCATTACATCATCGATTTATCATCAGAACGATTTTACTTGAAAACAGAGAGGCGTAATTGATATTTATATAATGTAAAGGTCATCATTGCATTTATTTGTCAATAACAGAGATACAATAAATACAGACATAGAAAAGCGTATCTTATATAAATAACTATGTAGTAGGGAGTGTGACGAGTCTAAAGGTTAGACAGAAGAAGATCAAATCTAGTTCATATGTTAATATAAGTTAGTTTTAACTTAAGAATCCAACAGAAACATTGCAGTCCATGTCAAAAACACAATCACATACCAGTCCATGTCAAAAAACACAACCATAAAAGCAAAGTAAAAATAAAACAAAAACATACTAGTCCATGTCAAAAACACAACCGTAAAAGCAAAGTAAAAATCAAACACAAACATAACGGTCCATGTCAAAAACACAACCCTAAAAGCAAAGTAAAAATCAAACACAAACATACCAGTCCATGTCAAAAACACAACCGTAAAAGCTAAGTAAAAATCAAACACAAACATACCGGTCCATGTCAAAAACACAACCCTAAAAGCAAAGTAAAAATCAAACAAAAACATACTAGTCCATGTCAAAAACACAACCCTAAAAGCAAAGTAAAAATCAAACAAAAACATACTAGTCCATGTCAAAAACACAATCCCAAAAGCAAAGTAAAAATCAAACAAAAACATACCAGTCCAAGTCAAAAACAGAACCCTAAAGCAAAGTAAAAATCAAACACAAACATACCAGTCCATGTTAAAAACACAATCCCAAAAGCAAAGTAAAAATCAAACAAAAACATACCAGTCCATGTCAAAAACAGAACACTAAAAGCAAAGTAAAAATCAAACAAAAACATACAAGTCCATGTCAAAAACAGAACACTAAAAGCAAAGTAAAAATCAAACAAAAACATACCAGTCCATGTCAGAAACACAATCCCAAAAGCAAAGTAAAAATCAAACAAAAACATACCAGTCCAAGTCAAAAACAGAACCCAAAAGCAAAGTAAAAATCAAACAAAAACATACCAGTCCATGTCAAAAACAGAACACTAAAAGCAAAGTAAAAATCAAACAAAAACATACAAGTCCATGTCAAAAACAGAACACTAAAAGCAAAGTAAAAATCAAACAAAAACATACAAGTCCATGTCAAAAACAGAACACTAAAAGCAAAGTAAAAATCAAACAAAAACATACCAGTCCATGTCAAAAACATAATCCCAAAAGCAAAGTAAAAATCAAACAAAAACATACCAGTCCATGTCAAAAACAGAACACTAAAAGCAAAGTAAAAATCAAACAAAAACATACCAGTCCATGTCAAAAAAAGAACACTAAAAGCAAAGTAAAAATCAAACACAAACATACCAGTCCATGTCAAAAACACAATCTCAATAGCAAAGTAAAAATCAAACAAAAACATACAAGTCCATGTCAAAAACAGAACCCTAAAAGCAAAGTAAAAATCAAACAAAAACATTCCAGTCCATGTCAAAAACAGAACCCTAAAAGCAAAGTAAAAATCAAACAAAAACATACCAGTCCATGTCAAAAACACAATCCCAAAAGCAAAGTAAAAATCAAACACAAATATACCAGTCGATATAAAAAAACACAACCCTAAAGCTAAGTAAAAGCTTTTGAAAGCGGCTAATTAAGTTACACACGTTATCTTCTTTCAAGGAAGTGAGGCCGGGAGTCCAGAAGAGTAGGTACCTCCTGACTAGCTCGCTACATCAATCACCTACAAAATCAAATCAGAGAATGACAGAAACATGAAATTATGGGACATTAAATATACCAAGTATACGTTTGGATACAACGATTTAATACTAATCAACAACATTGTGATGACAGCCATCAAAGTTTTTTAAGTGCATGAAATAGCCTAAGCTTCATTATCTCTTAGTCAACAATTTATTTGTAAGCAGCTTTGTCTGTTTTTTTAAAGTTCCCGTAGCGGGAACAAGCTCTATTTTATCATATTACCTGTATAACAAACACGTCGAACTTTGGAGAAGCAATATCATATTACCTGAATATTACTGAAAGAAACGGTAAAATGATAATAGAATAATTTGAAGTCATCACGTTTTGTCACATAGGTTTGATAGCCTTTCCTGTTATAAATGAGGTCACATAGGTTTGATAGCCTTTCCTGTTATAAATGAGGTATAATTGGTAAAAAATGAGTTGAAAGTATGTAATATATGTATATAGTCTGTATTAAGTTATAGTAATAATAGTCTCAGATATAGGTATAAGATGTTTCCAGTTTTCCTACAATTTATCATAGCAAGTGTTAAAACAAAGCTTTGAGGATTTTAGACGCCTACAAACTAAAACAAATTCCAAGGCTAGGGATGTCTAATTACTAATTGAAAACAATTAGTTGGATAAAAAATTTATTCTGACAGACTGTTCAAACATCTCTAATCAAACAGGATATGGTAAGCTCTATGGATTACATTTATAGATATGGTTCTTATCTTGAAAACATATTTTTAGAATTTTCTTTTGTATTATTATCATAAAAGAGTTTATATCGTGACAAACCAAAAAATTTACACATTAAAATTGTATGCGTAAAAAGCCAAACCAACCTAGAACACAACACAATACAACATTATACAACAAACACATCAACACAAAAGTAATACGACACCGCACAACATAATGTAATACTACACGGTGAAATTTAACAAATCACAAAACAAAAACATAATGCAATACAATTCCAAAAAAAACACGGTGCAAGGCAGAAAAACAAAACATAACGTAATTCAATACAACACAAAAAGCACATAACACAACATACAACAGAACAACGCAGAAAAAAAAACAATTAATTTATTAACAGAAAGTAACACAACACTTCAAACATAATTCAAGCTAAATCAACATAACACAATCCATTACTGCACTGAAGGGCTTTCGCGTAATTTCAATCACATATCACAATCTTGAATCTACTAAAAAAGGAAAAAACAACAGAACACAACACACAATACAAACAACAAAGCAAAAAACAACAGAGCACAACACACAAATAAAAACAATAAAGCACAAAACAACAGAACAAAACACACAATACAAACAACAAAGTAGAATACAATATAACACAAAACACATGCAAACAACAAAGCACAAAACAACAGTACACAACGAACAATACAAACAACAAAGTAGAATACAATATAACACAAAACACATGCAAACAACAAAGCACAAAACAACAGTACACAACGAACAATACAAACAACAAAGTAGAATAAAATATAACACAAAACACATGCAAACAACAAAGCACAAAACAACAGAACACAACGAACAATACAAACAACAAAAAACATCAAAACAACTGAACACAACACACATAACAAACAACAAAGCACAAAACAGAACACACCACATAAAATACAAACGACATAGCAAAAAAAACAGAAGACAACACACAATACAAACAACAAAGCACAACACACAAATACAAACAACAAAGCACAAAACAGAACACACCAAACAAATGCAAACGACAAAGCACAAAACAACAGAACACATCACACATATACAAACAATTAAGCACCAAACAACAGAACACAACACACAATACAAAGAATTTAGCATAGAACAATAGAACACAACACACAATACAAACAATTAAGCATAGAACAACAGAATAAAACACACAATGCAAACAACAAAGCACAAAACAACAGAACACAACACACAATACAAATAACAAAGAACATCAAAACAACAGAACACAACGCACAATACAAACAACAAAGCACAAAAAACAGAATACAACACACAATACAAACGACAAAAAACTTAAACACATTATTATGGAGTTGTATATTATTATTACTATGATACATATTAAGCCTCAAACACCAATTGTTAAAACAACCGTTAAATTTCTCCTCACGTTTTTCAGATTCATATTGATAAAAAGTGATCTACAACTCGTTGGTTATAATATTCGTTTTAATTTTACTTGCGATTTAGAAGTTGCAAACATATAATGTACAATTCTTTTATTGAGTGGTCAGTAAGGACATGATTATTTAGATATGTAATGTTCTATTAAAAAACTAGGATAAGACAATTATTTTTATTATGTGTTCTATAATATTACTTGTATAAAAATGTTTGCATGCGTGAAAATCAAAGCGATACCAGTTATTGAAATTAACAACAAAACTTTAACAACGATATTACTGTTTACAGAAAAGCAATACGTGGACATATTGAATGATTTTAGGTATTACAGTTAGCAAATGAAATTATAAAATTACTTTTTCAAGCTTGTCAAACATAGATGATGAAATTTTAATGTTAACCAATCAAAACTGTCTGTAAAATTAAGTAAGCATTAAAATGGCTATATCCAAAAATTTCACAAACTCCATTTAGAAACACAAAACAGTTTTATAAAAGTAACCTTTACTTTAGGATTTCATTACTTTATAACAATATATTGTATTGGTTGTTTACAGAGGTTCACACCTTTTCTGAGTCGAAACAGACTTATTTTACCATTTTGGTTGTTCTTTTATAATTATATTTTTGATACTTGTGTTTACCTTGGTGTAAATGTATTATCTATAATTAACATCATACCTTTAATTAATCAGAACCATCACTATATGAGTTTCTAGCAAAAATGTCAAGGAGTTTACTATTTGGTAAACTTTTATGTATCTATATAAGCATATTAAGTTAGAATAAACATAATTTGGTTACACTTTATGGAATGCTGTATTAGATGAGAAACTTTATTGTTATATAAACAGAGTTTATCTAGTACTAGATCTACAATAATGGTGAAATAGAAGCATGTCTAATTATAATATTTGTGTGTTATTTAGACACAAAAAGCATTCCAAAAATACTATTATACATAATTAACAAACTGGCAGATCCTAAGAAAACATGTTAACAGCAATAAAACAATGTTACTGGTAAAAATAATCTACAGAAACCATGTATATTATCGTTACCGAACAGAAACTTAACTATTTTCTGTGTTAAAAATAACTTTGTTAAAACTACTGTAAAACTTGCACAAGAAGTAAAACTTTACCAAAGAAACGACGCCTTGTGTAAACTGATATACTTGTGTTTATGAAGCTGCTTAAAGATAATAAAAGAAAAAAGTCCTTAATGCACACCAATAAGAACACAAAACATGAACACTCGAAATATCCCTATAATTTTACCACCAGTGGTTTTAAAAAATGTAAAAATTACAAAAAAAATTTTTTACCAAATATTTCATTAAACACGGTTGTTTGTATGTAAAGGAATAACACATAACATTTTATTTCTATCGGTATACGTTTCTTCAACCATTAACAAGGTTTCTCTTATATCATTTAATTAGACTTCTTTAAAAAGTTTCAAAGCTAAAAATTCGAAATTGCTGGAAAGTCAATTTTAACAAAAAGTATCCATCACAGTAAGACATGAACTTCAAAAACTTAAATTTTTTATTTTCTGATTGGCAATGTTTGGTAAAAAAGGGGGTTGCACTGGCATAAACATTTTCGAATACGGATAGCAGGAGTTTCCTCTATATGACATCAAACGATGTTATATAAGTATATCGATGTGGTATACACGTAAGGTATGGACTGATATGTTTGTAATTTTTCTTATCCTTGAGCCTACAGATTTCATTCATATTTGTCATTCTAGTTATTTTTGTTTAAATATTTTTGTGACTTTATACCTTTATTTCAACATTATTTATTTTCGTTTAAATGCAAGACTCAGAAACCTTTGAAGTGAGTGAGTGGGTTATTGTTAAAAGCTGTACCAGCACTATTGCAGCTTTTCGCAGCTTAGCCTATGTAGAGATAAAAGATGGACCTCCGTCGTTTTTGAAGAAGTTCTTTCAACCAATGGACAGTCTTATAACATTTTGTCAAAATCCTTTATAAAAAATCTCTTTAAAAAATTGACGTTTTTGAAGTAAAATAAAGGATTCTATTCTCCGTATACTGAATAAAAAAAACATAAAAAAACAATAAAATGTTATAAGGAGGATTGACTAAAATATTTAATACCACATTTATAAAGACTGCTGTGCGTTTTAAAATTGTTAATGTAACAACAAGTGTATAAAATGTAAACTCATACAAAATAATTTTGAATGATAATTATTATAACAATTTTACAAGATCATTAAAGTTGAAAAATCACCAGAATTATCTTTAGACCAAACTTTTTGCCAGCGTAAAAAGCGAAAGTCCTTTGTTTGTATTTTTATCGTTTTGCTAGGCTGTTCTATCATAAACTGATCATTAACCTATATTGAATTTTTGTATTAGTTGTTTTTTAGTTACAGTTTTTATACTTTTATTTTAAAATTACTAGGACCGACTATAGAACAAGGTTTTTAAACGATTTATGTACTTCCTTATTTTATTTCAGCAATATTAAAATTGTAAGATTGCTTATAAACAATTTATTTTTTAGAATTGCAAAGTGTTACACGTGCTAGTAGAGGACAATATGATCATTATTTTACTTTAAATAACAACTGGTCCAAAGATGTAAACATTGTGAAGAGCTTTTTCAGATGTAACAATGTCAATTTTTTATGTAACTCGTATAGTTTTTATTTGATAATGGGTTTTATGACTGAACTTTTGATAGGATGGATATCTTAGCCTTTAAAATTTTAACGATCGTCATTTACAAATAACGTAATGAGATTGCACTTTGCTAACAGCAAACTTGTAACATAAACTTGGTTACAACGTATGGATCCTTTATAATTAAAACAGAGACTTAGAAGTCAAATACAGAGATAGGCATTTTATTATAGGGGCGATCTCAGAAGTAAAAAATTATAATGTATTTTTTAAATTAATCATTTGCGGTTTCATTTATATTAGCAATGAAAACGAACAATTATCAAATTTGAATAATTAAAGCGAGGAAGAACGGTAAAACAAAGGTTCTTACTATTTTGCCGTTTCTGTATCAATGCAAGCAACGTTTTTCTTTTCACAGACTATAACAAACTTATTTGACATTTTCATGTTATTTGTCTTTTTCTTGTCTTGTTCCACTGTTTTCTGGATTACATTTACTTTTTGTGTTCGAGATTACATTAGTATATAACAAGTACATGTTTCTTTTTTCATTTACAAGTTACTTTCTTTAACTTCATTGTATTGTAAAGACTATAAATGGTTACCTATCAAAATCAACTTACCAACTACTCGACATCAGCAAATGTAAACGATTTAACAAAACCTATAGAAGCCTTTTTATTGAGTTTTATGTGTGGTTCTTCATTTATTAGCAGTCATTGATAGTGAATTGGAAATCAAAAATAATCATTTCTTACTGAATAATATAACATACTTCTCTTGAATATAATTTATTTAACAAAAGTAACATAAACGAAAAGGAAAAAAGTTAAAAGAACAATGAGTAGAAATTAACAGTATATTCTCGGCCCAAAGCAACAGCACAAGAGAGGCAACTCATAAGGTCGTAGTTTAAGATTGAATGGTTTAAAGGGTTATATTTTCTCGAAATATTTTCTAAATTCATGTTTAGCCAAGTTTGCGATACTGGTATTGAAGAAGCAAAAGCTTCGTAAATATCTTCAAAACTAGCAGATTAAAGTTAGATTTAATTTTTATAAGTAATGATTGTGAAAGAAGCATGTAAATCAGTTAATGTTATCAAATCAATTAGTTCCCACGGAAAAAAGTTAACCACAAGTACAAGTTCACAATGAAACCACATGATTAAAGGTCAATATATTTTGTTGCCATAAGCATAGACACCTGACGCTTTAAGTTCTTGATATCTAGTTACTTTAATAATGCACATGTTAAACTAGGTATTTAAGATGTTACTACGAGGTACTGGATAAAGAGACAAATTGGAGATGGTTAGCTTATTGAATTTCTTTATTTAACACACGTTTTTATGTCTTTATTTCACTTTTTATCTAACGCTGTCATAATAAGTTTTCCAGACAAACATTTAATTCTTTGTGTTAAAAAATCTGTTATTATCGAAAATTTCATTTAGTCTCAAATATTTCTAGTCTGGCTTGCGATTCCTTTCCAGAATGTATTCAGGTTATTATAAATAATAACCAAAACCCTTTTCGGAGGTACAACAATATATCTCTGTGTAGATAGAAATTAGACATCCCTTTGAGAATAGAGAATGCCATGTTTCTGTTAAAATACAGAAATGTTGCATCTCTGTGAAATAAGGAATGAAGCATGCAATATGACAAATATGTATTTTTTTCGATCAAATTTAAAATAAGGTAGTGAGGAACCCAAACTGCATTGAACACCTGATGCAATCACAACCACAAAGTCCATTATTATGAGTTGAAAAGATAGAGTTTTGATGTAAAGTGACTACTTTTTCACACTGTATAAAACAGTAAATATGCAACTTAATTATGAAACAAATAAATAAAAATCCAAAACCAATTAAACAGTGGAAAATTTTAATTATATCTTTGTCAAGAAAAATGAGTTCAGTTTTGCTGTTTCAGTTGTTGTCTACAAGCAAAAAGCTCGTTCAGGAGAAATTTTGAGCATGCGCATGTGTGACGTACCTGAAATTAAACAAGAATATCTACCTATAGTTTTTTCATAAATAAAATAAAATAAAATTCTGAAATACCTGTTTATTTGACCTACTAATAATCGAAGTAAGTTATAAACTCTTCAATTGTGTTAAAAATTTGCACTTGTGCAATTCAAATCAGTAAAACCTTACTCACTTACACACCACACGGACTTTTGTTAAGATTAGTCCACAGGTTTAACACTAATTGTTTCGTCACGAATAGGTAAAAATTGCTGATTTGACGTAAAACGACAATTACTCAACCACAAACCAATCCACTTAAACAATTAGGTGAATTTAAACCAAATTTAGTCTTTAAGTTCCCTAGAAAAGTAGATATAAGCTTGCAAAAATTAATTGCCGTGACACTGTGACTACTAATTTTTTTTAATTGGTTAAAAACAGGTATCGCTTTATTTATTACCTAATAAGGATCAAATTTTATATTATACCAGTTAAACAGTAGATGTATAGCCATTCAATATACAAGTTACATATATAAAGACATGTCTGATATTTTAAAACTAAAGCCAAAATAACATTATCAATTGATAATTGAGCTAAGTTCTTTTGGAAAAACCGAATGTTTTAAGGTTTCCATGTGGTTTTATCTTAAGTAAGTCTTTACTAAAGTGAAGATTCAGTTGACTATATCAGGTCCTACTGTTCATCTTGTTTAATTTACTTAAGGTAAATAGAATGTGTTTCACTTGTCAAAATTTATCTTTATAAACATTTATCAATAAGCCAAATAGACTAGATTGACATACCATAAACGATATAAAAGCGTACGAGGATTATTTCAAAAAATCTATATTGAGACTTTTCTAAATGTTTTACTTTCGATTTTATTTCAGGTGTAATATTAACCTGTAATTTTGATTCACAGATAAAGTTCATTTTTCTTGGGCTACATTCAAGATCGTACCACTTGTAGTAGTTTCCTTTGTTACTTTTGTGTATTCCCAAACAATTTTGACCCCTTTTCCCGCCTGGTTCACCGTCTACTTTGTCCCAGTTTGTATATGATATCCCTTGTTGTAAAGATGACCAAATCCATCTACCCGCTACTTTTTCATCTGTTCCATCAAGCCAAAAATTTGCTATTAAAACCAGTTAAATACTTTCATTAATGGTTTGAAGCAATCAAATGACGCTCTTATTTTAAGAACTAAGTATGTCTTATATATTTAATTAAATTGATCAGTTAAAATATATACGATAAAACATTTGACACTTTTTATTCACTAACGCTTATTGTGTATTCTTGTTACAAGTACATGACACTTAAATGAATAACATACCTTGTATTAAGCTGTAAATACTTTCATCAAAACAAAAAAAAGATTATGATTAAAGAAAGATAACTGTTACATACTTGTACAATTCAAAGCTGGATAACAGGAAAACTTACTTAGTTCGTAAGACAAGGACTGGTATGTTTGTTTTATTTTTATTCGTAACCAAGTACAATTAAATCAAGAAGTTGAAATAAGTTATTGTTTCGTGATCTTTGTTGTATTGTACCGTGCCAAATTTATCAGTTAAAACTTTATTTTGCATATTTGAATACATCTCGTTTTAACTATTTCAATATTGATTTAATTTACTTTTCTTCTTTGTAACTTAAAAATACAAGCACAAGCATATGTATTTGCATGCCAGTCACTATCCATTTATTTTCTTGAGTGTAGTAAAATACTATAAATCACACACACACACACACACACACATGCACGCACGCAGACACGCACACACACATGCATGCATGCACGCACACACACACTTTGAATGTTTCTTTCTTATCTTGTTTTTGACAAAATTTATAATGCAGTTAATTTAATCAACGATCTAGAAATGACGTTAAAAGTGCTTAAACAAAAACGCTATACTTTTTCTACAGTCAGAGAATGGAATAACTTGCCAACAGCTTTACGAAACGCTTCAACGCTTTCAACTGTTGATCTTGTAAATCTCAAATACTTCAATGTCAATTACGTCTGGAATGTAGTCCTCTCAAACTACATCTCTTCAACAGAAAACTTTCTGAAACGCCTAACTGCAGTTGTGGAACAACAGAAACCACATATTATTTTCTACTAGAATGTCTCCCCTTTAGCCATAAACGACATACGGCAGACTTCCTTTCCAGATAAACAAAAACTTGCTTCTTTACGGCTCAAATGCACTCACGTGTGACCAAAATAAAGATATATTTTTATGTGTTCAGGATTTTATCATAAAATCAAAACGATTTATATGAAGTGTTATAGTATTAGATATACATATTACGCATAACCCAATTCAAAAACATAGACTGCTAACTTGAAATTATATTGATGTCCAATATCACAACCTACCCACATGGTAACAAAATAATATTATATTGTTGTATGCTTTTTTTTCCATTTATTTTCCTTTTCATTTTGTTTAAACATGATTAGTTATATTTTTAATTACTTATATTTGACTCCCACATCAAAGTTTAAATTAATAAGCTTCATGGAAACTGGCTTGTATAAGAGTTGTAACTCTTGTTCCAGAATCCAACATGTATGCTGTTGTATGTATATGTATGTGTTATATTTAATAAAATTTTGTTTAAAATTTTAAAAAAATTATTTAAGTCCGCTATTTTTTGTTCTTGCAATGTAAATTTTTTCTTTCATAAATATTAATAAAATTTTCAAGGTCTTGTTTATTCTGAAATAACAAATAAATGTATATAGTTAAGAAATCATCGTCCTCCCATGAAGTATATACACATTCCATTACATTGACATTCCCTTAGGTAATTTTTGTTGCTGATTTCAAATATATATCAATTGTATCTATAGATGCAATATGTCCATGATGATTTTAATAATTAGGAATATGAATTGAAACAAGTTGCAAAAACGCTGGGTTTTTCCGTCGGTTTTTTTTTTTTATTATTATTATTATTTAATATTTTTTATAATTATTATTATTTTTTCCTTATTTTATTTATTTATTGATTTTTTTAATTAATTTAATTTTATTTTATTTTATTTTTTAATTTTTGGTTTATTTAATCACTCAGTATAAGAGCAGTGTATTTATATCCTTTGTGTCAGTTGTTAGTGATGAGTGATAATTATGCATTGACTATACTGCTCCTATTAAGCCGGTGTAATGAAGAATTTTAACCTGGGTTGAAAAGTGACCGGGGGCCCAGTTTTCAACATTGAAAATTCAATTCAAATAAAATTGAGACCAGCTGTGTTGAATTACGACCCTTATCCGTTAAAAAAAAACTCAACCGGATTGTGGAATTTTGATCAGTAGACCGGTGTAATGAAATATTTTGACCCGGGTTGAAAAGTGACCCGGGGGGTTCATTTTTCAACGTCGAAAATTGAGACCAGTTGTGTTGAATTACGACCCTACCCTGATGAAATCTGAACCGGATCGTGGAATTTTGATCGGTAGACCGGGTCTAAATTCAACAGATTAAAACAGATAATAATCATGAATTGATGATCTCTCTCTCTCTCTCTCTCTCTCTCTCTCGTTGTTGGGTTTTTGTGGTTTGTATTGGGGGTGGGGGGGGGGTGGGTGTTAAATGATATAGGTTTCAGTAAATCTAATTGTCTACCTGTCCGAACTTGAGTACCTGCTTTATGTAAGTAACTCTTCCTCTTACTGGTTTAAACCAAGAAGTATGAAACTTTGTTTGCTTATATATATATATATATATATATATATATATATATATATATATATATATATATATATATATATATATATATTGTACATATGCAATAATATTTTGGCTTCATTGAATGATTGTTTTAGATTTCAAGACTAATTGAACTTGTCTATCATTCAACATTGGCCCTATTAAGAAGTGTACTTTTTTGTCTTGTCGGACATATTTTCGTTGTATGGTGTATTACACCGTTTTCCTGTAGCAAAGTACATGTACATGTTTTAACTGCAAATCCCATTTTTCTATTTAGTCAGTCTACAATCGTCTACGAATTTTCTGTATTAGTAATCATCTCCTCAACGACTTTTGACCAAGAATTCTAAAGTCCTAAGTATATTAAGGGCGAGGCCGGGTGTATTCAAAATTATTATTATCAACTTTTTTTTAATATTTTTTAGTTTTTTTACTCTTGTAAACCCGTGGATTCATTTCTTACTGGATATGGAACCCAGAGAATCCCTCTCTCTCTCTCTCTCTCTCTCTCTGTGGGAACTAAAAGGTCGGTTCCTTTCAAGAGGAATGCGCTTTGCTTTTTAAATGCATCATGAGTTGCACGCACTGCGGTTTTATCGTTTTTTTCAAAAAGAAAGTTTTAGTTCTGAATTCAGATTATATTGTTCTTGACCAAGCAACGCGTCTTTCAATTTGGTTTCTGCTATGATGGAGCGTGAACCCTTCTAACAGATTAAAAAATTATCTGACCAAAGGAATTTATACCAAAAGAGTGAAAAAGTCAGAGACTAGAAAAAGAAATTTCAGAGGAGATTGCAAAAAGTTCTTGGTGAAAGACGGTACACTTGCGGAATAACGCATAACTTTCGCTTAATAACGCGTAAAAGTTTTATAAAAGTAACTTATTTTTGATTTGTTTGTGATGTCCTTTATTGACATTTTAAAAATGAAAAAAAATAGATCGTGCGTTTGTGCTATCAAGTTGACAATATATTTGCTTTGCAAGTATACATCTGAAAAAGTGCTCTCGAACAGACGAGTTAAAAGATATGAAAAGTTGACATCCATTTCTAACAAGTCGTCACAATCATCTAAAAAGTCAACAAAATCATTGTCGAGTCGACATTATTATTATTTGACAAGTGAACATTAAATCCGACAAGGCGCTAAACATTTGACAAGTCGACATAAAAATCTTACAAGTGATAGCAGAAATATAGAATTTAAAAAAGTGTTCAGATACATATACAATTGTGAAATGCTTCTAGAAAACGTAACGGCAACAGTCAACACAACAAAGACTGATTATTAACTTTCCGACTTTGGTTGGGTGGCTAATTGATTGGTTAAATAAATAAAATTTTAGCTTTTTCTGACTAGATAATCCTTAATTATTCAGTTCTAAACACGTGCGGTGCGTGAGTTTATTTTTATTATAATTTTTATTATTTGATTTGTACTATAACGCACTTTTTGGGATCATTGGAGTGATCTATTAAATCACCTCCAATGCCAGAATTGAACATCATATACTACTTACTCTGTTATGCTGGTAACCAATTAAACAGTTAAGTCCAGTAGCGAGGTAACACTTTCTCACCTGAAGTTGAACAGTCGAACACACAGAAGTAATACGTCTGATGGCTAGCACCTTCATCAATCTGCCTAAATTTACTGTCCCATTTTCAAAATAAGAATGAAAACCTACTGTTTATGTCCAGGGATACTTAGACCCTAATACCTATTTGACGATATCGCTGGGTAATATTATAATTTGTCATTATGTTTCGCGGCCTTTCAAAGCCAGGAGTTTTTAGTTTAGGCGCTCAAAATTTTCTCCATGAGATCTCATGTGTGTGTGTGTGTGTATATATATATCACGGTATGTATGTATGTATGTATGTATGTATGTATGTATGTATGTATGTATGTAATTATCACTGATTTGCATAACATTTTATTGAATATTGGTTTATGTGAAGATAGGCGATCTTGAAATTAGAGTGTTTTGAATGTGATAGGTAGGATAGGTAGTCACAGCTGCTGAAGATAAAATGAACTGAAAATTATCCATTGTCTAGTTAAATTGTTTATCCTAAACATTGTTTTTCAATTTTCGATTTATATGATTCATATACAGATATCCAGTTTGTAGCAGGAATGTATAAGCAAATTAAATCAATTAATGTACTCATAAAACGCAGACACCAATATAAAATAAGACTTATTTGACTCGGAATGAACCAACAATCCGTCAGGTATATGTTATCCATAACTGCTTTTTTAAAATAAGAATTTGGCCTTCCAGATAAATATCTCGTTTTGAATGATTTGACCATTTATAAATAAATGTTCCTAAATTACGTATTAAGGGACCAGTTTTGTTAAATACGTGGGATCCTCCAAATGTTTTACATTTAACATTATATTATCAACATTAAAGTGTTCCCACCATGTAATTCCTTTCTTTTATCATAAATTTTAATGCACTAGGTATAAAAATTCAACAAGAGGTACATGGGCCTTAACGCTCACCCGAGGATGTGTCAAAATTGTTTGCAAAGAGCAA
The DNA here is from genome assembly GCA_029721355.1 of Tegillarca granosa. Lineage (NCBI taxonomy): Eukaryota > Metazoa > Mollusca > Bivalvia > Arcoida > Arcidae > Tegillarca > Tegillarca granosa. The sequence continues at coordinate 377,714 of CM056596.1, read as the reverse complement.
TATACAATGTTTTAATTACAGAAACTTTTGATATTTTCCCAAGTTTAGAACTGCCACAATATTTAATCAGAAATATCTAGTAGCAGTCCATTTATTTGTAGCTAATATGTATGAAGTAACTTAATACAATGAATAATTTCCAAACATTAACCATTTCAGTAGATTTATGCAGCTATGACCTTGACCTTTGAGCCTATGACCTTGAACCATATATCAAAATGATCATCATATAAAAAACCTACAATATTCTATTATGCATGCCTTTACAAAACGTTAATAGTTTTTAAGATAATTCAAAATTTCAGTCTTCTTATACAGCTATGACCTTGACCTTTGAACCTATGACCTTGAAGTATATCACAATCACAATTACAGTCATATCGTTACCTACAATATTCTAATATACATGCCTATACAAAAAGGTAATAGTGCTTAAGATAATCAACGATTTCAGCCATCATTACAGCTGTGATCTTGTCTTTTGAACCAATGTCCTTGATGTATATATCAAAATGATTGTCATATCAATACCTACAATATTCTCATATATTCCTATACTAAAGAAAATTAACAATTCCATTCTTCTTATGCTGCTATGCTTGACCTTTTGAATGTTTGACCTTGAACCATATATCAAAATGATCTGCATGTCAATACATACAATTTTTAATATACATGCCTATAAAAAAGTTTATTAGTTTTCACATTAATAAACAGTTTCAGACTTCTTTTGCAGCTGTGACCTTGACCTTTGAACTTATGACCTTGAAACATATCAAAATATTTCAAGATATATTGACAACTATAATTTTAGCAATTTCCCTACTAAGTGCCTTGCCATTTCCCCATTTGAGCCCCATGGCTTCCATTTGTGCAAATCTGAAACAAGATGACCTAAGGATGTTATAAATGAAATAGCTAAGGTATATCTCTTGTAGATTCAGAGGAGAAGATTTTTAAAGTTTTTTTTACTACCCCCCCCCCTTTTTTTTTTTATCGGACCCCCAAGGGACATAACTTCTTCATTTGTGCAAATCCAAAAGGCTTTTACCCAGGCATTATGGTAACGAAATTTCATTAAATTTGACCCAGTTGTTTTGGAGGAGAAGTTTAAAACGTTAAAAGTTTACGCACGGCGCACGACGGACGAAAATGGATAGCAAAAGCTCATCCGAGCTTTCAGCTCAGGTGAGCTAAAAAGTGTGGTACCTTTTTTTATTGTTACGTATCCATGGTAACACTGGCTGTACAAGTTGGAAATTATTTTATTTTAGTTTAGTTTTACAATTACAAATCTCTTTTTTTCTGGTGACCCGAGTCGGCGGCATTTAATGAAAGTATGGGGAAAAACAGCATTATTCTTCTCCAGTCTACTTCACTTGTTCTTCTGTTTCGATTTAAGACTTTTAATGAACCAATAATTGATTGACAAATAAACGATTGTAGTTTTGACTTAGTGTGTAAATAAGAATAGTATTTTATATAAATGCATTCAGGTGTAATATTATTAATTTTTTACTGCCTAATGTCTATTCAGGGTGTACTGTGTACGTTTTGTAATGTGTTGCCAAGATATGTAAATGTTATTATGTCATTAAATGGCTGGACGTGTGGCTAGATAACGCGAAATAAAATATTGAAAACTGCTCACTCTAACTTTTCACAATAATTTCTATAGGCTTTGTAGTTAAAAAATCAGATCTGATTTCAGATAATTTTTTACAAAATGTATCTAATGTCAATTTTTACATTTGGTGAAAAATTATTTTGACATTAAAAGTTCATTAAATTTGATACATTTTGGTGAATTTCTTTTAAAATCCAGTTAATCCATAATCGAAAATATCCGGATTTTAGGACCCGTGCCGTGACGTCACAGCAGTAAAAAACCCCACAGAATATCGTTTACCTATATAGACAATAAGTATATATATGACAAATTGTATACACACGAGATAATGTCGTTAATATTGTGTTGCAAAGCGAGGGACAATTCGTGACAACTTGTTAAAAGATTTATTATTTAATATAGACCATCATTATGTATTAGAAAAAAGACGTTTGAACTGAATATTGAACCATACTCGCTTCGTTTATTGGTTTACTTGGACTTTGATAATCCTTCAAATTCTGGAGCACCATATCTTCGTGCATTTTATTACCGTTGTATCAATGGTTGTACCATATTTTTCATCATTTTCCAGTATAATTATCTGGATGTGAATTTTTTAAGGAACAAAAATTATGTCAGGTGCGCGTGGTATAGTGTGTGTAGCATATGGATGCAGTAACACTACATTAGACAATGTTTCTATGCACAAATTTCCGATGAAAAATCCTGAACTCCTCAGACAATTGGTGGATTTTGTTCGGAGCAAACGAAAAGATTGGATACAACCGAGTGCTAATTCCACTTTATGTAGTGATCATTTTACTGAGGACTGCTTTCCGTTGAAAGTTCGTATCCTAGAGTCTATGGGACAGTCGCCTCCACGGAAAAAACTGGAGCCTGGTGCGGTACCCACCATCCATACCAAGATTAAGCAGAGGAAACAGAAGAAAACTTCAACAGTAGCACATGAATATGATGAAACACCCACAGACCCCCAAAAAACAAGAATGACAGGTGACAAACGTGAGAAATGGCAGGTAAGAAAAATTCACTGGCAAGATTTCCCTCAAAATTAAAAGTGACAAATTTGAAACCATATTAATCAATTTTATTTATTTATTTATTTATTTATTTATTTATTATTTTATTTCAATTATTGTTTTTTTTTTTTTTTTTTTTTTTTTTTTTTAGTTATACAGCAATTCAGGGTGTCATTCATTTTGAAGATCATTTTAAGCTAATAGCATCTGTGTTTACTTTGTAGAAAATGTTCACGCATATGCCCAGAAAAGATTGTCATGTTTTTCTAAATTTAAGTTATGGAAATTCTAAGTTGAGGAATGATTTTGAAACGGGCTCAGTAGTTCAATCAGCAGGAGTTGCGAGAAAATTTATTTCCTATTTTCAAAGTTACGCCACCCTGTAATTTAAAACATGTATATTCTAGAAAAAGAACTATGTAAAAAAAAAAAAAAAGGTTGTAATTTTAGTAGTATTTATTTTAAATGTAATTATTTCCCAGGAATTACTAGTTTGTGGAAATACTCTGTCTCATTTGCATTGTATGAAATATACCATGCCATTGGTGATACGATGGAAACTGGAAAAAAAATGAAATTTTTGAGCATACATGCGTATGATAAATAATATAGATTTTTCAAAATAATAAAATATGCCTGTTGCAATCTCTGCTGAAAATTGCTGTGGAATGTGTTTTGTTACATATTTAGTCTCATTTAAAATCTCGGACAGGCTACGCTAATAGAATTCTGTTACTATTACTAAACGTTGCTGGCAAATTGTTTTTATGTAATAAGGAATGACACTTTAAGGTAATTTTAACCTTAGGGACCTTAAATAAGGAATGACACTTTAAGGTAATTTTAACTTTAGGGACCTTGAATAAGGAATGACACTTTAAGGTAATTTTAACTTTAGGGACCTTGAATAAGGAATGACACTTTCAGGTTATTTTAACTTTACGGACCTTGAATAAGGAATGACACTTTAAGGTAATTTTAACTTTAGGGACTTTAAATAATGAATGACACTTTTAAGGTAATTTTAACTTTAGGGACCTTAAATAAGGAATGACACTTTAAGGTAATTTTAACTTTAGGGACCTTAAATAATGAATGACACTTTAAGGTAATTTTAACTTTAGGGAACTTGAATAAGGAATGACACTTTAAGGTAATTTTAACTTTAGGGACCTTAAATAAGGAATGACACTTGAAGGTAATTTTAACTTCAGAGACCTTGAATAAGGAATGACACTTTAAGGTAATTTTAACTTTAGGGACTTTAAATTAGGAATGACACTTTAAGGTAATTTTAACTTTAGGGACTTTAAATTAGGAATGACACTTGAAGGTAATTTTAACTTCAGAGACCTTAAATAAGGAATGACACTTTAAGGTAATTTTAACTTTAGGGACCTTGAATAAGGAATGACACTTTAAGGTAATTTTAACTTTAGGGACCTTAAATAAGGAATGACACTTTGAGGTAATTTTAACTTTAAGGCCCTTGAATAAGGAATGACACTTTAAGGTAATTTTAACTTTAGGGACCTTAAATAAAGAATGACACTTTCAGGTTATTTTAACTTTAGGGACCTTGAATAAGGAATGACACTTAAAGGTTATTTTAACTTTAGGGACCTTGAATAAGGAATGACACTTTAAGGTTATTTTAACTTTAGGGACCTTAAATAAGGAATGACACTTTAAGGTAATTTTAACTTAAGGGACATTGAATAAGGAATGACACTTTTAGGTAATTTTAACTTAAGGGACATTGAATAAGGAATGACACTTTGAGGTAATTTTAACTTTAGGGGCCTTGAATAAGGAATGGCACTTTAAGGTAATTTTAACTTTAGTGACTTTAAATAAGGAAAGACACTTTTAGGTAATTTTAACTTTAGGGACTTTAAATAAGGAATGACACTTTGAGGTAATTTTAACTTTAGGGACTTTAAAAAAGGAAAGACACTTTTAGGTAATTTTAACTTTAGGGACCTTAAATTAGGAATGACACTTTAAGGTAATTTTAACTTTAGGGACTTTAAATAAGGAATGACACTTTAAGGTAATTTTAACTTTAGGGACCTTGAATAAGGAATGACACTTTAAGGTAATTTTAACTTTAGGGACCTTAAATAAGGAATGACACTTGAAGGTAATTTTAACTTCAGAGACCTTGAATAAGGAATGACACTTTAAGGTAATTTTAACTTTAGGGACTTTAAATTAGGAATGACACTTTAAGGTAATTTTAACTTTAGGGACCTTGAATAAGGAATGACACTTTAAGGTAATTTTAACTTTAGGGACCTTAAATAAGGAATGACACTTTGAGGTAATTTTAACTTTAAGGCCCTTGAATAAGGAATGACACTTTAAGGTAATTTTAACTTTAGGGACCTTAAATAAAGAATGACACTTTCAGGTTATTTTAACTTTAGGGACCTTGAATAAGGAATGACACTTTAAGGTAATTTTAACTTTAGGGACCTTGAATAAGGAATGACACTTTAAGGTAATTTTAACTTTAGGGACCTTGAATAAGGAATGACACTTTGAGGTAATTTTAACTTAAGGGACATTGAATAAGGAATGACACTTTGAGGTAATTTTAACTTTAGGGACCTTGAATAAGGAATGACACTTTAAGGTAATTTTAACTTTAGGGACCTTAAATAAAGAATGACACTTTCAGGTTATTTTAACTTTACGGACCTTGAATAAGGAATGACACTTTAAGGTAATTTTAACTTTAGGGACCTTGAATAAGGAATGACACTTTAAGGTTATTTTAACTTTAGGGACCTTAAATAAGGAATGACACTTTAAGGTAATTTTAACTTAAGGGACATTGAATAAGGAATGACACTTTGAGGTAATTTTAACTTAAGGGACATTGAATAAGGAATGACACTTTGAGGTAATTTTAACTTTAGGGGCCTTGAATAAGGAATGACACTTTAAGGTAATTTTAACTTTAGTGACTTTAAATAAGGAAAGACACTTTTAGGTAATTTTAACTTTAGGGACTTTAAATAAGGAATGACACTTTGAGGTAATTTTAACTTTAGGGACTTTAAATAAGGAAAGACACTTTTAGGTAATTTTAACTTTAGGGACCTTAAATTAGGAATGACACTTTAAGGTAATTTTAACTTTAAAGACCTTGAATAAGGAATGACACTTTAAGGTAATTTTAACTTTAGGGACCTTGAATAAGGAATGACACTTTAAGGTAATTTTAACTTTAGGGACCTTGAATAAGGAATGACACTTAAAGGTTATTTTAACTTTAGGGACCTTAAATAAGGAATGACACTTTAAGGTAATTTTAACTTGAGGGACCTTAAATGCAAAATTAAGATAAATATCGCCTCTCACAGACTACATCGGCTCTTAAATACAACAACACCAAAGACCACATCACCACTTACTGACCACACTGCTGTCCCCTCTCACAGACCGACTGCTGTCACCTCTCACAGACTCACGACCTCTCACGGACCACACCAACTCTTACTGACCACATCACCTCTCACGGACCACATCACCTCTCGCAGACCTTACCACCTCTCACAGACCTCACCACCTCTCACGGACCACACCAATTCTCAAAGACCACAACGCCTCTCACTGATCACACCACCTCTTACTGACCACACTGCTGTCACCTCTCACAGACAACACCACCTCTCACAGACCTCACCACCTCTCACGGATCACACAACTTTTACGGACTACGCCAACTCTCACAGACCACACTGCTGTCACCTCTCAAAGACCTCACCACCTCTCACGGATCACACCACCTTTTACGGACCACACCAACTCTTACTGACCACAACGCCCCTCACTGATCACACCACCTCAGTGAAAACACACCTCTGAATGACCACAACGCCTCTCACTGGCCACAACGCTTCTCACTGACCACACCACTTCTAACTGACCACAACGCCTCTCACTGCCCACAACGCTTCTCACAATCCACACCACCTCTCACTAACCACATCACCTCTCACTAACCACATCACCTCTCACTAACCACAACACCTCTCAGTGACCACACCACTTTGTTTAAATGATAATAAAATTTCATATTTAAACGGATGTCGGACAAGAAATATGATGTGATTATTGGTGCTTCCATTATCCAGTCATCAATCACATTCCAGCTAACGAACAAAAACTTAACCCAAACTCTGAATATCAAACGAACGAGTAGTTTTTAAAATCGATTATTTTATTATTTCAAATGTTTTATATCAGCCGTTATGCTATACAAGATACTTTTGCCGGCTTCAAATTCCTGTTTGTCCCAGTTTATGACACGCCTGAGTCACATTAATTACTAAATCTAGGATTCAGTTACTGAATCTAGGATTTACACTACTAAATCTAGGATTCGGTTACTGAATCTAGGATTTACGCTACTGAATCTAGGATTCAGTACATTAATGTGAAAGTAATTCAACTTAACTCTAGTTAATTTAACTGAAGTTCAATTAATTGCATTTTCTCTACTAAATGATAATTAGAAAATTGACTACAGTTTAGTGGTATTAAGTTACTGAAGTGGAGTTAGACACCGTAATCACATTTAGTAGAGAAAATCCGGGATTCAGTAATGAAGTAGTTTGATTGGATAAAAAAAATCAGCTAATGAGAGTCATGTCAATTAATTGCATTTTCTCTACTAAATGATAATTTATGATGTATGGTGGCTTATTTCTGACATCGACATAATTTTAGTTGACATAAAATTATCTCAACATGTCGACTTAATATCTTGACAAGTAAAGATATTATCATGGAAAGTTGTGATACCAAAATAAAAAGTTGAGATGAATAACACGACTTGCCGCGATAAAAATAAGTCGAGATATCAAGAAATTATCACGACTGGTCAACATAAGTATCGCGGCAAGTCTTGTTATTTATTCCAACTTTTCATTTTGGTATCACAACTATGGTGGCTTATTTCTGACATCGACATAATTTTAGTCGACATAAAATTATCTCAACATGTCGACTTAATATCGTGACTAGTCGAGATAATATCATGAAAAGTTTTGATAATGTCATGAAAAGTTGTGATATATGGTGGCTAATTTCTGACATCGACATAATTTTAGTCGACATAAAATTATCTCAACATGTCGACTTAATATCTTGACATGTCGACTTAATATCTTGACAAGTCAAGATATTATCATGGAAAGTTGTGATACCAAAATAAAAGTTGAGATAAGTAACACGACATGCCGCGATAAAAATAAGTCGAGATATTGAGATAATTATTACGACAGGTCAACATAAGTATCGCGGCATGTCGTGTTACTTATCTCAACTTTTTATTTTGGTATCACAACTTTCTATGATAATATCTTGACTTGCCAAGATAATAAGTCGACATGTCGAGATAATTTTATGTCGACTAAAAGTATGTCGATGTCAGAAATAAGCCACCATAGTGATACCAAAATAAAAAGTTGAGATAATTAACACGACTTGCCACGATAAAAAGAAGTCGAGATATCGAGATAATTATCACGACTGGTCAACATAAGTAACGCGGCATGTCGTGTTACTTATCTTAATTTTTATTGGTGGCTTATTTCTGACATCGACATAATTTTAGTTGACATAAAATTATCTCAACATGTCGACTTAATATCTTGACAAGTAAAGATATTATCATGGAAAGTTGTGATACCAAAATAAAAAGTTGAGATAAGTAACACGACTTGCCGCGATAAAAATAAGTAGTGATATCGAGATAATTACAACGACTGGTCAACATAAGTATCGCGGCATGTCGTGTTACTTATCTCAACTTTTTATTTTGGTATCACAACTTTCCATGATAATATCTTGACTTGCCAGATAATAAGTCGACATGTCGAAATAATTTTATGTCGACTAAAATTATGTCGATGTCAGAAATAAGCCACCATAATTTTGGTATCACAACTTTTCATGATATTATCTCGACTAGTCACGATATTAAGTCGACATGTTGAGATAATTTTATGCCGACTAAAATTATGTCGATGTCAGAAATAAGCCAACATACACAACTTTCCATGATAATATCTTGACTTGTCAAGATATTAAGTCGACATGTTGGGATAATTTTATGTCGACTAAAATTGTGTCGATGTCAGAAATAAGCCACCATAATAATTAGACATTTAACTACAGTTTAGTGGAATTAAGTTACTGAAGTGGAGTTAGACACCGTAATTACATTTAGTAGAGAAAATCCGGGATTCAGTAATGATGTAGTTTGATTGGATGAAAAAATCAGCTAATGAGAGCCATGAACTCAAATCTTATGATTAACAAGACTTTGAAAATTAAAAGTTAATTAATTGATTAATGTCAATATTTTTTTAAATTTTGATTTTATGTGATGTTAAATAATTTTATTCTTTTTATTTTATCTTTGTAGTATAAATTCATAACTACTCCACGTTTAATTATCGAGTTCGCATTGTAATTGATTAACGTATTTATTTATTTATTTATTTATTTATTTTAAGTTAATTAATTATTTATTTTATTTTATTTTAATTTAATGAATCTTTTTAGTATCATTGAACACCAGTTACCGTTTTATTATCAAAAGGTCCTTTGAAATTGTAATGGATTAACTAATTATGTTAATTAATTAAATAATTTATTCATTTATTTATTTATTTATTCATTCATTCATTCACTTATTTATTTATTCTATTGAGAATATTGGATATAAAATAATATCAATAAAAATTTGAATCTCAACGATAAATGTGTTGTTACATTTTATGGACTATAATCGGTCGAAAATTGGGTACACCCGTGTGGCGCAATTTCAATTATTGAAGTTAAAAGTGCAAGAACTGGAGTGAGAATTTTCAAAGAAGTTTGGTGTAAAAGTGTTATTTGCATTAAAAGATTGCTGGCTATATGTGCCGGAGGTGCAATTTGTGAATCTGAAACGGAGGCAACTGTAGCAGGGGTTATTTTCAATGGCCGCGTGAACAGTCGTTTTCGAATCTGCACCGGGATATGTGAGCGAAGACAGGGATATTTTTCTGGAATGTCGACATTGTTAGATTAGCCTAGTTAGATTAGCCTACTCAAAAAACATTCTGGAATAAATTATTTCGGAAAGAATCAAGCTTTGTCGAGTTAGGCTCACAGTGCTTTACATCGCCTACTTTAAAAACATTCTGGAGCAAATCATTCCGGGAAGGATCAAGCTTTGTCGAGTTAGGGCTCACAATAATTTACAACGCGCCTACGCTCGAACCCATTTAGGACCTAGCTGTGATCTTTTGTCGAGATTACCTATTTCGCCATGGCCTCGGGATAAGTAAAGTTTTTTTGACAAAAGGCTTCGACATCATTTTACACCTCAATGAGTATATCAGTCATTGAATTGACCCACTCCAAACATAACACACGGCAGGAGTATAATAGTCATTGAATTTACCCACCCCAAACATAACAACACGGCAGGAGTATAATAGTCATTGAATTGACCCACCCCAAACATAACAACACGGCAGGAAACATAACAACACGACAGGAGTATAATAGTCATTAAATTGACCCACCCCAAACATAACAACACGGCAGGAGTATAATAGTCATTGAATTTACACACCCCAAACATAACAACACGGCAGGAGTATAATAGTCATTGAATTCACCCACCCCAAACATAACAACACGGCAGGAGTATACATATAGGGCCAATTATGTGTGCAAAAAACGCAATATCAGCATTTGTAACCACCACTATAGAGTGGTTACAAACAGTTACATGGTTACAAAATATTTCTCTTTTTCAAAACCAATTCATTTTTTGACAGGTTACGAGGTTACAAAGGTAACACTATGGTTACATAGCACAGGCACTTGTTTCGTATACGGGGTCCCCCTACCTATATTTACCAATATAGGTAGGGGGACCCCGTATACGAAACAAGTGCCTGTGTTACACAGAGTAACATTAAGTTACAGATATTATTTTTCAATTTTTGAAAATCTCCCAGGTTAAAAGGTTACAACGGTTACAAAGGTAACTTTTAAGAAAAATGGTTCTTTTTCAAAACCAACTTCATTTTCTGGATAGGTTACGATGTCACAAATGTAACACTATGGTTACAAATTATGTCAAATTATGGACTAGTGAGGCTGCAACCCTCATTTATAAATGCTGTCTGGCTAAATTAATACCTTAAATAGCCAATGACTCAAATCTTGAAACTATATGTATTCCTTACTGCTAGCCAGTTTCATTACAATAGCTTACATGATCACATCCTAACTTAAAAATGCGTCAAACTGGCGTGACAAAATGGACCAAAAACATTCATTCATGTTGCCTTCTGCCTAAGCTGTACAGCAGTCTTCCATTTGTGTCGTTTTCATATTTACATTTTTCTTTTGCAACATAATTTCAATGAACAAATACTGAGACAATTTGGAAATCTATCACTCACTGTCATTACCTGTCCACCATCAAGACTCAAGTTCATTTGTAATCACTTGAATAAACACACCATTCCCAAAACATTCCTTACAAGAACGTACCCTTCTGACATCATACCTTGTCACCTGATACAATAACTGCTCTGTTTCCCGATATATTCATCCGAAGTTTGCAGTTGATATGATCTATACACTACTATAAGAAACATGGAATGGAATGAATTTCCGAAATGTGCACATATGGCACATAAGAATTAAAACAGGTACTTTATTGAACATTAACTAATCAGGGGAAATAATCAAGAGTTAATAATCAAACTGTGTAAGACATGCACATCATCCCTTAGTAATGATTCTTCCCAAAATGAAATCTTACCACAGGTTTTTAAAATCCAGAATCATATTTAAACTAAAGACGTAGTGCATAACCAAATTAAATATTCAAACCAAATAACACCAACATAACGCCTTTCTCCTCTTGGTAATAAAGCTTTTTACAAAGTTTCTTTGAAATACATGTATAACAAAAAAGTTTTTTTTTTTTTTTAAAAAAGAAAAAAAAAAAAAAAAACAGACATGAATATTAATCTATAAGCTTACTGTTTAATTATCTGACCAAAGGAATTTATACCAAAAGAGTGAAAAAGTCAGAGACTAGAAAAAGAAATTTCAGAGGAGATTGCAAAAAGTTCTTGGTGAAAGACGGTACACTTGCGGAATAACGCATAACTTTCGCTTAATAACGCGTAAAAGTTTTATAAAAGTAACTTATTTTTGATTTGTTTGTGATGTCCTTTATTGACATTTTTAAAATGAAAAAAATTAGATCGTGCGTTTGTGCTATCAAGTTGACAATATATTTGCTTTGCAAGTATACATCTGAAAAAGTGCTCTCGAACAGACGAGTTAAAAGATATGAAAAGTTGACATCCATTTCTAACAAGTCGTCACAATCATCTAAAAAGTCAACAAAATCATTGTCGAGTCGACATTATTATTATTTGACAAGTGAACATTAAATCCGACAAGGCGCTAAACATTTGACAAGTCGACATAAAAATCTTACAAGTGATAGCAGAAATATAGAATTTAAAAAAGTGTTCAGATACATATACAATTGTGAAATGCTTCTAGAAAACGTAACGGCAACAGTCAACACAACAAAGACTGATTATTAACTTTCCGACTTTGGTTGGGTGGCTAACTGATTGGTTAAATAAATAAAATTTTAGCTTTTTCTGACTAGATAATCCTTAATTATTCAGTTCTAAACACGTGCGGTGCGTGAGTTTATTTTTATTATAATTTTTATTATTTGCTTTGTACTAGAACGCACTTATTGGGATGATTTGAGTGATCTATTAAATCACCTCCAATGCCAGAATTGAACATCATATACTACTTACTCTGTTATGCTGGTAACCAATTAAACAGTTAAGTCCAGTAGCGAGGTAACACTTTCTCACCTGAAGTTGAACAGTCGAACACACAGAAGTAATACGTCTGATGGCTAGCGCCTTCATCAATCTGCCTAAACTGTCCCATTTTCAAAATAAGAATGAAAACCTACTGTTTATGTCCAGGGATACTTAGACCCTAATACCTATTTGACGATATCGCTGGGTAATATTATAATTTGTCATTATGTTTCGCGGCCTTTCAAAGCCAGGAGTTTTTAGTTTGGGCGCTCAAAATTTTCTCCATGAGATCTCATGTGTGTGTGTGTGTGTATATATATATCACGGTATGTATGTATGTATGTATGTAATTATCACTGATTTGCATAACATTTTATTGAATATTGGTTTATGTGAAGATAGGCGATCTTGAAATTAGAGTGTTTTGAATGTGATAGGTAGGATAGGTAGTCACAGCTGCTGAAGATAAAATGAACTGAAAATTATCCATTGTCTAGTTAAATTGTTTATCCTAAACATTGTTTTTCAATTTTCGATTTATATGATTCATATACAGATATCCAGTTTGTAGCAGGAATGTATAAGCAAATTAAATCAATTAATGTACTCATAAAACGCAGACACCAATATAAAATAAGACTTATTTGACTCGGAATGAACCAACAATCCGTCAGGTATATGTTATCCATAACTGCTTTTTTAAAATAAGAATTTGGCCTTCCAGATAAATATCTCGTTTTGAATGATTTGACCATTTATAAATAAATGTTCCTAAATTACGTATTAAGGGACCAGTTTTGTTAAATACGTGGGATCCTCCAAATATTTTACATTTAACATTATATTATCAACATTAAAGTGTTCCCACCATGTAATTCCTTTCTTTTATCATAAATTTTAATGCACTAGGTATAAAAATTCAACAAGAGGTACATGGGCCTTAACGCTCACCCGAGGATGTGTCAAAATTGTTTGCAAAGAGCAATATACAATGTTTTAATTACAGAAACTTTTGATATTTTCCCAAGTTTAGAACTGCCACAATATTTAATCAGAAATATCTAGTAGCAGTCCATTTATTTGTAGCTAATATGCATGTAGTAACTTAATACAATGAATAATTTCCAAACATTAACCATTTCAGTAGATTTATGCAGCTATGACCTTGACCTTTGAGCCTATGACCTTGAACCATATATCAAAATGATCATCATATAAAAAACCTACAATATTCTATTATGCATGCCTTTACAAAACGTTAATAGTTTTTAAGATAATTCAAAATTTCAGTCTTCTTATACAGCTATGACCTTGACCTTTGAACCTATGACCTTGAAGTATATCACAATCACAATTACAGTCATATCGTTACCTACAATATTCTAATATACATGCCTATACAAAAAGGTAATAGTGCTTAAGATAATCAACGATTTCAGCCATCATTACAGCTGTGATCTTGTCTTTTGAACCAATGTCCTTGATGTATATATCAAAATGATTGTCATATCAATACCTACAATATTCTCATATATTCCTATACTAAAGAAAATTAACAATTCCATTCTTCTTATGCTGCTATGCTTGACCTTTTGAATGTTTGACCTTGAACCATATATCAAAATGATCTGCATGTCAATACATATAATTTTTAATATACATGCCTATAAAAAAGTTTATTAGTTTTCACATTAATAAACAGTTTCAGACTTCTTTTGCAGCTGTGACCTTGACCTTTGAACTTATGACCTTGAAACATATCAAAATATTTCAAGATATATTGACAACTATAATTTTAGCAATTTCCCTACTAAGTGCCTTGCCATTTCCCCATTTGAGCCCCATGGGTTCCATTTGTGCAAATCTGAAACTAGATGACCTAAGGATGTTATAAATGAAATAGCTAAGGTATATCTCTTGTAGATTCAGAGGAGAAGATTTTTAAAGTTTTTTTTACTACCCCCCCCCCCTTTTTTTTTTTTTATCGGACCCCCAAGGGACATAACTTCTTCATTTGTGCAAATCCAAAAGGCTTTTACCCAGGCATTATGGTAACGAAATTTCATTAAATTTGACCCAGTTGTTTTGGAGGAGAAGTTTAAAACGTTAAAAGTTTACGCACGGCGCACGACGGACGAAAATGGATAGCAAAAAGCTCATCCGAGCTTTCAGCTCAGGTGAGCTAAAAAGTGTGGTACCTTTTTTTATTGTTACGTATCCATGGTAACACTGGCTGTACAAGTTGGAAATTATTTTATTTTAGTTTAGTTTTACAATTACAAATCTCTTTTTTTCTGGTGACCCGAGTCGGCGGCATTTAATGAAAGTATGGGGAAAAACAGCATTATTCTTCTCCAGTCTACTTCACTTGTTCTTCTGTTTCGATTTAAGACTTTTAATGAACCAATAATTGATTGACAAATAAACGATTGTAGTTTTGACTTAGTGTGTAAATAAGAATAGTATTTTATATAAATGCATTCAGGTGTAATATTATTAATTTTTTACTGCCTAATGTCTATTCAGGGTGTACTGTGTACGTTTTGTAATGTGTTGCCAAGATATGTAAATGTTATTATGTCATTAAATGGCTGGACGTGTGGCTAGATAACGCGAAATAAAATATTGAAAACTGCTCACTCTAACTTTTCACAATAATTTCTATAGGCTTTGTAGTTAAAAAATCAGATCTGATTTCAGATTAATTTTTTACAAAATGTATCTAATGTCAATTTTACATTTGGTGAAAAATTATTTTGACATTAAAAGTTCATTAAATTTGATACATTTTGGTGAATTTCTTTTAAAATCCAGTTAATCCATAATCGAAAATATCCGGATTTTAGGACCCGTGCCGTGACGTCACAGCAGTAAAAAACCCCACAGAATATCGTTTACCTATATAGACAATAAGTATATATATGACAAATTGTATACACACGAGATAATGTCGTTAATATTGTGTTGCAAAGCGAGGGACAATTCGTGACAACTTGTTAAAAGATTTATTATTTAATATAGACCATCATTATGTATTAGAAAAAAGACGTTTGAACTGAATATTGAACCATACTCGCTTCGTTTAATTGGTTTACTTGGACTTTGATAATCCTTCAAATTCTGGAGCACCACTATCTTCGTGCATTTTATTACCGTTGTATCAATGGTTGTACCATAATCTTTTCATCATTTTCCAGTATAATTATCTGGATGTGAATTTTTTAAGGAACAAAAATTATGTCAGGTGCGCGTGGTATAGTGTGTGTAGCATATGGATGCAGTAACACTACATTAGACAATGTTTCTATGCACAAATTTCCGATGAAAAATCCTGAACTCCTCAGACAATTGGTGGATTTTGTTCGGAGCAAACGAAAAGATTGGATACAACCGAGTGCTAATTCCACTTTATGTAGTGATCATTTTACTGAGGACTGCTTTCCGTTGAAAGTTCGTATCCTAGAGTCTATGGGACAGTCGCCCTCCACGGAAAAAACTGGAGCCTGGTGCGGTACCCACCATCCATACCAAGATTAAGCAGAGGAAACAGAAGAAAACTTCAACAGTAGCACATGAATATGATGAAACACCCACAGACCCCCAAAAAAACAAGAATGACAGGTGACAAACGTGAGAAATGGCAGGTAAGAAAAATTCACTGGCAAGATTTCCCTCGAAATTAAAAGTGACAAATTTGAAACCATATTAATCAATTTTATTTATTTATTATTATTTTTATTTCAATTATTGTTTTTTTTTCGTTTTTGTGTTTTTTTTTTTAGTTATACAGCAATTCAGGGTGTCATTCATTTTGAAGATCATTTTAAGCTAATAGCATCTGTGTTTACTTTGTAGAAAATGTTCACGCATATGCCCAGAAAAGATTGTCATGTTTTTCTAAATTTAAGTTATGGAAATTCTAAGTTCTAGGAATGATTTTGAAACGGGCTCAGTAGTTCAATCAGCAGAATTTGCGAGAAAATTTATTTCCTATTTTCAAAGTTACGCCACCCTGTAATTTAAAACATGTATATTCTAGAAAAAGAACTATGTAAAAAAAAAAATAAGGTTGTAATTTTAGTAGTATTTATTTTAAATGTAATTATTTCCCAGGAATTACTAGTTTGTGGAAATACTCTGTCTCATTTGCATTGTATGAAATATACCATGCCATTGGTGATACGATGGAAACTGGAAAAAAAATGAAATTTTTGAGCATACATGCGTATGATAAATAATATAGATTTTTCAAAATAATAAAATATGCCTGTTGCAATCTCTGCTGAAAATTGCTGTGGAATGTGTTTTGGTTACATATTTAGTCTCATTTAAAATCTCGGACAGGCTACGCTAATAGAATTCTGTTACTATTACTAAACGTTGGCTGGCAAATTGTTTTTATGTAATAAAGGAATGACACTTTAAGGTAATTTTAACTTTAGGGACCTTAAATAAGGAATGACACTTTAAGGTAATTTTAACTTTAGGGACCTTGAATAAGGAATGACACTTTAAGGTAATTTTAACTTTAGGGACTTTAAATAATGAATGACACTTTTAAGGTAATTTTAACTTTAGGGACCTTAAATAAGGAATGACACTTTAAGGTAATTTTAACTTCAGGGACCTTAAATAATGAATGACACTTTAAGGTAATTTAACTTTAGGGAACTTGAATAAGGAATGACACTTTAAGGTAATTTTAACTTTAGGGACCTTAAATAAGGATGACACTTGAAGGTAATTTTACATTCAGAGACCTTGAATAAGGAATGACACTTTAAGGTAATTTTAACTTTAGGGACTTTAAATTCGGAATGACACTTTAAGGTAATTTAACTTTAGGGACCTTGAATAAGGAATGACACTTTAAGGTAATTTTAACTTTAGGGACCTTAAATAAGGAATGACACTTTAAGGTAATTTTAACTTTAGGGACTTTAAATTCGGAATGACACTTTAAGGTAATTTTAACTTTAGGGACCTTGAATAAGGAATGACACTTTAAGGTAATTTTAACTTTAGGGACCTTGAATAAGGAATGACACTTTAAGGTAATTTTAACTTTAGGGACCTTGAATAAGGAAAGGACACTTTAGGTAATTTTAAACTTTAGGGACCTTAAATTAGGAATGACACTTTAAGGTAATTTTAACTTTAGGGACCTTAAATAAGGAATGACACTTGAAGGTAATTTTAACTTCAGAGACCTTGAATAAGGAATGAACACTTTAAGGTAATTTTAACTTTAGGGACTTTAAATTAGGAATGACACTTTAAGGTAATTTTACTTTAGGGACTTTAAAATTAGGAATGACACTTGAAGGTAATTTTAACTTCAGAGACCTTAAATAAGGAATGACACTTTAAGGTAATTTTAACTTTAGGGACCTTGAATAGGAATGACACTTTAAGGTAATTTTAACTTTAGGGACCTTAAATAAGGAATGACACTTTGAGGTAATTTTAACTTTAAGGCCCTTGCATAAGGAATGACACTTTAAGGTAATTTTAACTTTAGGGACCTTAAATAAAGAATGACACTTTCAGGTTATTTTAACTTTAGGACCTTGAATAAGGAATGACACTTAAAGGTTATTTAACTTAGGGACCTTGAATAAGGAATGACACTTTAAGGTTATTTTAACTTTAGGGACCTTAAATAAGGAATGACACTTAAGGTAATTTTAACTTAGGGACATTGAATAAGGAATGACCACTTTTAGGTAATTTTAACTTAAGGGACATTGAATAAGGAAGACACTTTGAGGTAATTTTAACTTTAGGGGCCTTGAATAAGGAATGGCACTTTAAGGTAATTTTAACTTTAGTGACTTTAAATAAGGAAAGACACTTTTAGGTAATTTTAACTTTAGGGACTTTAAATAAGGAATGACACTTTGAGGTAATTTTAACTTTAGGGACTTTAAAAAAGGAAAGACACTTTTAGGTAATTTTAACTTTAGGGACCTTAAATTAGGAATGACACTTTAAGGTAATTTTAACTTTAGGGACTTTAAATAAGGAATGACACTTTAAGGTAATTTTAACTTTAGGGACCTTGAATAAGGAATGACACTTTAAGGTAATTTTAACTTTAGGGACCTTAAATAAGGAATGACACTTGAAGGTAATTTTAACTTCAGAGACCTTGAATAAGGAATGACACTTTAAGGTAATTTTAACTTTAGGGACTTTAAATTAGGAATGACACTTTAAGGTAATTTTAACTTTAGGGACCTTGAATAAGGAATGACACTTTAAGGTAATTTTAACTTTAGGGACCTTAAATAAGGAATGACACTTTGAGGTAATTTTAACTTTAAGGCCCTTGAATAAGGAATGACACTTTAAGGTAATTTTAACTTTAGGGACCTTAAATAAAGAATGACACTTTCAGGTTATTTTAACTTTAGGGACCTTGAATAAGGAATGACACTTTAAGGTAATTTTAACTTTAGGGACCTTGAATAAGGAATGACACTTTAAGGTAATTTTAACTTTAGGGACCTTGAATAAGGAATGACACTTTGAGGTAATTTTAACTTAAGGGACATTGAATAAGGAATGACACTTTGAGGTAATTTTAACTTTAGGGACCTTGAATAAGGAATGACACTTTAAGGTAATTTTAACTTTAGGGACCTTAAATAAAGAATGACACTTTCAGGTTATTTTAACTTTACGGACCTTGAATAAGGAATGACACTTTAAGGTAATTTTAACTTTAGGGACCTTGAATAAGGAATGACACTTTAAGGTTATTTTAACTTTAGGGACCTTAAATAAGGAATGACACTTTAAGGTAATTTTAACTTAAGGGACATTGAATAAGGAATGACACTTTGAGGTAATTTTAACTTAAGGGACATTGAATAAGGAATGACACTTTGAGGTAATTTTAACTTTAGGGGCCTTGAATAAGGAATGACACTTTAAGGTAATTTTAACTTTAGTGACTTTAAATAAGGAAAGACACTTTTAGGTAATTTTAACTTTAGGGACTTTAAATAAGGAATGACACTTTGAGGTAATTTTAACTTTAGGGACTTTAAATAAGGAAAGACACTTTTAGGTAATTTTAACTTTAGGGACCTTAAATTAGGAATGACACTTTAAGGTAATTTTAACTTTAAAGACCTTGAATAAGGAATGACACTTTAAGGTAATTTTAACTTTAGGGACCTTGAATAAGGAATGACACTTTAAGGTAATTTTAACTTTAGGGACCTTGAATAAGGAATGACACTTAAAGGTTATTTTAACTTTAGGGACCTTAAATAAGGAATGACACTTTAAGGTAATTTTAACTTGAGGGACCTTAAATGCAAAATTAAGATAAATATCGCCTCTCACAGACTACATCGGCTCTTAAATACAACAACACCAAAGACCACATCACCACTTACTGACCACACTGCTGTCCCCTCTCACAGACCGACTGCTGTCACCTCTCACAGACTCACGACCTCTCACGGACCACACCAACTCTTACTGACCACATCACCTCTCACGGACCACATCACCTCTCGCAGACCTTACCACCTCTCACAGACCTCACCACCTCTCACGGACCACACCAATTCTCAAAGACCACAACGCCTCTCACTGATCACACCACCTCTTACTGACCACACTGCTGTCACCTCTCACAGACAACACCACCTCTCACAGACCTCACCACCTCTCACGGATCACACAACTTTTTACGGACTACGCCAACTCTCACAGACCACACTGCTGTCACCTCTCAAAGACCTCACCACCTCTCACGGATCACACCACCTTTTACGGACCACACCAACTCTTACTGACCACAACGCCCCTCACTGATCACACCACCTCAGTGAAAACACACCTCTGAATGACCACAACGCCTCTCACTGGCCACAACGCTTCTCACTGACCACACCACTTCTAACTGACCACAACGCCTCTCACTGCCCACAACGCTTCTCACAATCCACACCACCTCTCACTAACCACATCACCTCTCACTAACCACATCACCTCTCACTAACCACAACACCTCTCAGTGACCACACCACTTTGTTTAAATGATAATAAAATTTCATATTTAAACGGATGTCGGACAAGAAATATGATGTGATTATTGGTGCTTCCATTATCCAGTCATCAATCACATTCCAGCTAACGAACAAAAACTTAACCCAAACTCTGAATATCAAACGAACGAGTAGTTTTTAAAATCGATTATTTTATTATTTCAAATGTTTTATATCAGCCGTTATGCTATACAAGATACTTTTGCCGGCTTCAAATTCCTGTTTGTCCCAGTTTATGACACGCCTGAGTCACATTAATTACTAAATCTAGGATTCAGTTACTGAATCTAGGATTTACACTACTAAATCTAGGATTCGGTTACTGAATCTAGGATTTACGCTACTGAATCTAGGATTCAGTACATTAATGTGAAAGTAATTCAACTTAACTCTAGTTAATTTAACTGAAGTTCAATTAATTGCATTTTCTCTACTAAATGATAATTAGAAAATTGACTACAGTTTAGTGGTATTAAGTTACTGAAGTGGAGTTAGACACCGTAATCACATTTAGTAGAGAAAATCCGGGATTCAGTAATGAAGTAGTTTGATTGGATAAAAAAAATCAGCTAATGAGAGTCATGTCAATTAATTGCATTTTCTCTACTAAATGATAATTTATGATGTATGGTGGCTTATTTCTGACATCGACATAATTTTAGTTGACATAAAATTATCTCAACATGTCGACTTAATATCTTGACAAGTAAAGATATTATCATGGAAAGTTGTGATACCAAAATAAAAAGTTGAGATGAATAACACGACTTGCCGCGATAAAAATAAGTCGAGATATCAAGAAATTATCACGACTGGTCAACATAAGTATCGCGGCAAGTCTTGTTATTTATTCCAACTTTTCATTTTGGTATCACAACTATGGTGGCTTATTTCTGACATCGACATAATTTTAGTCGACATAAAATTATCTCAACATGTCGACTTAATATCGTGACTAGTCGAGATAATATCATGAAAAGTTTTGATAATGTCATGAAAAGTTGTGATATATGGTGGCTAATTTCTGACATCGACATAATTTTAGTCGACATAAAATTATCTCAACATGTCGACTTAATATCTTGACATGTCGACTTAATATCTTGACAAGTCAAGATATTATCATGGAAAGTTGTGATACCAAAATAAAAAGTTGAGATAAGTAACACGACATGCCGCGATAAAAATAAGTCGAGATATTGAGATAATTATTACGACAGGTCAACATAAGTATCGCGGCATGTCGTGTTACTTATCTCAACTTTTTATTTTGGTATCACAACTTTCTATGATAATATCTTGACTTGCCAAGATAATAAGTCGACATGTCGAGATAATTTTATGTCGACTAAAAGTATGTCGATGTCAGAAATAAGCCACCATAGTGATACCAAAATAAAAAGTTGAGATAATTAACACGACTTGCCACGATAAAAAGAAGTCGAGATATCGAGATAATTATCACGACTGGTCAACATAAGTAACGCGGCATGTCGTGTTACTTATCTTAATTTTTATTGGTGGCTTATTTCTGACATCGACATAATTTTAGTTGACATAAAATTATCTCAACATGTCGACTTAATATCTTGACAAGTAAAGATATTATCATGGAAAGTTGTGATACCAAAATAAAAAGTTGAGATAAGTAACACGACTTGCCGCGATAAAAATAAGTAGTGATATCGAGATAATTACAACGACTGGTCAACATAAGTATCGCGGCATGTCGTGTTACTTATCTCAACTTTTTATTTTGGTATCACAACTTTCCATGATAATATCTTGACTTGCCAAGATAATAAGTCGACATGTCGAAATAATTTTATGTCGACTAAAATTATGTCGATGTCAGAAATAAGCCACCATAATTTTGGTATCACAACTTTTCATGATATTATCTCGACTAGTCACGATATTAAGTCGACATGTTGAGATAATTTTATGCCGACTAAAATTATGTCGATGTCAGAAATAAGCCAACATACACAACTTTCCATGATAATATCTTGACTTGTCAAGATATTAAGTCGACATGTTGGGATAATTTTATGTCGACTAAAATTGTGTCGATGTCAGAAATAAGCCACCATAATAATTAGACATTTAACTACAGTTTAGTGGAATTAAGTTACTGAAGTGGAGTTAGACACCGTAATTACATTTAGTAGAGAAAATCCGGGATTCAGTAATGATGTAGTTTGATTGGATGAAAAAATCAGCTAATGAGAGCCATGAACTCAAATCTTATGATTAACAAGACTTTGAAAATTAAAAGTTAATTAATTGATTAATGTCAATATTTTTTTAAATTTTGATTTTATGTGATGTTAAATAATTTTATTCTTTTTATTTTATCTTTGTAGTATAAATTCATAACTACTCCACGTTTAATTATCGAGTTCGCATTGTAATTGATTAACGTATTTATTTATTTATTTATTTATTTATTTTAAGTTAATTAATTATTTATTTTATTTTATTTTAATTTAATGAATCTTTTTAGTATCATTGAACACCAGTTACCGTTTTATTATCAAAAGGTCCTTTGAAATTGTAATGGATTAACTAATTATGTTAATTAATTAAATAATTTATTCATTTATTTATTTATTTATTCATTCATTCATTCACTTATTTATTTATTCTATTGAGAATATTGGATATAAAATAATATCAATAAAAATTTGAATCTCAACGATAAATGTGTTGTTACATTTTATGGACTATAATCGGTCGAAAATTGGGTACACCCGTGTGGCGCAATTTCAATTATTGAAGTTAAAAGTGCAAGAACTGGAGTGAGAATTTTCAAAGAAGTTTGGTGTAAAAGTGTTATTTGCATTAAAAGATTGCTGGCTATATGTTGCCGGAGGTGCAATTTGTGAATCTGAAACGGAGGCAACTGTAGCAGGGGTTATTTTCAATGGCCGCGTGAACAGTCGTTTTCGAATCTGCACCGGGATATGTGAGCGAAGACAGGGATATTTTTCTGGAATGTCGACATTGTTAGATTAGCCTAGTTAGATTAGCCTACTCAAAAAACATTCTGGAATAAATTATTTCGGAAAGAATCAAGCTTTGTCGAGTTATGGCTCACAGTGCTTTACATCGCCTACTTTAAAAACATTCTGGAGCAAATCATTCCGGGAAGGATCAAGCTTTGTCGAGTTAGGGCTCACAATAATTTACAACGCGCCTACGCTCGAACCCATTTAGGACCTAGCTGTGATCTTTTGTCGAGATTACCTATTTCTCCATGGCCTCGGGATAAGTAAAGTTTTTTTGACAAAAGGCTTCGACATCATTTTACACCTCAATGAGTATATCAGTCATTGAATTGACCCACTCCAAACATAACAACACGGCAGGAGTATAATAGTCATTGAATTTACCCACCCCAAACATAACAACACGGCAGGAGTATAATAGTCATTGAATTGACCCACCCCAAACATAACAACACGGCAGGAAACATAACAACACGACAGGAGTATAATAGTCATTAAATTGACCCACCCCAAACATAACAACACGGCAGGAGTATAATAGTCATTGAATTTACACACCCCAAACATAACAACACGGCAGGAGTATAATAGTCATTGAATTCACCCACCCCAAACATAACAACACGGCAGGAGTATACATATAGGGCCAATTATGTGTGCAAAAAACGCAATATCAGCATTTGTAACCACCACTATAGAGTGGTTACAAACAGTTACATGGTTACAAAATATTTCTCTTTTTCAAAACCAATTCATTTTTTTGACAGGTTACGAGGTTACAAAGGTAACACTATGGTTACATAGCACAGGCACTTGTTTCGTATACGGGGTCCCCCTACCTATATTTACCAATATAGGTAGGGGGACCCCGTATACGAAACAAGTGCCTGTGTTACACAGAGTAACATTAAGTTACAGATATTATTTTTCAATTTTTGAAAATCTCCCAGGTTAAAAGGTTACAACGGTTACAAAGGTAACTTTTAAGAAAAATGGTTCTTTTTCAAAACCAACTTCATTTTCTGGATAGGTTACGATGTCACAAATGTAACACTATGGTTACAAATTATGTCAAATTATGGACTAGTGAGGCTGCAACCCTCATTTATAAATGCTGTCTGGCTAAATTAATACCTTAAATAGCCAATGACTCAAATCTTGAAACTATATGTATTCCTTACTGCTAGCCAGTTTCATTACAATAGCTTACATGATCACATCCTAACTTAAAAATGCGTCAAACTGGCGTGACAAAATGGACCAAAAACATTCATTCATGTTGCCTTCTGCCTAAGCTGTACAGCAGTCTTCCATTTGTGTCGTTTTCATATTTACATTTTTCTTTTGCAACATAATTTCAATGAACAAATACTGAGACAATTTGGAAATCTATCACTCACTGTCATTACCTGTCCACCATCAAGACTCAAGTTCATTTGTAATCACTTGAATAAACACACCATTCCCAAAACATTCCTTACAAGAACGTACCCTTCTGACATCATACCTTGTCACCTGATACAATAACTGCTCTGTTTCCCGATAATATTCATCCGAAGTTTGCAGTTGATATGATCTATACACTACTATAAGAAACATGGAATGGAATGAATTTCCGAAATGTGCACATATGGCACATAAGAATTAAAACAGGTACTTTATTGAACATTAACTAATCAGGGGAAATAATCAAGAGTTAATAATCAAACTGTGTAAGACATGCACATCATCCCTTAGTAATGATTCTTCCCAAAATGAAATCTTACCACAGGTTTTTAAAATCCAGAATCATATTTAAACTAAAGACGTAGTGCATAACCAAATTAAATATTCAAACCAAATAACACCAACATAACGCCTTTCTCCTCTTGGTAATAAAGCTTTTTACAAAGTTTCTTTGAAATACATGTATAACAAAAAAGTTTTTTTTTTTTTTTAAAAAAGAAAAAAAAAAAAAAAACAGACATGAATATTAATCTATAAGCTTACTGTTTAATTATCTGACCAAAGGAATTTATACCAAAAGAGTGAAAAAGTCAGAGACTAGAAAAAGAAATTTCAGAGGAGATTGCAAAAAGTTCTTGGTGAAAGACGGTACACTTGCGGAATAACGCATAACTTTCGCTTAATAACGCGTAAAAGTTTTATAAAAGTAACTTATTTTTGATTTGTTTGTGATGTCCTTTATTGACATTTTTAAAATGAAAAAAATTAGATCGTGCGTTTGTGCTATCAAGTTGACAATATATTTGCTTTGCAAGTATACATCTGAAAAAGTGCTCTCGAACAGACGAGTTAAAAGATATGAAAAGTTGACATCCATTTCTAACAAGTCGTCACAATCATCTAAAAAG
This sequence comes from Tegillarca granosa, assembly GCA_029721355.1. Classification (NCBI taxonomy): domain Eukaryota; kingdom Metazoa; phylum Mollusca; class Bivalvia; order Arcoida; family Arcidae; genus Tegillarca; species Tegillarca granosa. The sequence continues at coordinate 351,741 of CM056596.1, read as the reverse complement.
TCAACAAAATCATTGTCGAGTCGACATTATTATTATTTGACAAGTGAACATTAAATCCGACAAGGCGCTAAACATTTGACAAGTCGACATAAAAATCTTACAAGTGATAGCAGAAATATAGAATTTAAAAAAGTGTTCAGATACATATACAATTGTGAAATGCTTCTAGAAAACGTAACGGCAACAGTCAACACAACAAAGACTGATTATTAACTTTCCGACTTTGGTTGGGTGGCTAACTGATTGGTTAAATAAATAAAATTTTAGCTTTTTCTGACTAGATAATCCTTAATTATTCAGTTCTAAACACGTGCGGTGCGTGAGTTTATTTTTATTATAATTTTTATTATTTGCTTTGTACTAGAACGCACTTATTGGGATGATTTGAGTGATCTATTAAATCACCTCCAATGCCAGAATTGAACATCATATACTACTTACTCTGTTATGCTGGTAACCAATTAAACAGTTAAGTCCAGTAGCGAGGTAACACTTTCTCACCTGAAGTTGAACAGTCGAACACACAGAAGTAATACGTCTGATGGCTAGCGCCTTCATCAATCTGCCTAAACTGTCCCATTTTCAAAATAAGAATGAAAACCTACTGTTTATGTCCAGGGATACTTAGACCCTAATACCTATTTGACGATATCGCTGGGTAATATTATAATTTGTCATTATGTTTCGCGGCCTTTCAAAGCCAGGAGTTTTTAGTTTGGGCGCTCAAAATTTTCTCCATGAGATCTCATGTGTGTGTGTGTGTGTATATATATATCACGGTATGTATGTATGTATGTATGTAATTATCACTGATTTGCATAACATTTTATTGAATATTGGTTTATGTGAAGATAGGCGATCTTGAAATTAGAGTGTTTTGAATGTGATAGGTAGGATAGGTAGTCACAGCTGCTGAAGATAAAATGAACTGAAAATTATCCATTGTCTAGTTAAATTGTTTATCCTAAACATTGTTTTTCAATTTTCGATTTATATGATTCATATACAGATATCCAGTTTGTAGCAGGAATGTATAAGCAAATTAAATCAATTAATGTACTCATAAAACGCAGACACCAATATAAAATAAGACTTATTTGACTCGGAATGAACCAACAATCCGTCAGGTATATGTTATCCATAACTGCTTTTTTAAAATAAGAATTTGGCCTTCCAGATAAATATCTCGTTTTGAATGATTTGACCATTTATAAATAAATGTTCCTAAATTACGTATTAAGGGACCAGTTTTGTTAAATACGTGGGATCCTCCAAATATTTTACATTTAACATTATATTATCAACATTAAAGTGTTCCCACCATGTAATTCCTTTCTTTTATCATAAATTTTAATGCACTAGGTATAAAAATTCAACAAGAGGTACATGGGCCTTAACGCTCACCCGAGGATGTGTCAAAATTGTTTGCAAAGAGCAATATACAATGTTTTAATTACAGAAACTTTTGATATTTTCCCAAGTTTAGAACTGCCACAATATTTAATCAGAAATATCTAGTAGCAGTCCATTTATTTGTAGCTAATATGCATGTAGTAACTTAATACAATGAATAATTTCCAAACATTAACCATTTCAGTAGATTTATGCAGCTATGACCTTGACCTTTGAGCCTATGACCTTGAACCATATATCAAAATGATCATCATATAAAAAACCTACAATATTCTATTATGCATGCCTTTACAAAACGTTAATAGTTTTTAAGATAATTCAAAATTTCAGTCTTCTTATACAGCTATGACCTTGACCTTTGAACCTATGACCTTGAAGTATATCACAATCACAATTACAGTCATATCGTTACCTACAATATTCTAATATACATGCCTATACAAAAAGGTAATAGTGCTTAAGATAATCAACGATTTCAGCCATCATTACAGCTGTGATCTTGTCTTTTGAACCAATGTCCTTGATGTATATATCAAAATGATTGTCATATCAATACCTACAATATTCTCATATATTCCTATACTAAAGAAAATTAACAATTCCATTCTTCTTATGCTGCTATGCTTGACCTTTTGAATGTTTGACCTTGAACCATATATCAAAATGATCTGCATGTCAATACATATAATTTTTAATATACATGCCTATAAAAAAGTTTATTAGTTTTCACATTAATAAACAGTTTCAGACTTCTTTTGCAGCTGTGACCTTGACCTTTGAACTTATGACCTTGAAACATATCAAAATATTTCAAGATATATTGACAACTATAATTTTAGCAATTTCCCTACTAAGTGCCTTGCCATTTCCCCATTTGAGCCCCATGGGTTCCATTTGTGCAAATCTGAAACTAGATGACCTAAGGATGTTATAAATGAAATAGCTAAGGTATATCTCTTGTAGATTCAGAGGAGAAGATTTTTAAAGTTTTTTTTACTACCCCCCCCCCCTTTTTTTTTTTTTATCGGACCCCCAAGGGACATAACTTCTTCATTTGTGCAAATCCAAAAGGCTTTTACCCAGGCATTATGGTAACGAAATTTCATTAAATTTGACCCAGTTGTTTTGGAGGAGAAGTTTAAAACGTTAAAAGTTTACGCACGGCGCACGACGGACGAAAATGGATAGCAAAAGCTCATCCGAGCTTTCAGCTCAGGTGAGCTAAAAAGTGTGGTACCTTTTTTTATTGTTACGTATCCATGGTAACACTGGCTGTACAAGTTGGAAATTATTTTATTTTAGTTTAGTTTTACAATTACAAATCTCTTTTTTTCTGGTGACCCGAGTCGGCGGCATTTAATGAAAGTATGGGGAAAAACAGCATTATTCTTCTCCAGTCTACTTCACTTGTTCTTCTGTTTCGATTTAAGACTTTTAATGAACCAATAATTGATTGACAAATAAACGATTGTAGTTTTGACTTAGTGTGTAAATAAGAATAGTATTTTATATAAATGCATTCAGGTGTAATATTATTAATTTTTTACTGCCTAATGTCTATTCAGGGTGTACTGTGTACGTTTTGTAATGTGTTGCCAAGATATGTAAATGTTATTATGTCATTAAATGGCTGGACGTGTGGCTAGATAACGCGAAATAAAATATTGAAAACTGCTCACTCTAACTTTTCACAATAATTTCTATAGGCTTTGTAGTTAAAAAATCAGATCTGATTTCAGATAATTTTTTACAAAATGTATCTAATGTCAATTTTTACATTTGGTGAAAAATTATTTTGACATTAAAAGTTCATTAAATTTGATACATTTTGGTGAATTTCTTTTAAAATCCAGTTAATCCATAATCGAAAATATCCGGATTTTAGGACCCGTGCCGTGACGTCACAGCAGTAAAAAACCCCACAGAATATCGTTTACCTATATAGACAATAAGTATATATATGACAAATTGTATACACACGAGATAATGTCGTTAATATTGTGTTGCAAAGCGAGGGACAATTCGTGACAACTTGTTAAAAGATTTATTATTTAATATAGACCATCATTATGTATTAGAAAAAAGACGTTTGAACTGAATATTGAACCATACTCGCTTCGTTTATTGGTTTACTTGGACTTTGATAATCCTTCAAATTCTGGAGCACCATATCTTCGTGCATTTTATTACCGTTGTATCAATGGTTGTACCATATTTTTCATCATTTTCCAGTATAATTATCTGGATGTGAATTTTTTAAGGAACAAAAATTATGTCAGGTGCGCGTGGTATAGTGTGTGTAGCATATGGATGCAGTAACACTACATTAGACAATGTTTCTATGCACAAATTTCCGATGAAAAATCCTGAACTCCTCAGACAATGGGTGGATTTTGTTCGGAGCAAACGAAAAGATTGGATACAACCGAGTGCTTATTCCACTTTATGTAGTGATCATTTTACTGAGGACTGCTTTCCGTTGAAAGTTCGTATCCTAGAGTCTATGGGACAGTCGCCTCCACGGAAAAAACTGGAGCCTGGTGCGGTACCCACCATCCATACCAAGATTAAGCAGAGGAAACAGAAGAAAACTTCAACAGTAGCACATGAATATGATGAAACACCCACAGACCCCCAAAAAACAAGAATGACAGGTGACAAACGTGAGAAATGGCAGGTAAGAAAAATTCACTGGCAAGATTTCCCTCGAAATTAAAAGTGACAAATTTGAAACCATATTAATCAATTTTATTTATTTATTTATTATTTTTATTTCAATTATTGTTTTTTTTTTTGTTTTTTGTTTTTTTTTTTAGTTATACAGCAATTCAGGGTGTCATTCATTTTGAAGATCATTTTAAGCTAATAGCATCTGTGTTTACTTTGTAGAAAATGTTCACGCATATGCCCAGAAAAGATTGTCATGTTTTTCTAAATTTAAGTTATGGAAATTCTAAGTTCTAGGAATGATTTTGAAACGGGCTCAGTAGTTCAATCAGCAGAATTTGCGAGAAAATTTATTTCCTATTTTCAAAGTTACGCCACCCTGTAATTTAAAACATGTATATTCTAGAAAAAGAACTATGTAAAAAAAAAAAATAAGGTTGTAATTTTAGTAGTATTTATTTTAAATGTAATTATTTCCCAGGAATTACTAGTTTGTGGAAATACTCTGTCTCATTTGCATTGTATGAAATATACCATGCCATTGGTGATACGATGGAAACTGGAAAAAAAATGAAATTTTTGAGCATACATGCGTATGATAAATAATATAGATTTTTCAAAATAATAAAATATGCCTGTTGCAATCTCTGCTGAAAATTGCTGTGGAATGTGTTTTGTTACATATTTAGTCTCATTTAAAATCTCGGACAGGCTACGCTAATAGAATTCTGTTACTATTACTAAACGTTGCTGGCAAATTGTTTTTATGTAATAAGGAATGACACTTTAAGGTAATTTTAACTTTAGGGACCTTAAATAAGGAATGACACTTTAAGGTAATTTTAACTTTAGGGACCTTGAATAAGGAATGACACTTTAAGGTAATTTTAACTTTAGGGACTTTAAATAATGAATGACACTTTTAAGGTAATTTTAACTTTAGGGACCTTAAATAAGGAATGACACTTTAAGGTAATTTTAACTTCAGGGACCTTAAATAATGAATGACACTTTAAGGTAATTTTAACTTTAGGGAACTTGAATAAGGAATGACACTTTAAGGTAATTTTAACTTTAGGGACCTTAAATAAGGAATGACACTTGAAGGTAATTTTAACTTCAGAGACCTTGAATAAGGAATGACACTTTAAGGTAATTTTAACTTTAGGGACTTTAAATTCGGAATGACACTTTAAGGTAATTTTAACTTTAGGGACCTTGAATAAGGAATGACACTTTAAGGTAATTTTAACTTTAGGGACCTTAAATAAGGAATGACACTTTAAGGTAATTTTAACTTTAGGGACTTTAAATTCGGAATGACACTTTAAGGTAATTTTAACTTTAGGGACCTTGAATAAGGAATGACACTTTAAGGTAATTTTAACTTTAGGGACTTTAAATAATGAATGACACTTTTAAGGTAATTTTAACTTTAGGGACCTTAAATAAGGAATGACACTTTAAGGTAATTTTAACTTTAGGGACCTTAAATAATGAATGACACTTTAAGGTAATTTTAACTTTAGGGAACTTGAATAAGGAATGACACTTTAAGGTAATTTTAACTTTAGGGACCTTAAATAAGGAATGACACTTGAAGGTAATTTTAACTTCAGAGACCTTGAATAAGGAATGACACTTTAAGGTAATTTTAACTTTAGGGACTTTAAATTCGGAATGACACTTTAAGGTAATTTTAACTTTAGGGACCTTGAATAAGGAATGACACTTTAAGGTAATTTTAACTTTAGGGACCTTAAATAAGGAATGACACTTTGAGGTAATTTTAACTTTAAGGCCCTTGAATAAGGAATGACACTTTAAGGTAATTTTAACTTTAGGGACCTTAAATAAAGAATGACACTTTCAGGTTATTTTAACTTTAGGGACCTTGAATAAGGAATGACACTTTAAGGTAATTTTAACTTTAGGGACCTTGAATAAGGAATGACACTTTAAGGTAATTTTAACTTTAGGGACCTTGAATAAGGAATGACACTTTGAGGTAATTTTAACTTAAGGGACATTGAATAAGGAATGACACTTTGAGGTAATTTTAACTTTAGGGACCTTGAATAAGGAATGACACTTAAGGTAATTTTAACTTTAGGGACCTTAAATAAGAATGACACTTTCAGGTTATTTTAACTTTACGGACCTTGAATAAGGAATGACACTTTAAGGTAATTTTAACTTTAGGGACCTTGAATAAGGAATGACACTTTAAGGTTATTTTAACTTTAGGGACCTTAAATAAGGAATGACACTTTAAGGTAATTTTAACTTTAGGGACCTTAAATAAGGAATGACACTTTAAGGTAATTTTAACTTAAGGGACATTGAATAAGGAATGACACTTTGAGGTAATTTTAACTTAAGGGACATTGAATAAGGAATGACACTTTGAGGTAATTTTAACTTTAGGGGCCTTGAATAAGGAATGACACTTTAAGGTAATTTTAACTTTAGTGACTTTAAATAAGGAAAGACACTTTTAGGTAATTTTAACTTTAGGGACTTTAAATAAGGAATGACACTTTGAGGTAATTTTAACTTTAGGGACTTTAAATAAGGAAAGACACTTTTAGGTAATTTTAACTTTAGGGACCTTAAATTAGGAATGACACTTTAAGGTAATTTTAACTTTAGGGACTTTAAATAAGGAATGACACTTTAAGGTAATTTTAACTTTAGGGACCTTAAATAAGGAATGACACTTTAAGGTAATTTTAACTTTAGAGACCTTGAATAAGGAATGACACTTTAAGGTAATTTTAACTTTAGGGACCTTGAATAAGGAATGACACTTTAAGGTAATTTTAACTTTAGGGACCTTGAATAAGGAATGACACTTAAAGGTTATTTTAACTTTAGGGACCTTAAATAAGGAATGACACTTTAAGGTAATTTTAACTTGAGGGACCTTAAATGCAAAATTAAGATAAATATCGCCTCTCACAGACTACATCGGCTCTTAAATACAACAACACCAAAGACCACATCACCACTTACTGACCACACTGCTGTCCCCTCTCACAGACCGACTGCTGTCACCTCTCACAGACTCACGACCTCTCACGGACCACACCAACTCTTACTGACCACATCACCTCTCACGGACCACATCACCTCTCGCAGACCTTACCACCTCTCACAGACCTCACCACCTCTCACGGACCACACCAATTCTCAAAGACCACAACGCCTCTCACTGATCACACCACCTCTTACTGACCACACTGCTGTCACCTCTCACAGACAACACCACCTCTCACAGACCTCACCACCTCTCACGGATCACACAACTTTTTACGGACTACGCCAACTCTCACAGACCACACTGCTGTCACCTCTCAAAGACCTCACCACCTCTCACGGATCACACCACCTTTTACGGACCACACCAACTCTTACTGACCACAACGCCCCTCACTGATCACACCACCTCAGTGAAAACACACCTCTGAATGACCACAACGCCTCTCACTGGCCACAACGCTTCTCACTGACCACACCACTTCTAACTGACCACAACGCCTCTCACTGCCCACAACGCTTCTCACAATCCACACCACCTCTCACTAACCACATCACCTCTCACTAACCACTTCACCTCTCACTAACCACAACACCTCTCAGTGACCACACCACTTTGTTTAAATGATAATAAAATTTCATATTTAAACGGATGTCGGACAAGAAATATGATGTGATTATTGGTGCTTCCATTATCCAGTCATCAATCACATTCCAGCTAACGAACAAAAACTTAACCCAAACTCTGAATATCAAACGAACGAGTAGTTTTTAAAATCGATTATTTTATGATTTCAAATGTTTTATATCAGCCGTTATGCTATACAAGATACTTTTGCCGGCTTCAAATTCCTGTTTGTCCCAGTTTATGACACGCCTGAGTCACATTAATTACTAAATCTAGGATTCAGTTACTGAATCTAGGATTTACACTACTAAATCTAGGATTCGGTTACTGAATCTAGGATTTACGCTACTGAATCTAGGATTCAGTACATGCCGCGTTACTTATGTTGACCAGTCGTGATAATTATCTCGATATCTCGACTTCTTTTTATCGTGGCAAGTCGTGTTAATTATCTCAACTTTTTATTTTGGTATCACTATGGTGGCTTATTTCTGACATCGACATACTTTTAGTCGACATAAAATTATCTCGACATGTCGACTTATTATCTTGACAAGTCAAGATATTATCATGGAAAGTTGTGATACCAAAATAAAAAGTTGAGATAAGTAACACGACATGCCGCGATAAAAATAAGTCGAGATATTGAGATAATTATTACGACAGGTCAACATAAGTATCGCGGCATGTCGTGTTACTTATCTCAACTTTTTATTTTGGTATCACAACTTTCTATGATAATATCTTGACTTGCCAAGATAATAAGTCGACATGTCGAGATAATTTTATGTCGACTAAAAGTATGTCGATGTCAGAAATAAGCCACCATAGTGATACCAAAATAAAAAGTTGAGATAATTAACACGACTTGCCACGATAAAAAGAAGTCGAGATATCGAGATAATTATCACGACTGGTCAACATAAGTAACGCGGCATGTCGTGTTACTTATCTTAATTTTTATTGGTGGCTTATTTCTGACATCGACATAATTTTAGTTGACATAAAATTATCTCAACATGTCGACTTAATATCTTGACAAGTAAAGATATTATCATGGAAAGTTGTGATACCAAAATAAAAAGTTGAGATAAGTAACACGACTTGCCGCGATAAAAATAAGTAGTGATATCGAGATAATTACCACGACTGGTCAACATAAGTATCGCGGCATGTCGAGTTACTTATCTCAACTTTTTATTTTGGTATCACAACTTTCCATGATAATATCTTGACTTGCCAAGATAATAAGTCGACATGTCGAAATAATTTTATGTCGACTAAAATTATGTCGATGTCAGAAATAAGCCACCATAATTTTGGTATCACAACTTTTCATGATATTATCTCGACTAGTCACGATATTAAGTCGACATGTTGAGATAATTTTATGCCGACTAAAATTATGTCGATGTCAGAAATAACCCACCATACACAACTTTCCATGATAATATCTTGACTTGTCAAGATATTAAGTCGACATGTTGGGATAATTTTATGTCGACTAAAATTGTGTCGATGTCAGAAATAAGCCACCATAATAATTAGACATTTAACTACAGTTTAGTGGAATTAAGTTACTGAAGTGGAGTTAGACACCGTAATTACATTTAGTAGAGAAAATCCGGGATTCAGTAATGATGTAGTTTGATTGGATGAAAAAATCAGCTAATGAGAGCCATGAACTCAAATCTTATGATTAACAAGACTTTGAAAATTAAAAGTTAATTAATTGATTAATGTCAATATTTTTTTAAATTTTGATTTTATGTGATGTTAAATAATTTTATTCTTTTTATTTTATCTTTGTAGTATAAATTCATAACTACTCCACGTTTAATTATCGAGTTCGCATTGTAATTGATTAACGTATTTATTTATTTATTTATTTATTTATTTATTTTAAGTTAATTAATTATTTATTTTATTTTAATTTAATGAATCTTTTTAGTATCATTGAACACCAGTTACCGTTTTATTATCAAAAGGTCCTTTGAAATTGTAATGGATTAACTAATTATGTTAATTAATTAAATAATTTATTCATTTATTTATTTATTTATTCATTCATTCATTCACTTATTTATTTATTCTATTGAGAATATTGGATATAAAATAATATCAATAAAAATTTGAATCTCAACGATAAATGTGTTGTTACATTTTATGGACTATAATCGGTCGAAAATTGGGTACACCCGTGTGGCGCAATTTCAATTATTGAAGTTAAAAGTGCAAGAACTGGAGTGAGAATTTTCAAAGAAGTTTGGTGTAAAAGTGTTATTTGCATTAAAAGATTGCTGGCTATATGTTGCCGGAGGTGCAATTTGTGAATCTGAAACGGAGGCAACTGTAGCAGGGGTTATTTTCAATGGCCGCGTGAACAGTCGTTTTCGAATCTGCACCGGGATATGTGAGCTAAGACAGGGATATTTTTCTGGAATGTCGACATTGTTAGATTAGCCTAGTTAGATTAGCCTACTCAAAAAACATTCTGGAATAAATTATTTCGGAAAGAATCAAGCTTTGTCGAGTTATGGCTCACAGTGCTTTACATCGCCTACTTTAAAAACATTCTGGAGCAAATCATTTCGGGAAGGATCAAGCTTTGTCGAGTTAGGGCTCACAATAATTTACAACGCGCCTACGCTCGAACCCATTTAGGACCTAGCTGTGATCTTTTGTCGAGATTACCTATTTCTCCATGGCCTCGGGATAAGTAAAGTTTTTTTGACAAAAGGCTTCGACATCATTTTACACCTCAATGAGTATATCAGTCATTGAATTGACCCACTCCAAACATAACAACACGGCAGGAGTATAATAGTCATTGAATTTACCCACCCCAAACATAACAACACGGCAGGAGTATAATAGTCATTGAATTGACCCACCCCAAACATAACAACACGGCAGGAAACATAACAACACGGCAGGAGTATAATAGTCATTAAATTGACCCACCCCAAACATAACAACACGGCAGGAGTATAATAGTCATTGAATTTACACACCCCAAACATAACAACACGGCAGGAGTATAATAGTCATTGAATTCACCCACCCCAAACATAACAACACGGCAGGAGTATACATATAGGGCCAATTATGTGTGCAAAAAACGCAATATCAGCATTTGTAACCACCACTATAGAGTGGTTACAAACAGTTACATGGTTACAAAATATTTCTCTTTTTCAAAACCAATTCATTTTTTGACAGGTTACGAGGTTACAAAGGTAACACCATGGTTACATAGCACAGGCACTTGTTTCGTATACGGGGTCCCCCTACCTATATTTACCAATATAGGTAGGGGGACCCCGTATACGAAACAAGTGCCTGTGTTACACAGAGTAACATTAAGTTACAGATATTATTTTTCAATTTTTGAAAATCTCCCAGGTTAAAAGGTTACAACGGTTACAAAGGTAACATTTAAGAAAAATGGTTCTTTTTCAAAACCAACTTCATTTTCTGGATAGGTTACGATGTCACAAATGTAACACTATGGTTACAAATTATGTCAAATTATGGACTAGTGAGGCTGCAACCCTCATTTATAAATGCTGTCTGGCTAAATTAATACCTTAAATAGCCAATGACTCAAATCTTGAAACTATATGTATTCCTTACTGCTAGCCAGTTTCATTACAATAGCTTACATGATCACATCCTAACTTAAAAATGCGTCAAACTGGCGTGACAAAATGGACCAAAAACATTCATTCATGTTGCCTTCTGCCTAAGCTGTACAGCAGTCTTCCATTTGTGTCGTTTTCATATTTACATTTTTCTTTTGCAACATAATTTCAATGAACAAATACTGAGACAATTTGGAAATCTATCACTCACTGTCATTACCTGTCCACCATCAAGACTCAAGTTCATTTGTAATCACTTGAATAAACACACCATTCCCAAAACATTCCTTACAAGAACGTACCCTTCTGACATCATACCTTGTCACCTGATACAATAACTGCTCTGTTTCCCGATAATATTCATCCGAAGTTTGCAGTTGATATGATCTATACACTACTATAAGAAACATGGAATGGAATGAATTTCCGAAATGTGCACATATGGCACATAAGAATTAAAACAGGTACTTTATTGAACATTAACTAATCAGGGGAAATAATCAAGAGTTAATAATCAAACTGTGTAAGACATGCACATCATCCCTTAGTAATGATTCTTCCCAAAATGAAATCTTACCACAGGTTTTTAAAATCCAGAATCATATTTAAACTAAAGACGTAGTGCATAACCAAATTAAATAATCAAACCAAATAACACCAACATAACGCCTTTCTCCTCTTGGTAATAAAGCTTTTTACAAAGTTTCTTTGAAATACATGTATAACAAAAAAGTTTTTTTTTTTTAAAAAGAAAAAAAAAAAAAAAACAGACATGAATATTAATCTATAAGCTTACTGTTTAACCAGTCAGGGGCAAAAACTCTGCGTTTAATGGTCAACTAGGTAATCCCAATGATATGCGCATCTCGTTTTGGTAATTAAGCTTTTCACAAAGTTTTAGGTAAATTTAGATATTTGTTTTAGGGAAAGGAAACAAAATTTACTTTAAATACATCGTGCGTAACTAATCAGTGGCAATAACTCTAGGTTTAATGGTCAAACCTTGTAACCCCGATGATATGCACATCTCATCTTAGTAATGAAGCTTTCCACAAACATTTATTGAAATCTAGCCAACAGTTTGTAAAAGAAATAACCCGGAAACGAATACTACTCAATAATTATATTGTTTAACCAATCGAGGCAATAAATTTGGGATTAATGGTCAAACTGGGTTAATCTAAGGATATGTACATCTTCTCTAAGTAATAAAGATTCCATAAAGATTCTTGAAATCTAGCAAATAATTTTTCAGAAATAGCCCGGAAAAAACCATTACTCAATATGTATATTGTTTAACTTATCGGAGGCAATAGCTCTTGGTTCAATGATCGAACCTGGTAACCGCAACAATATGCGCATCTTCTCTTGGTAATGAAGATTTTCACAAAGTTTCATTGAAATTCAGCCAGTTGTTTCAGAAAAATAAGCTGGGAACGAAACTCGGACGGACGCACACCGCACGGTTACACAGAAAGACAGTGGCTTCACAATATCCCCCTCTGGATTCCTTCATAGGGGATAAACAGCCAAAGGTAAACACATAATAGGTAACAAAAACTAATTTCATATCTTGTTAATTATAAATCTGACCTATCCAGAAAATAAAGCCGGTTTTGAAAAAGAGTCATTTTCCCTTAATCAAAAATATTTAGGGAAAATGACTCTTTTTCAAAACCGGCTTCATTTTCTGGATAGGTTACGGGGTTACAAAGGTAACACTATGGTTAAATAGAGTTACACTAAGTTACAGATATTATTTTTCAAAAAAAAAAAAAACTAAATTGCTATCTTAATAATTACCAACTAGAAATAAGAACTAACGTCGGTTTAAATACCGTCAATCAAGTAGCATTTTTCGTGGAACCTGAGAACTAGTTATAAATCCGGCCAACTTTAGTATGGATTTAAATGCTTTGCTGTTCTATATTCAGATGTAGATATACCTAATTGTCTTTAAATGAACTTTAAGCTAATTTGAGCTCTGTCTACAGAGTTTCACAATTGTGCTCTTGTTATGGAAGAAACTATGAATGCAAGACAAGACAGACGCTAGATTGACTTCCGCTTCCTGATTGTTCTTTGTTCATGTTTAGCCGGTCAGCCAACGCTAAACATTGCATTGTGACAAGCTTGCTTTTCACTTACATAGATGGCCAGTAATACGAATGCAAAATCGAGTTCTAATCCATCTTCTAGCAAACGAGACAGCGATTCAATCGCCGAAGACAAAAAACAACAAGCAGAAGATGCCGACAGCGACGATTCCCGAAGAACAAGCAAAAGAAAAAGAGCAAGAGTAAATATTACATTAGGCTAGTCTACACTGTACTGAAAAATTGTATAAAAAGTTTGTACATGTGAAGGTATTAGTTATTCGTTTAACTATCAAAGGGTCAAAATACCGTTGTAACTAGCTACTTATAAATAATAAACCTTTCTACCAGTTAATAGCCAGTTATTATCTTTTAACATAACAACCAGCAACATCTGCTCGCTGATGGCAAATGTCATGAAACATTTTTGATATAGTTCAAAGGTACAAAGTCAAAGATTTCAAACTGGACTTTAAGCCCTATTGTATATTGTTTAGACCATTATACTTGTATACTTTTGTATTGATTTAGCAGATTGCTACTAGACTTGGTCCATGTCTGTCTTGTTATCAGCATATTGATGAATAAAATTATTGTGTAGATGAATTTCTTGTTTTAAAATTTTGCTTTAAGAGTAACATAACTGAGAGTGGAACATTGCATATAGACATTTGGTGAAATAGAATAAATATATTGTTGATATCCTACACACCGTTGTAGGTTTTGAACTTGTATTGGCACTTCTTTATCCTTTGCTTCTGTTTCTTGTACTGTTGCTCTTCATACCTAACATGATGGAGATGGTAACATCGAGTATAAACATTTGGAGAAATAAATATAACATGATGGAGTGAGTAGCATTAAATCAATAAATATTACTATACTAAATTATAAATATTACATGATGGAGTACAAACATTTTAAATATTCTCCTTTTCAAATCTTATGCTTGCCTTAGCTGGGCCTCAGTTAACATTGGATTTAAAAAGATTAACATTTTTGTTTGCACCCAGTCTTGTTATATCTATACAAAACATTTAAACATTGATCAAACTTATTAAACAAACCTGTACAGATAGCAAAGATTTATTTTCTTATTTTTTGGAGTAAGATATCTATGCTTCAACTTTTACTTCATTTGAATGAAAATCTGTAGGAGACACCTACATGAGTTATGTTCAAACACATTCAAACATACACATGAGCAAAATTTAGAAACTACCAAGTTCCATATTACATTTTTATTACTACAAAATCAAAGGTAGAAGTGGGGATTACATTTCACTATTTTTGTGGGTTATTGAAAGCTACAAAATTTATTGTTGAAAACTTTTGATTACCATTGCCACCAGTGGGATTTATTTTCACAAAACTTAATTCCACAAAATGTTCTTCCAATAGAATTTTTAGAAAAAGGCAAAATTATGAAATTTAAACCCAACAGATATTAATGATTTTACAGTTTTTTAGAGAAATTTAAAATTTAAGTATATTTCTGTCTCTGGTATAAACCAATAATTTTCAATCAAACAAATGTACCGGTATATGATAGTAAAACACAGGATTGAGGATTATTGAAACTTTGTTGTGTTTACATTAGTATGAAAAATCATTCATTATTACTAATTTGATATAATGTTTTACAGGTAGAATACAAGGAGATGGATGAAAACCTAGCTAACATTTCTGAAGATGAATATTACTCAGAAGAAGAAAAGAAAGATGTTAAACCTGCAGAGAAACCCCCAGCACAAGTACCACCTCCACAAAAACCAGACCCAGAACCAGAACCACCAGATGAAAGTGACAATGATGATCCAACTGGTAAAATTATCAAAATAATTTTATGATTTAAAGTTATTTTTTCTTTTTTTTCTTTGGAATTAGGTTAAAAGTATATAAGAATGAGGGCTCCAAAAATGCTGGTAAGGTCAATCAGTGGTCGGCAAATGGTACATGAACACAAGCTCTTGTATATATAGAGATCAGGGGAGGTTATTAACTACAATAAGGCACGTGTATGACTGTGAAATGTATATTCTAGTAGAAACGATGTGAACAGGTGAAGCCACTAGTAATCAATTAACTTGTAAGGTATCAGGTAACTACCTGTGAATAGAGAAGTTCAGTGAATCATGACACTGTTCTGAGTACTCTTAATTGTTAACAAGCCGGCAATAAAGAACTTTTAATCAGATTTTGTCTTACTATTATGGGGGAAAAAAACGCTTCGGATATTTTTCAATCAGCTTTTTGAAGTTTGAATCAGCGTTTGTCGCCAAAAATCAGCATTTGTTAAGGCCTGATAAGAACCCTACTATTTAAATGATTCAAAAAGAAATCTTTCTTTACTTCTTTTCATATTTTCTACCTACATTCTAATGTTACCATTTGCAAAAGCTTTGAGACCAGATCTATTTATATTGGCTATAAATACTATTGATCATGTGACATGCAATTCTGTAGTTATTTGAATACATCTGAAGGCATTTATTGGCTCTTTCTGCTACTTGACATGGATTTCCTAAGCTTTAGTGTTTTGTTTTTGTTTTCAAATATAAAAATTAATTATAACTGTTTAACTATCTAGAAATTTAAATGTAACCATTTAACTATCTAGAAATGGCTTTAATAGTGCAAACCAAATCATGTTGTGCTGAAGTACATTATTCAGTGTGCTTTGCACAACATTTTTAGTTATATATGCTCTATAAACATGGTAAATGCCATTTTTAGACAGTTCAAATGTGAATTACTGACAGGCTTTAATAGTGCTTTATCTGTTATAAAAGTCATTCCATGGTTTACTTAAACTGGACATGGAATCAGATTTAGTGGCTTGTTTGTATAGAGTGAAAATCCAGGTTGGCAGAAAGAAAAATAGTATTTTTTAATGAAATCGGTTCTTCCAGTTTTTAATATAAGAGCCATGCTTGGTTTAAATATTTTAAGAACTTTTTCCCTTTTTCCCACGCTTTACAGCATTTCAACAACCTAGCCATTTTATTTTAGTCTTTGACTCATTTTTTCTTAATGTTCATGAAAATATTTTTCAGGTTTAGAGGGTGCAGCATTTCAGAGCCGTGCTCCATTTGACAAAATGACATCACAAGAAGCTGCTTGTTTCCCTGACATCATACAGGGCCCACCACAGTCACAAAAGGTTTTCCTCTATTTAAGAAACAGATTGGTGAGTAAAAGACTGAAGCTGGTCAAATTTTAGTAGTTTTTTGTAATTTGATTACCAATATTTAGTGGTTAAATTATTGTTTAGATTATAATGTTAAATCAAAAGATCACATTCAAATTCAGGACCAACTGTACAGAGACATGGATTAAGAAGTTTCTTCAAGTAACTCTGTCCCTTCAAAACTCCACTTAGTAGTTAGTTTTATATTAAAAGCTAACAAATGACAGTTAAATACAGACCGGATTTTAAGTAGAAAATGTGTTTAATGTTTTAAATGTTTATTTTTTTTTTTTTTTTTTTTTTAGCTTCAGTTATGGTTGGATAATCCAAAACAACAATTAACATTTGAAATAGCTTTACCACAGATAGAACCACCCTATAACAGTAAGTATTATGTGTATATATATATATATAACACAGAAATTCAAAGTGATTGGTATTGGTTGCCCAAAGATTACTGTTAAAGTTATGTTCAATATTTACAAAAAGCAAAATGAACAGCTCTAAAATCATTAAGACAATTCACATATTACACAGTCAGAAACAATAGGTGACAGAAAATATAAGAATCCAAAACATGTTTATCTACATGTATGTAGAATAGGGAATATTTACACCTGACTATAGTTCTTATAATGTGTATTATATTATCATATGTTGTAGCATATAAAGCTGAATAAGTTTAAAACAAGATATGATAATTTTTTACTTAAAATGTAGTGGTGAGGAAATATGTGACCCCTTTTGTTTTAACCATCTGTCCAATCTTCTGTTCTCAGAGGTTTCCAAGTGATAAATAAAAAAACAAATAAAAGGATTTTTTTTCAAACTTTGTACACTTTTTTCTTACTATGAATTTTACATGTATATCAGGTTGGATTTCCAGCACAATTCTATTTGTAGTTCCAAAAAATTATAATAAATAAACTAATTAAAGATTGAAAGTTTACTATTTAAAACAGAAATTGAAATATATGTGCATAAGCTCAATATTTTGTTCATCCATGATTAGTTTGTAAAAATTGCTTCCATATAGAAGACTTGTGGTTTTGAAATTTCTTGTGAAGTACAAATGAAATGAAGTTGATGGAATTGTTTCTTGTTTTTTGTAGGTGATGGTCCGTTAGTAATGAGAGTACATGCCTATTTAGAAAGATTTGGATATATAAATTTTGGTGTATTTAAAAGACTTAAACCCCTACCAGGTATGATGTGTGACTTTTGGTGTTTTTCGTACTGTGTCACAATTTTTATGGCTGTATGGTTTCCACACTAGCCACACATAAAGAACAAATTTACTTATTTTATTGGTCACTTGAATCAACAAATAATTAATAATCTGTTGGTTATTAGTTTTTTGAGAACAGCATGTTGCTATATTTATCTGTTACTAACATGTTCAATAGCTCATTTAAAACTACTAGACAGTTTTTGATCAAACTTTACAGGAAGATTTATTATGAGAGCGATGTTCAATTATTACATTTGATAGGTGTAGCTGTAGAAAGTAGGTCACAGTAACCAACATGTGAAAAAAAAATTCTTCAAAATCAAGTTATAAACAAAACTGAGAATTTTCAGCATCTTTAATGTTTAAAGTATACAGTTATTCAAAATTACCTTTTTTCATTTTTGATTTACATGTTTATATGCAAGTGATATCATGATAATCACATTAGGTCAAGGTGTATTTTGTAGCAAACATAAATTAATTAAAAAGATCTTTGTGGCCATATATATTTCTAATCATGGATTTAATAATTGTCATATTGAGTCATAATTAAGTCAAGGTCAAAGGTTATTCCTTCAAAACCAGGTAATTAATATAAGAAGTTTTTAGCAACCATATACAGTGTAACTTCCCAAAACCGACACCTCTTAATACCGACAACCTCCCTAAACCCACATTGTCTGCTTGGGACAGATTTATTCTTATATAAATCATGTAATAAAAACTTCCGAAAACCGACACCTCCGTATTCCAAGCACCGACATAATTTGTCAACCCAAATCGGCTTCTTTAACAGTAAATAAACTTCGAATACCGACATTACCTGTGAAAAAAATAATGTTTGAATGGCCACGAATGACTGCACGTGACGAGAACTCATATTACCGCGGCTATGAATAACACCTGTTTACCTACGGTCGATATTAACTTAAAAATTATAAGACACAGGTATCTGTATAGTATGTAATTTTAAAATAAACAAATGTGTTTTAAACGATTTATTAAAATGTGCGTCATTTATATTTAAAAAAAAAAAAAAAAAACAGAAGTCGGATGCCGAAAAGCTGCGTGATGTTTTTAGATGCAAGGCAAAGGATTTTCTAAAACCAATACATCTTTGAACTTAAATAAATCACGTTCTATTTTTTTTCTTTTTCTTGTTTTTTTTTTTTTAAATCTAAATGATTTATATGGTCTCTTCTCTTGATCATATAATAGTCAGTTTTCAAACATCGGCATCAAACTGAAATTGTGTTTCAAGATGGGTACACCTGCGAAACGAAGACGGGTAGAACTACGATGACAATGTATGCACATTGTTTCATTGTTAAATTTGTTTAAGATAAAAATAAAATATAAATAACATTTAAAATATCACTTTACACGATGTAAGTGTTAACAAACACGATCGAATGCACACACATGAATAACTGACTAAATTCTGACCTGGTTACTGACTGGAATGAACTGGATTCGAATCCGTATTTTTAAACTTCTGAAAACAGACACCTCTGTAAACCGACCAAAATGACCGGTCCCGTGGAGTGTCAGTTTATGGAAGTTTCACTGTATACTTTTATTTAGTGATTTTGATGAAGGCAAAGTGTCTACTCGTAACTTTATCTGTAGGAACTCTAATTTTTATAAATGGTAAACTAGTTTGTAACATTTTACAACACATGATAAAGTAGCATATGTGGAATTTAAAAAAAAAATAGAAATACTTAAAGTTGGTTCAATTGCCCCTTTGATATTGAATGTCCTCTGTAAAATTTGGGAAAATTCCGAAGTGTTTATAAGTTTTTGACCTTTAAACAACACTCAACAAACCAACCAACAGTTTCAGACTGACTTATCTTAACAGTTTCAGACTGACTTATCTTAACAGTTTCAGACTGACTTATCTTAACAGTTTCAGACTTTATCTTAACAGTTTCAGACTGACTTATCTTAACAGTTTCAGACTGACTTATCTTAGGTTGATGAAGCAAATATAAATTAAGTTTAACGACATGTATTGATGATGTTTGGGTGACATACTTTAAAATTAGAGTACTGTTTACCAGCATCAATTTATTTACATGTAATTTTGATGCATTGTATGTTTTTCTTAATTTTAAAAAAAAATTGACAGCAAATTGAAATCTTGTATTGCAATTTGTGATTATAATCTACTTATAAAATAAAAAATCATTAATTTACAAAATTATGAAGTAATATTTTTTATTTGAAATATTTACATAGTTTTTTCCATATCAAATTAACTCAAATTTAAGTATTCATCATCATGATGAGAGTTGGTCATGTACAAGACAGACCATATCACATATCAAATATGAACAAGACAGACCATATCACATATCACACATGAACAAGACAGACCATATCACATATCACACATGAACAAGACAGACCATACCACACATGTACAAGACAGACCATATCACATCACACATGTACTAAACAAACCATATCACATATCACACACATGTACAAACTTGTTCTTTGATTAATCATAAAAATTTAATTAACTTGTACTTATCACAGATAGATGAATGTAACATTAAACAACAATACAATCCACCAATGACTATCACGATACCAGTGCATGTTGTACATATAACAATCCACCAATCACTATCATGATACCAGTGCATGTTGTAAATATGACAATCCACCAATGACTATCATGATACCAGTGCATGCTGTAAATATAACAATCCACCAATCATAATCATGGTACCAATGCATGTTGTAAATATCACAATCCACCAATCACAATCATGATACGAGTGCATGTTGTAAAAATCACAATCCACCAATCATTATCAGGATACCAGTGCATGTTGAAATATTGCAATCCACCAATCAATATCATGATACCAGTGCATGTTGTTAATGTCACAATCTACCAATCACTATCATGATACTAATGCATGTTGTCAATATCACAATCCACCAATCACTATCATGATACCAATGCATGTTGTCAATATTACAATCCACCAATGACTATCATGATACCAGTGCATGTTGTAAATATCACAATCCACCAATCACTATCATGATACCAATGCATGTTGTAAATTTCATATCCACCAATCATTATCATGGTACCAATGCATGTTGAAATATCACAATCAACCAATGACTATCATGATACCAGTGCATGTTTTAAATATCGCAATCCACCAATCATTATCAAGATACCAATGCGTGTTGTAAATATCACAATCCACCAATCATTATCATGGTACCAATGCATGTTGAAATATCACAATCCACCAATGACTATCATGATACCAGTGCATGTTGTAAATATCACAATCCACCAATCACTATCATGATACCAATGCATGTTGTAAATTTCATATCCACCAATCATTATCATGGTACCAATGCATGTTGAAATATCACAATCAACCAATGACTATCATGATACCAGTGCATGTTTTAAATATCGCAATCCACCAATCATTATCAAGATACCAGTGCGTGTTGTAAATATCACAATCCACCAATCATTATCATGGTACCAATGCATGTTGAAATATCACAATCCACCAATGACTATCATGATACCAGTGCATGTTGTAAATATCACAATCCACCAATCATTATCATGATACCAGTGCATGTTGTAAATATCACAATCCACCAATCACTATCATGATACCAATGCATGTTGTAAATATCACAATCCACTTATCACTATCATGATACCAGTGCATGTTGTAAATATCACAATCCACCAATCATTATCTTGATAACAATGCATGTTGTAAATATTACAATCCACCAATCAGTATCATAATACCAATGCATGTTGTAAATATCACAATCCACCAATCATTATCATGATACCAGTGCATGTTGTAAATATCACAATCCACAAACACTATCATGATACCAGTGCATGTTGTAAATATCACAATCCACAAACACTATCATGATACCAGTGCATGTTGTAAATATTAATATCCACCAATAACTATCATTATACCAATGCATGTTGTAAATATCAATATTCACCTATCGCTATCATGATACCAGTACATGTTGTAAATATCACAATCCACTTATCACTATCATGATACCAGTGCATGTTGTAAATATCACAATCCACCAATCATTATCTTGATAACAATGCATGTTGTAAATATTACAATCCACCAATCAGTATCATAATACCAATGCATGTTGTAAATATCACAATCCACCAATCATTATCATGATACCAGTGCATGTTGTAAATATCACAATCCACAAACACTATCATGATACCAGTGCATGTTGTAAATATCACAATCCACAAACACTATCATGATACCAGTGCATGTTGTAAATATTAATATCCACCAATAACTATCATTATACCAATGCATGTTGTAAATATCAATATTCACCTATCGCTATCATGATACCAGTACATGTTGTAAATATCACAATCCACAAACACTATCATGATACCAGTGCATGTTGTAAATATCACAATCCACAAACACTATCATGATACCAGTGCATGTTGTAAATATTAATATCCACCAATAACTACCATGATACCAATGCATGTTGTAAATATCAATATCCACCAATCATTATCATGATACCAATGCATGTTGAAATATCACGATCCACCAATCATTATCATGATAACGATGCATATTGTAAATATCATGACAAGTCAGCATTAAGGCCCATTCATAGATCCTTTGTTCTTTATGGACTAGATAGGGTTTAACCTTATTATATTCAATACTTAAGCAGAACAATTACATTTATATTAAAACATGGTGTGTGTGTGTGTGTGTGTGTGTGTGTTTGTGTGCGCATGCATGCGTGCGTGTGTGTATGTGTGTGTGTGTGTGCTATTTGAATAGTGATAAATAAATGCTTTTTTATCATAATTAGAAGTTTTTAAGTTTAAACAATTAATTCAATTTTAGCAAAGAAGCATGGTAGAGTAATCATAATTGGAGCAGGTATAGCTGGACTTACTGCAGGTAGACAATTATTGTCATTTGGTATGGATGTAGTTATTTTAGAAGCAAGGGTAGGTACATATATGATTTGTTAGTCTCTTTATAACTAAACCTGTTTAATAACAAAATTTTATTGTACAACAATTTCAGTATATTTTGTATTAACTTCTCAAGTAATTAATATACATGCATATGGAATAGAAATGGATTTTTCGTATTTTTTAAAACTTTTATACATGTAAAAGTGAGGTTACTTTGTAACTACAGGATACTATAATAGTTTTATTGTCTCCTGGTATAGACTGATCACTTAATAAAACTAACATTGATTCTATTTATAGGATAGAGTTGGTGGAAGAATAGCTACATTCCGTAAAGGCAACTATGTAGCTGATCTTGGAGCCATGGTTGTCACTGGACTTGGTAAGTGATTATTAACTGAATATCAACTAATACAGTGTGCATTTTCTCATAAAATCAAATTAACTTTCATGAAGTAATCTATGTAATTTATAAAACATAAAACATATTTCAGGCCAGAGGTACAAAATAGCTGTAGTTAACAGTATATTTTAGCATCAAAATTCATTTGAGTCAGGGACAGAGGTTATAAAGATTAAAGATTACATTTTCTTTGTTTTTACTACAGTTTAAATCTTGCATTATAACAAAATAATTCAGTGAAAGTTGCAAAGAATTTTCAAATGACATATAAGTGAAATACATGTATATAGGAAAACTAAAAAAATAATTTAGTGCATTTTGTGTCTTATACAATAAAGATAACTTTATATATAGAGTCAGTATTGACATCATTCACTGTATTATTAATTTCAGAATAGGAATTTAAAGATCTCCATGATCATAGATTTATGGAAGTGCATGTAGGTAACCTATTTCTCATACATACCACTTCTATTATCTACAAAATTCAGGTTTACACAGAAATTTCTTGACTTTTGTTGTTTCTTTGGAGTAAAAATTATCCATTTTAATTTTAGGTGGTAATCCAATGACTATATTGAGTAGACAGATTAACATGGAACTCCACAAGATAAAACAGAAATGTCCATTATATGAGAGTAATGGTGGTACAGTGAGTTTAACATTATAAAATGTGTATTACTTAATCAGTTGTAATAAAAGCAGTATAATAGTTACTAAATTCCAAACTGATTTTTTATGTTTTTATATGCTCACTTTTAAAAAAAAAGTGAAGCATATATGTATTAAGGTCAACAGTTCTAAATGGTATTTAATGAAGTTTGGTATGTGTGCATATTATAAATATGTGACATTGCTGGAATAATGGATAGTTATCTCTCTCTACACATTGATTTATTTTAAGGGAGTATGGGAACCTTGTGACCAGGCCTTCACAAACACCGATTTTTGGCTAAAAACGCAGATTCAAACTTAAAAAAGCCGATTGAAAAATATCCGATCAGCTTTTTTCCCCATAATAGTAAGACAAAATCTGATTAAAAATTCTTTAATACCAGCTTGTTACTAATTAAAATTACTCAGGACAGTGTCACGATTCAATGAACTATTCACTATTCACAGGTAATTATCTAATACCTTACAAGTTAATTGATTACTAATGGCTTCACCTGTTCACATCCTTTCTACTAGAGTATACAAAGCCTGATCGATCCAGTTTATAGATAGTTAATAACCGCCCTTGAATTCTATAGACAAAAACTGACTAGATTGATAACGACAGTTTTTCGGGTTACCAACAACATGATCACGGCATTACACGTGGTTTTTGTATCTATTATATGTCAATCTATTTTAAGTTACGAGTGATGGGTTTTTTGCAAGACATTAATAAACGGTATTTATGAACATTTATCTATATATGCGACATTGTCACACATCGACTTATAATTTATAATTAAAACGACAGATATCCCAATGTACCAAACAGAATTCAGTTTAACTGTTTATTGACGTTTTGTTGCCTTGCCAACGACTGGACAGTTATGGAAAGAGAAAAAGCAGTATGTTAACTCCGTATTTTCAAATAAAATTATTTATGTTTGATTCTTTACCTATCTGATGTGTGTTTATTAAAAAACAAAAACAGAAAATTGATCCGGGACGGGTGGGGGTGGGGGTACCCTTTGCCGATTGTAGAGAGGAAGGTGGTGGGGTTGATGTACCCTTGGCATACTGCCGATTGAGCTTACCAGCGTTTGTAGAGCCCTGCTTGTGACCATAACTGTGTTACAATTATACATTGTGTATTTGCAATGACCTGAAAGCTGTGATTTAATGGAGTTATGTCCCTTGTTCCACTTAGATTCATTTTACACAAAATGAGAAACTTTAAATACTTTTTTTCGAGGCAGGCATATTATGAACTGCTTTGTGTTACTTTTGCTATGACTTAAGTAATGTTCTACGTTAAAAATGTAATCTCATCAATAGAGGTTTTGTAGGAAAAGAAATTTATATGTATATGTGTATTAGTTCAAAGATTACATGTATGTACATGTAAAAAAAAATTCTTGCTATTTTGAGTGGAGACTTTATGGTTGAGGGGGTTACTTATATTATTGTCACTTGTTAAGTCATTTTTAAAACTGCATGGCCTTGTGAAAATTGATTTATATTAAGGTCAAGCATTTCATTTATTACATGTATTTCAACAGGTACCAAAAGAGAAAGATGAAATGGTAGAAAGAGAATTTAACAGATTACTTGAAGCTACGTCGTATTTATCTCATCAGATGGATTTTAATCTAGTCCATGGTAAACCAGCATCTCTCGGACAAGCATTGGAAGCTGTTATAAGGTTTGTATCACTGTTATCATAAGAAGATATATGCTACACTGTTAAATGTTGGTGCATGTAATATCCGGGTTGATGTAAGAGGAATATTTTTTCAAGATTTAAATTGGATCTAGAACTTTAGAAATATATTTACTCATTTTTATTTGCAAATGAAATGTTTTAAAGAATCATTTTTGGAGATCAGCAGAAAGAATGAGAATAAGAAATTACAATTGGTACTAATTGTTCAATTTGATTTAAAATTTACTTGTACACATAAGCATTACTTAAAAATGTCTATGTTAATAGTTTTTGTTAATTGATCCTTTATCAAAATTATCACTAAATTTAATTTGACAGGGATTTGGTAAGCAGATCTGTTTAATTTATACAGGATTTCTAATTTATTAAGTACATGTACTTTAAATCTGTGATACATTCAAATTAAAAGTAAACATTAAACTTACCATATGTGTAATTCTATAACATTTTTGTATAAAATTAAGAATGCAGGAGAAACATGTAAAAGAGAAGCAGTGTGAACATCAGAGAAACATTATAGAACTTCAAGAAAAACTCAAGAAAAACTTACATCAGGTAGGAATTATGTTATACATGTATGTCATACAAAACCCTTCATCAGGTAGGAATTGTGTTATACATGTATGTCATACAAAAACTAACATCAGGTAGGAAATATGTTATACATATATGTCATACACAAACTTTCATCAGGTACGAATTACATGTATGTTATACATGTATGTCATACACAAACTTTCATCAGGTAGGAATTATGTTATACATGTATGTCATACACAAACCTACACCAGGTAGGAATTATGTTATACATATATGTCATACACAAACCTACATTGGGTAGGAATTATCATAATGATATATATATATGTCATACAAAAACTTACATCAGGTAGGAAATATGTTATATATGTATGTCATACAAAAACCTTCATCAGGTAGGAAACGTTATTCATGTATGTCACACAAAAATCTACATCAGGTAGGAAATGTGTTATTCATGTATGTCATACAAAAACCTACATCAGGTAGGAATTATGTTATACATGTATGTCATACAAAACTTACATCAGGTAGGAATTGTGTTATACATGTATGTAAAACAAAAACCTTCATCAGGTAGGAATTATGTTAGACATGTATGTCATACAAAAACTGACATCAGGTAGGAATTATGTTATACATATATGTCATACAAAACTTACATCAGGTAGGAATTATGTTATACATGTAAGTCATACAAAAACTTACATCAGGTAGGAAATATGATACACATGTATGTCCTACAAAAACTTACATCTGGTAGGAATAATGTTATATATATTTATGTCATATAAAAACTTACATCAGGTAGGAATTATGTTATACATATATGTTTAAAAAAACCTTCATCAGGTAAAATTATGTTAGACATGTACGTCATACAAAAACTGACATCAGGTAGGAAATATGTTATACATGTATGTCTTACAAAAACTTACATCAGGTAGGAATTATGTTATACATGTATGTCATACAAAAACTTTCATCAGGTAGGAATTATGTTATATATATAAATGTCATACAAAAACTTACATAAGGTAGGAATTATGTTAAACATGTATGTCATACAAAAACTTACATAAGGTAGGAATTATGTTAGACATGTATGTCATACAAAAACTTACATCAGGTAGGAATTATGTTATACATGTATGTCATACAAAAACCTACATCAGGTAGGAATTATGTTATATATTGATGTCATACAAAAACTTACATCAGGTAGGAATTATATTATACATGTATGTCATACAAAAACTTACATCAGGTAGGAAATATGTTATACATATATGTGATAAAAAAACCATTATCAGGTAGGAATTATGTTATACATGTATGTCATACAAAACTTACATCAGGTAGGAATTATGTTATACATGTATGTCATACAAAAACTTACATCAGGTAGGAATTATGTTATATATTTATGTCATACAAAAACTTACATCAGGTAGTAAAAATGTCATACATGTATGTCATACAAAAAACTTACATCAGGTAGGAAATATGATACACATGTTATCATACAAAAACTTACATCAGGTAGGAAATATGTTATACATGTATGTCATACAAAAACTTACATCAGGTAGGAAATATGTTATACATGTATGTCATACAAAAACTTACATCAGGTAGGAAATATGATACACATGTATGTCATACAAAAACTTACATCAGGTAGGAAATATGTTATACATGTATGTCATACAAAAACTTACATCAGGTAGGAAATATGTTATACATGTATTTCATACAAAAACTTACATCAGGTTGGAAATATGTTTGTTATTTAATATTATGTGAATGTCATGCAAAAAATTACTGATAAATCCCTTTGGTTTTTACATTGTATATAAAATATTGTAAATAAATTATGCATAATTAAGATTGATTTCAACATGAGATATTTCTACTTTTAACATTGTCCTATTATTTTCACTGTCATATATATATGTCACTAAACCAAAAAATATATTTTTTGCTTGATAGATCACTCATTATATTATATTTCTAGTGAGCTTATAGTTTGATGAGAAGGGATGGGTAAAAATTGATGGAAATAAACCTGACAAGATAAATAGATACTGCTCTAGATAACATATTGCCTCTGATTCAAATGTTCTAACTTACTAAATCTCTATACATGTGTTTTTGTTTATATATAACCATGAGTGATAAAAAACATGTCTTGTGATTGGTTTATTACATTCTGTAAGAGTATCTATGCTGGGTGATCTGTCTGCTTCATTAATCTTTGCAATCTTTTACATGTTGACAACTTGTTAAAGTTAAACTTAAGTGGTAAATTTTTTAACTAATCTTAACTACAATAACCTATCACAATAAAGTTTTATAGAACATTTAAATCTTTATTGCTTACATGTGTTTTGTTGTAGATGTTATCGCTGAAGGACAAAATTGAAGAACTGCACAAACAGTGGAAAGAAGCTTCTGATGTCAAACCTCCAAGAGACATTACAGCTGAATTTCTTGTAAAGAGTAAACTAAGAGATCTAAATGCAGCTTGTAAGGTGTGTATGTAATAAAAATGGTCCAGCAGGGCTTAGTATATATAAAAAAAAGAAACATATGCCTGCATATTTAGGTACATCGTTAGTTTATAGATTGAGGAACTTTTTCTCAATGTCATTCTGTAGAGTTCACTGAGTGAAACATATGATTCCATTTTGTTTAAACTTTAGGTATCCCCGTAGTTAATAAATAGTACCTTTTAGAATCCTTAGAGATTTATAAACTTGCACTTGTCATGAATAGCAAATTGATGTGATATCAAACAACAAACCAACAAACATGATGAAACTTAATTTTATATTTCAGGAATATGAACAGTTACAAACACAACAAAAAGAAATTGAAGAAAAAATACAAGAACTTGAGACCACACCTCCCAGGTAATACAAATTAAACAACTTAAATGTGGAGTCCATGTAGATTTTTTAAATTTCTTAGTACATGTGTACTTAATTAACTTTGTTATACTTTTTTTTAAATCTCTCTGCATAAACTCCTGTATTTGTTTGTCTCTTACTAAAACAATATATTTTTTCTGAAATATTATTGATTTTTTTACTGTAAATGGTTTACCTTAGTGATATAAGACGAGGCTTATTTTCCTTAAAATGACCCTGGCACCATTTCCTGAAAGTGTGTGAAAGTCCTGAAGCAGACCATTTTGTTTCAATTTTCAAGATGAAAGATTGTTACTAAATATAAATTTTGTCTATTTGTATATACATGAATGTATCTGTTTATCACTGTTGTGTATACCATATAGAAGTTTGTTTTTTGTAATATCCATTTTAATATCAACAGTTAAACTTCATGTCCATTTTTATTTTACAGTGATGTGTATCTTTCTTCACGTGATCGTCAGATTTTGGATTGGCATTTTGCCAATCTAGAGTTTGCCAATGCAACACCACTTACATTACTTTCCCTCAAGCACTGGGATCAAGATGATGATTTTGAATTTTCAGGGAGCCATCTTACTGGTAAGTTTACTTTACCATTATACATCATTCACAGTAAATTTAAATGTTTTTGTAACATTATTTTGTTTGTGTAACTGTTTATCTGGATAAAGTTAAGAGGAGCTTGTGTCTCATCTATGCTATGATCAGAATAGTGCAGGTAATCTGTATTGTTTTTTTAAGGGTTTTACCTACCTATCCACATGCTAGTCAAACAAGCAAATATTTCCTTAATTAATAAACTGCCATTTAATTTTGCATCAAAATGATATTTATAATTGATAAAAATAAATAAGATTTTCTCGTTATTTTGATTTTAGTGAGAAATGGTTATTCCTGTGTACCAGTAGCATTATCTGAAGGTTTAGATATCAAATTAAATACTGCTGTCCGTAAAGTTAATGTTATGAATGGAGGTAAGATCACCCTCTGACATAGTTAATGATATTGTCTGATTTCACAATCAGTAACTTTTGTTATGAATGGAGGTAAGATCACCCTCTGACATGGTTAATGATATTGTCTGATTTCCCAATTTACAGTAACTGTTATGAATGGAGGTAAGATCACCCTCTGACATGGTTATTGATATTGTCTGATTTCCCAATTTACAGTAACTGATGTTATGAATGGAGGTAAGATCACCCTCTGACATGGTTAATGATTTTGTCTGATTTCCCAATTTACAGTAACTGATATGAATGGAGGTAAGATCACCTTCTGACATTGTCAATGATGTTGTCTGATTTCCCAATTTACAGTAACTGATATGAATGGAGGTAAGATCACCCTCTGACATGGTTAATGATTTTGTCTGATTTCCCAATTTACAGTAACTGATATGAATGGAGGTAAGATCACCCTCTGACATGGTTAATGATATTGTCTGATTTCCCAATTTACAGTAACTGATATGAATGGAGGTAAGATCACCCTCTGACATGGTTAATGATGTTGTCTAATTTCCCAATTTACAGTAACTGATGTTATGAATGGAGGTAAGATCACCCTCTGACATGGTTAATGATATTGTCTAATTTCCCAATTTACAGTAACTGATATGAATGGAGGTAAGATCACCTTCTGACATTGTCAATGATATTGTCTGATTTCACAATCAGTAACTTTTGATATGAATCGAGGTAAGATCACCCTCTGACATGGTTAATGATATTGTCTGATTTCACAATCAGTAACTTTTGTTATGAATGGAGGTAAGATCACCCTCTGACATGGTTAATGATATTGTCTGATTTCCCTATTTACAGTAACTGATATGAATGGAGGTAAGATCACCCTCTGACATGGTTAATGATGTTGTCTAATTTCCCAATTTACAGTAACTGATATGAATGGAGGTAAGATCACCTTCTGACATTGTCAATGATATTGTCTGATTTCACAATCAGTAACTTTTGATATGAATCGAGGTAAGATCACCCTCTGACATGGTTAATGATATTGTCTGATTTCACAATCAGTAACTTTTGTTATGAATGGAGGTAAGATCACCCTCTGACATGGTTAATGATATTGTCTGATTTCCCAATTTACAGTAACTGATGTTATGAATGGAGGTAAGATCACCCTCTGACATGGTTAATGATATTGTCTGATTTCCCTATTTACAGTAACTGATATAAATGGAGGTAAGATCACCCTCTGACATGGTTAATGATTTTGTCTGATTTCCCAATTTACAGTAACTGATATGAATGGAGGTAAGATCACCCTCTGACATGGTTAATGATATTGTCTGATTTCCCAATTTACAGTAACTGATATGAATGGAGGTAAGATCTACCTTCTGACATTGTTAATGATATTGTCTGATTTCACAATCAGTAACTTTTGTTATGAATGGAGGTAAGATCACCCTCTGACATAGTTAATGATATTGTCTGATTTCCCAATTTACAGTAACTGATATGAATGGAGGTAAGATCACCCTCTGACATGGTTAATGATATTGTCTGATTTCCCAATTTACAGTAAATGATTAGAAGACTGGGAAGTTATTTTTTCAGCACTTTTTAAAACACTTATCAGTGAATGAGTAATTTCAAAGACTTCATATAAGACATTTCAGTAATTCAAATAATTATTCATGATTACTGTAGGCAAAAAAAAACAAACTAGTTTTAAGCTTACCTGACCCTTGAAGAATAGTACAGCTTTAAATTTTACTAATGTTTTACCATACATGTTTATAAGATTTTGATGTTCAGAATTGAATTAAAAATAAAAGACCAGGTAATGACCTTGTTTTTTACCTTTGTACTTTTTCTTCTATTTACATAATGACCTTGATTTTTACCTTTGGACTTTTTCTTCTATTTACATAATGACCTTGTTTTTTACCTTTGTACTTTTTCTTCTATTTTACATAATGACCTTGTTTTTTACCTTTGTACTTTTTCTTCTATTTTACATAATTTAGTCATATTGTATTTCAATGCAGAAATGTTTCTTTGATGTTTGGAAGCATTTTTTATAAGACCAATTTCAAAGGCCAGGGTCATGACAGTTTTGATGAAATAAGATTGAAATTGTTATATGTATATGTAAATTCTTGTCATTTGGTTTTTATATATTTTTTGATTAAAATGAATAACCTCCAAATAAGGGTCAAAGTCACAGTTTAGGGTCATGACTTTAGTTAGTTTTTGAATTATGCGTGCTTTTTTTCAAGTTATTTTTTAGAAATGATTTAATGCAGATTTACATTTTAAAATACGATTTTCTTATATAAACCCAAACTCAAGCTCAGCCTAATTTGCCATTTAAGTCTGAAGTTGCTGTTTCTTTTAATGTGTAAAGATTTTAACATTGGAGTTTTATTTTATGTTAATTATAGAGAAAGGTCATTGGCCATGACCTAGGTTTTATCTTTGTGTTTTTATTACTTTTTAGGCCACAGGTTGATATATTGTTAAGCAGATGTTGTAATGTTTTCAATAACCTTCAATTAGCGAGATAGATATAGATTGTAGAGAATACGTGTAACCTATTTTAATTCTGATTTACCAATTTCAGCTGTTGAAATAACAACAAGTCATGCTAGAAACAATACAAATAGCCAGACATGGAAAGCAGATGCAGTGTTATGTACTCTGCCACTAGGAGTACTAAAGGAATGTATCAGAGGAAGTGGTCTAAATAGTGTCCAGTTTAATCCTCCATTACCTGAGTGGAAGACGTCAGCCATACAGAGAATGGGATTCGGAAATCTAAATAAGGTATTGTTACAAAACAACATAAGTAATGTGGGATTAAAATATTTTGGAATGTATTATTTTCTTGTTTAGTTGGATTTCTTAGGTTGCCAGAACAAATTACTTTGCATTTCCATTTACAGCAAGAATTTGATAAAACAGAATAGTTTAAGAAGACAGGGTTAGGTCTAACCATTGCCAATTGAGATTTTATTAGAAAAAAGGGGTTGGCAACCAAATTTAGCTTCTTGCAGTTACTTTGGCAACATGGAATTTATTCCAGTCTAGATAAAAGACATAAAAGAAGGATTTTAGAATCAGAATATAAAGCTGTTGACAAAATATTTGAAGCTGGAACTAACCCTGGAAGAATAAGCATCAAACCCTGAAGTCTTTAAATTACAAAAATGTATATGTTTGTTTAAGCCCGCCTGTATGAAATGCATCAGAAATATTGTCATACATCATTTTAGATTGTTAAGTTTCAAGGATAAGGTCTATAAATTGATACAATGCCTACAGATAAGCTATATAGTGGTATTTCCTGCCTACAGATGAGCTATTTGCCTACAGATAAGCTATATAGTGGTATTTCCTGCCTACAGATGAGCTATTTGCCTACAGATAAGCTATATAGTGGTATTTTCTACCTACAGGTGAGCTATATAGTGGCATTTTCTGCCCTTAAGTTTCATAGTTACTATGATTTTTTCTATGTTAACAGTCATTTTACAAATTCAGTTACTAGTATTTTAACTTTGATATTTCAGGTTGTTTTGTGTTTTGACAGAGTGTTTTGGGATCCAAGTGCTAATTTATTTGGACATGTTGGAAGTACAACAGCAAGTCGTGGAGAATTATTTTTATTTTGGAATTTATATAAAGCACCAGTATTACTGGCATTAGTCGCTGGTGAGGCAGCAGCCATTATGGAGAATGTTAGTGATGATGTCATTGTTGGTAGATCAATAGCTGTGCTTAAAGGAATATTTGGAAATAATAATGTACCACAGGTGTGTGGTTATATATAAGTATTTTTTCATCATATGGTAGTCAGTCAAGAATGTAGGGAAATGAGTGTTCATACATGTATATACATGTAGCTGTGTGTGTGTGTGTGTGTGTGTGTGTGAGAGAGAGAGAGAAAGTTGTCTAATTTCATACCAATTTTACATAATAAAATTATACAAATTTTTAATATTTTTGTTAATTATAGAATACCAGTGCCATGCTACACTTTAATTGTTTCGTTAAGATATTTAAATTCAATGTTCCTTAGTTGCATTTTCTCTGACCATCATAAAAATGATAAAATGCAAATAATTGCAAATGTGTATTTTTGTGATATCATTTTAACCGGAAATTCCTTATTTCCAGTATTTTCCTGTTTATTGAATGATTAATAATAACTTCTATTTTAACATATATAAAACAAATCATTAAAATTCCATTGAGTGAAACAGATAAAAGTGAATTTTATCTCCACATTTAGTAATAAGCTTGATAATGATATTTATCTTTTCACCCCTTTTACAGCCAAAAGAAACACTGGTAACCAGATGGAGAGCTGATCCATGGGCAAGAGGGTCGTATTCTTATGTAGCTGCTGGCTCTTCAGGTATTTATATAACCTACTTGTTCACAATTGTTTTATTTTTGCATTAATTGGCAAGTAAAGCTAGATGTGAAAATAAACTATTGCTAATATAAGAAGTCAATATTGTCATATAATAATGACTTATGCTAAAAGAACAAGTGAAATAGAAGTAATTCTTTTTGGATCTCATTTTATTCTGGTACTTCATATTGATTTCTATGGGTGTGCTGTGTAGCCTGTATGTGTACCTGCCAGGGTGAGTTGACACATCCGTGGTCCTGTAGGTATCTCTGCTACATGGTGGTGTCTGTGTGTAGATGTTTTTGTAGTAAGGCCTACGACAACCTTATATTACTCTTCTGTTATATAACAGAAGGGAAGATCATGACTGAATCTTTTACCAAATATCATGATTTGTACAGGTTTATTAGACAAGGTGCATACATCATGCAATTGCCAGGTGGTACATGTAAGTTATCAAATAGTTGCCTGGAGGCTGTACAAGGTTTTGGCTTAATTTTTGTATGATTTCTATTATCATTACATACCTTCTATGCCCTTTTCAAAAAATAAAATTATTAAATAATTTGATTTTTTTTAAGGGAATAGAAAATATTTGGCATAATTTTTATATGATTTCGAATTTCATTACAATATTATTTGTTCTGGTGGTCACCAGATCACGCAAAATTAAAAGTATTCAAATAGATGTCTATGTTGTACTTTGTGAATATTGACTGATGCGAAAATTTTCCAATTAACAGTATTCCCACACATAACATTTCAGCAATCTGACCATTTGAGTTTTTGTCCTATTTTTACAAAGTTGGGATTGTGAATCATGATAACAAATAATTACACACTAATTATTAATCTTTTTCTACAGGAAATGACTATGATTTGACTGCCACACCTATATCAGCACAGCAAGGTGCCTTACCGCGGTTGTTCTTTGCTGGAGAACACACAATAAGGAATTATCCAGCAACTGTACATGGAGCCTTATTGAGTGGATTACGGGAAGCTGGAAGAATTGCAGATCAGTTTCTAGGAGCTCCATATGCTTTACCTGTTCATAAAACAGAATCCACGTGAAAAATTACTTCAAATATACAATGTTTATGAATATCTAAAATTTCATCTGAGCCAAATGAAAAATGACCAGAAAGGAGATTGTTAATCTATTGCCATAATTTCATAATTTTCAAATAGGTTTTTTTATGTCAAAGGCAGCACACATGTAACATATATCCATTCAGCTGTTCATTTCAATTCATAAAGACTTTTAAAGAAAACAGAATTGTACCACAGTTGATTATATTCTGTGTAGAATCTCATTTCACATTCATTGTATGTACAGTAATATTACTGCTGATCATATGTCATAACATGATTGCAATACATGTAATTAAAACTTATCATTGTCCTCAAATTGAATTTTGTTTTTTTTAGAGCTCCAAAATTCTTATTCTGTTCTAGACATTTTAAGGCAGGCACTTACCATTTTTTTTAAATCCATCTTATTACAAGTTGTATTGTAATAATTTTTTTTTTTTTTTTTTTGCATTGCATGTTTGATACTTAGCATGTATAATAAACTTTTTTATTGTTTCATTCTACTGTTAAAACATAGTTGTGTTAAGCTGAAATATCATGTTTAATTATCAGCAAAGGTGTTGCTTTGATATAACAAGTCAGCTAAGGATTTGTTTATTGATGATAATGAATTTATAATGTTTGAAGTTACCCAAAAATCAAATGGTTAACTGTGAGAGACTTCCTAACAGGTTTTATAATCAGTAAAATTCATTCTTCCATATCAAATTTGATTCAATTTTATTACACCTTTGCAGAACCATTTTGAAGTTACATGTACATTGTATTTAATATTAATTATAGATAACTAGTTTGCCAAGAGGGTGTATTGATATTGACCAATGACCATAGCCATCATCAATCAAATGGTTTTACATTTCTTCACTTATTGATGTAATTGTTCAATAAACATCTGATTAAGAGAAAGTAATAATGTTTTATATAATAAGACCAAACACATAACTACAGGTGTATGTGCTACAGGTGTATTTACTGATAAATAAACACAATTCTTTATCAGATTTGTTGTGTTGGTTAACTAATATTGGGTGTACACACATAAAAAACAGAGTTTCATTTATACAGATTCATACTTGTCTGAAAGGGTTACAGCTTTAAAATTTAGAATACCTTTGTTTGGCTTACACACAGACATTGTATTTGTTGGCTTTAATCTGTTGTGCCATAGGCCCTGTGAGCTTATGGCATTTGTCTGGGCATGTGTGCATGCATATGTCTGTGCTTGCTTAAATGTTTTTTTAACGTCTCAGAAACTACTTATCCAGTTTCATTGTAAATTGACGGGGGTTAAAGTTCAGGTGATAGTCTTTCAAAATTATGTTTGGGGTTTGGCTTTTCCCAACAAGATGGCCATCATTCTAAAAATAGCCAGAAGCTGCAGGATTCCTGGGAACATTTAACTTTTTTCCATGTAATTGGTGCACATGAAAAATAGGTTACACAGTTTTTTTGCATAAAAATTTCATATACCTGGTGTGTGTGTGTGTGTGTATATAAATATATTTATATGCAGTAGTGTCTCACGAATTCAGTGACAAGTGCCTTGTTTGTGAAACTTTCAAGTTTATGCTAGCATTTAAGATGAAAAGTGATTTGCATGCTGTCGATTTTACATACAATCAGTCCTGGTTGTATTAATAATTACAAAATGATAATTATAAATTTCATATTTCATATTTATTTCATCATTTTAACAGTTATTATATATATGTAATATATTTACAATAATAAATAAATGCGCAACTCTATGATACATTAATCACTAACTCCTTTTAAAGTCTCTGAAAAATATACAAAACAAATATCATAATACAATAGATAAAATAGATTTTAACTTTAAAGATAAGAAAACTAACAATTCTATGGCTATAAGCATGAAACTATCTTACCACTTATATATGTATGGTATAATGTTTAACAGGAAAGGAGGGGGATGCAAGGTCAAACCATAGACCTCCCACACCATAGGGGATTTCTCTACTAAGATACACAGACCATTACATTTCTGCTTCTAATTTTCCTATTCGACCACCTTAAATAAAAACCACATCAGGTTTACCCAAAGTCAACACTTAGGTCAGCCAGTTCTAAGGTTTTGTAAGCTTGCCAAATGGAACGAAAGGGAAAATTCAGTCAGGGATCTTGTACTACAGGTAAGTGCTCTACCAACTGAGCAACCCAGACCCCTACAAATGTTTATGTAACCAGCTGATAATATAGTATAGCTTATAAGATAGGTAAAACAGGATGATTAAAAATAATAACAATTGATGAATAAAACAATAAAATCTAAATAAATACATGCACAGTATTCCGTTTCTTATCACATTTAGGGGAAACTTTATAAAATAGGACGGATTGATAATAAATATGTATGCCAAGTTTATGTGTACATACATACGAAATAGCTGCATTAAAATAAAGCTGATCTTCAATGAAAATGAGTTATATGGAGGGCACTCTAAAAATAAGTGTACACAGATCAATTTTAATCCAGAAATATACAATTAGGTAAATAATATCATTGTAAAATCTCCTTTGCAAAGAAATTATAACATACCACTACTAAAAATGTTTGTACAAAGTTACTTCTAACATGTTATCTTTTGTTGGCAAATGTTTACTTTTATTGACACAAGAAAATATAAAATTTTCAAAAATACCAGTATACATTAAATAATAATTGATAAAATCTGAAAGGTATCATTTAATAAGAGTTCTATGAGCAGAGAAACTTCATCTTTAAAATGTCCAATTACAGACACTGATTATGTAAAATACTTGTAC
Organism: Tegillarca granosa; assembly: GCA_029721355.1. Classification (NCBI taxonomy): domain Eukaryota; kingdom Metazoa; phylum Mollusca; class Bivalvia; order Arcoida; family Arcidae; genus Tegillarca; species Tegillarca granosa. Next base: position 313,278 of record CM056596.1, on the reverse strand, counting down.
ACACGTGTATTAACAATACATAATTATTGGTCAAGAATAATGTAGAACTCAGTAACTATTTTTGTTTGTCAGAAAGAAAAGTAAAAAAAAGTTTTAAATTCCAGGCATCCAAATAAAATGAACAACAACAAAGACCAAAGATTTTTATAAATACATTTGGTTTTACAGTGTGATTTATACATAAAATGATACTGCTTAGCTCTGTATCCTTAAAATACAATTTTTATATATATACGTGTATTTCTAAAATGGTTCTGGAAGCACCAAAAATGCTATAATTTTTTACTAGTAAACAATAACGACAAATTATAATTATATATTATTCCTCTAATATCTATTCTATGGGTGGCAAATTACATGTAGTCTATTATCACTTATCAATTATTCTTTGAATGGTATGAGCAATTAATCTTAAAAGCTGCAGATAAGAAAGTAAAAAATCTCTTTTTATAGGTAAGCAACCTTTCTCCTGATCATACATACTAGATATATCACAGTTTGACCATTATGACTTGTTTTAATTACAGTTTTTCAAAAGAAAAACAAAAATTTGAAAGAAAATTAAAAATTTAATTGTGAAAATTGAACACTAAAGGCCAAAATTGTCGAAATATATGAAACCTGTACTTGCATATTATTGTATTTACAAAATACATATTACACTGTATAATATCTGGAATATACATTTTAAATACATCAAATCTCCTAGATCATCTTGGGCTCATAACAACATCTAGTTTTAAGGTTACTTTTTTCCGGGGGTGTCACAGAAGAATGTTAATGTCTCACATGATTTAACATGAAAGCTGAGACAATTTTTCCATCAATTCATGGCATAAAATCAGTTTCAATACATACATGTATGTCTATCTCTTCAGAAAAGCCATTAATGACCTAGAGTATAACTTTATAAAGGCACTGCTATTTATTAAGTCTTTGAGTCTATTTGTTTTTATCTAATAAACAGAATCTAATATCAGAGTGTGATTTTAATGTCAATAAGCTCAATTTTGATATGTGTTAAAATATATATATAATGGTGTGTGTTTTTAAATATTATTTCATTGGAGGACCCATTGCATTGATTTGTAATGAGTGTAAGAAAAAACATGTGAATGTTGTAGATTGTCAAAACATGTTATTAAGTTCTTTCAATGCAAAAGACTTAAACATTAAACTTGCAAGAAACAGGAGTAAGATTTTAACAAATGAAAAACTCAACATCCTTTTGTTTACAAAATCACAAGGCACAAAAATTCATTAGAATATCACAACCCTAACACAACCTGATTAAAATATAAAAAAATATCTTAATTCTTTCTAAATTACAAGTATGTTTTACAAGAAAAGACATAAATACATGTAGTGTTACATTCTGAAGACCCTTGATCAGGACAGGGACAGATGATGGTTCAGGAGACCTTTGATCTGGACAGATAATGGTTCAGAAGACCTTTGATCTGGACAGATGACAGTTCAAAGCCAAGGAACATATACTGAATAGCCAAGTATTTTTAGAAAAACTTCTTTATCTACTAAATGTCATTGGACAACCTCTGCCTTAGCTGTTTATATAATGAGCAATTTATACAGATGGAATATACATGTACATGTATGAAGAAATGGAAACAATGAAATATACACTACTGTATATAACACATTCTTAATAAAGGTTTCAAACTCCTCATTAACAGGCAGGTGTGTATCATACTTCAGAAATTACATTCACATGTTAGTCTTTGGCTAGTCTTTATGCATTTAGGTTAAACTTTTAAATACCAGAATTAAAATCATCATTTAAAAACAGAAGTATTGTAACCTGTCAGATTTATAACTAATTGTTAGTGCAATAAAATTTAAACTGCTATAATAACTAATGAAACAATCAAACATAAAACTTAACAAAATCATGAACCTTCATTCAATGTTCCTAACATTTCTAAACTCTACTTTCCAAACATTCTTTGATAATAAAAATTATATCTAATTCACAACACCTGCAAGAAAAAATACCTTATTAATTTTTAGAACTCAAAACTGTCTGAAATCCTTCATTTATGTAAATGTTTCTTGCAGTTTGATTTTAAATAATGCTTATTTAGTTTTTATATCATGCAAATGTAAATTGATGCTTTTTACATGGTAACACATACAGACATGGACATAAAGTTAATACAAAATTTTAAATTCCAAATTTATGAGAAAATACATAAATGATATATTAATTATCATACATTACTATGAAAAGTAAAAATAAATTTTAAAAGTATGATTCGCTAAACAGAATTTTCTTAAAACCAATCTTAATTATTTTACCAAATACATTATCTTTTTGAATTAGTTTTCGTAACATGTCTATGTTATACATGTAATTATATGGCAAGGTTTTTTTGAATTAATTAAACATAATTTTGTTTAACAATACAACATTTGACTGTTTATATCACAAACAGATTTGAACTCCATGAAATAGTACAAAAACATCACAAATTTAATAAATAACACAGTACACTAGTGATCTGGAAGATCAGTTTGGCACAAAACACTTGCATGTTTTTTACACTTCAGTGATAACTGTCTGGATCTGATTTCTTTTAAAGCATTTAAATAGTACAGTAGATATAAGTTTGTTGGTGAATATGAAGGTTAACACTGCCCACCTTGCTAATGAATCTTCTATATCCTATAACTAAGGTAGGTGGCGCTGTGCTCCATATGGATGATATGTGTTAGCACTAGTCACTTCTGATGAATAGTACCAGCCATCAACATTCCTACTAGCACTATAACTTATTAGTAAAGTCCCATACAAAGGTCTTAATATCTTCTCATAATATAGTGCATGTACGAGACTGAAAATATAAAAAGAGCAAAACAATAATTAAATTATTAATGAACTACTAACTCTTCTGAATTCTATAATCTACATTAATCTACATTAAAAATAAATATAAGAATTAACACTTATTCCTGAGGAAATAAAGGCATCCTATAAAACAAATACAACTCAGCATGAACCTAGATACATCCTACAAAACATATACAACTCAGCATGTACCTAGATATATCCTATAAAACAAATACAACTCAGCATGTACCTAGATACATGCTACAAAACATACAACTCAGCATGTACCTAGATACATCCTACAAAACATATACAACTCAGCATGTACCTAGATACATCCTACAAAACAAATACAACTCAGCATGTACTTAGATACATCCTACAAAACAAATACAACTCAGCATGTACTGAGATACATCCTACAAAACAAATACAACTCAGCATGTACCTAGATACATGCTACAAAACATACAACTCAGCATGTACCTAGATACATCCTACAGAACATATACAACTCAGCATGTACCTAGATACATCCTTATAAACAAATACAACTCAGCATGTACCTAGATACATCCTACAAAACATATACAACTCAGCATGTACCTAGATACATCCTACAAAACAAATACAACTCAGCATGTACTTAGATACATCCTACAAAACAAATACAACTCAGCATGTACTGAGATACATGCTACAAAACATACAACTCAGCATGTACCTAGATGCATCCTACAAAACAAATACAACTCAGCATGTACCTAGATACATCCTTATAAACAAATACAACTCAGCATGTACCTAAATACATCCTACAAAACAAATACAACTCAGCATGTACCTAGATACATCCTACAAAACAAATACAACTCAGCATGTACCTAGATACATCCTACAAAACAAATACAACTCAGCATGTACCTAGATACATCCTACAAAACAAATACAACTCAGCATGTACTGAGATACATCCTACAAAACAAATACAACTCAGCATGTACCTAGATACATGCTACAAAACATACAACTCAGCATGTACCTAGATACATCCTACAGAACATATACAACTCAGCATGTACCTAGATACATCCTTATAAACAAATACAACTCAGCATGTACCTAGATACATCCTACAAAACATATACAACTCAGCATGTACCTAGATACATCCTACAAAACAAATACAACTCAGCATGTACTTAGATACATCCTACAAAACAAATACAACTCAGCATGTACTGAGATACATGCTACAAAACATACAACTCAGCATGTACCTAGATGCATCCTACAAAACAAATACAACTCAGCATGTACCTAGATACATCCTTATAAACAAATACAACTCAGCATGTACCTAGATACATGCTACAAAACATACAACTCAGCATGTACCTAGATACATCCTACAAAACATATACAACTCAGCACGTACCTAAATACATCCTACAAAACAAATACAACTCAGCATGTACCTAGATACATCCTACAAAACAAATACAACTCAGCATGTACCTAGATACATGCTACAAAACATATACAACTCAGCATGTACCTAGATACATCATACAAAACAAATACAACCCAGTATGTACCCAGATACATGCTGAAACAAAATATTAGGAATTATAGGCCATAGATTAGAGAAATCCTACAACAAATACAACTAATCAGGTATCTTGAGATAGAATGGAACAACAAATACAACTAATCAGGTATCTTGAGATAGGATGAAACAATTTTTAAAATAATTTTCCTGCTTTTTAAATGCATATATATAATTTATTATTTAGATTTACAAAAGATTATTTTATTAATATTTTATGCATTAATACAGAAATTGAATAAAACTTGAACAAATGATGAATTGCAGTGCATTGTCTTATAGTATAATTATTATATTCTATATTTTAGGTTATGTCATAATTATATTGTTGAGTAAAATTTATACCACAAATGATTTGTCCCTACTGTTATTGTGTATATATACATGTATATATATATATACTTTATTATATTTTTTTTTACTTTTTTAGGCGGTGGTTTTTGTTCCTCCTTTTTCTCTTCTTTTTTATCTCCATCAGATTTCTTGTCTTCTTCCTTCTTTGGTTTATTCTCGTCTTCATCTTTATTTTTTTTATCATCATCTTTATCCTTCTCTTTATTCTTGTCTTTTTTCTTGGAATCCTAAAGAACCAATGATTGTAAATATTATACTTTAATATATATCATGTTGATGGCTTAATGTCTAGGGGACCTCTGCCAAATGTTCAAGCAATCAGGGTTTCAGCAATCAAGGTTCAGGTTCCTTTGCTCATAGACAATAAAAAAATCTTTTTTTTAAATATTTTAAATATTATAAAATGTCTTACATGTATGTCTGAATTAAAGAATAAAAATTTCAAGCAAAAGAGGTTGAATTTTTATTGAATTTACACTAGCTAGTCTACTGAAAAGTTTATTGTTTCAGGGAGCGAAAGTACTCAAGTTATCAAAGTTCAAGTCACTTAAGTTTATTTAAAAGGATATTAAAAAAAATTGATCAGGCCAACAGCTAATTTCCAGTTAGCTACGTTATTCAAGGTTTTTGAAGTTTGAGCGATCAAGGTTTGATTTGAATGTCTATCTATTTAAAAAAAAAAAACTTCAATATTTTTATGTAACAAAATTAGCAGTTATTTGCATTTTGTAAGGTCTACAAAAGACATATAACCATTGGTAATTTTTAAAATGTTTGCATTTTTATACATGTATAGTTATTTAAATAATCAAGTTGTGATGAAGGCAACTGAAAAGCCTTATCATGTGGCTTTATTGAAAATCAAATTATCATGTTGATTGATTATCATGTGTATTTTTGGATGAGATGAATCTATGTCCTTAATAAATGTTCAATCTGACCATTTATGATTTCTAATTTGTTATCTATTTAAAATCCCATTTGCTATTTCACTACTTTATCTAGTAGATGCTTGAAACAGCTTTTACAAAACAACCCCTAATCATGTCATACCAATAACCAACATCAGGGCTTTACTGAGAAGAGTTTATACATAATTATTGTCTTAGTGTTTAGTTAATGCAAGAGTTTATTTTCCCATTAAAGGTATTTCCTGTGATAAACAAAGAAAGATATTACCGTTAGTTTTGAGAGGGTAATTATGAGACTGAAGTTGATTATATACATGTACCTTTTCATCATCATCTTCTTCCTCATCATCGTTATCTTCATCTTTGTCTTTATTCTTTTTACCCTTCTTATCTTTGTCCTTCTTTTTATCTTTTTTATCTTTTTATCCTTCTTTTTGTCTTTTTTACCTTAAAAACAAACAATATTAATAAATAAAACTTTGAAATAAAGTACAACAAAGCAACAATGACGATGCTTAAGAACATAAACTTGTTTATGTGTAAATAATTGATTGTATAATGAGTTTTTAAGGAATGATACAGGCTAGCTCAGACAATATAGAAGCCTGGTTGGCTAGGTCTAAAATGTACACTTATATATCACAGAGCCTCTAACTGTCCTAAGTTTAAATCCCACAAGGAACATCTTATTGTGAGAAAGTTTGTTGTTTTTCTAACTGGAGGTCTGTGGTTGTCTGAGTGCTCTGGTTTACTACACTATTCCTGTATTGACCGTCTTTATAAAAGTTAAAGAATTTCGACTTATCTTTAATGAATTAATTAATCACTTACTTTTCCCTTCCTCTTCATCCTCCTCCTCCTCATCCTCTTCCTCTTCATCATCTTTCTTCTTCTTCTTTTATCTTTTTTCTTATCTTTTTTGTCTTTTTTATCTTTCTTTTTATCTTTGTCTTTCTTTTTCTTGTCTTCTTTGTCTTTCTTTTTATCTTTTTCTTTTACCTCTTCTTCTTTGATTTCTTCCTCCTCATCTATTTCATCTTCTTCTTCCTCCTCCTCATCTTCATCATCTGATAGACCTGTTGATTTTCTGCCAAATATATTGGTCTTTTTCTTTTTATCTAAAAATAGATAATTAATTTAACACATTTATACAGTATTAAAGCTAGAACCTTTTGCCTTGGAGAATTAGTTCACCCAAACCTTATTTTTTTGTTTACCATTATAACAAAAATAAAACAAACATTTGCTAATTCAGTATTTAATTTTTCAGTAATACACTGATAAAAATGTAGCTAAAACAATAACATCATAGGTGTGTCATCATAATTACATTGCTCTGTAGATGCAAATAAATTATCAGAAAAATAATCAGGAGTTTTCAAGTCCTTGTAATTAAGACTTTATATGAGACTCTCTATCTTTATTAAAGAAATCTGGTGGATAAAAACAATGAAAGAACATGACATATATTCTTATTTTTTTTTTACCTTTTTTCTTGTCTTTTTTCTTTTCGTCTTTCTTTTTCTTTTCTTTTATGTCTTCTTCTTTTTTATTTTCCTCTTCTTCTTCCTCCTCCTCTTCTTCGTCGTCTTCCTCATCTGACTTTATATCCTTAGCTCTTGGTGATGGAACTGGTACAGATGGTAAAGACTAAATAAAACAAAACAAATAAATATCCATTATCTAAATACTGTTAAATAATTCTAGAAATGGGAAAGCAAAATAAATAAATTAATGGGCCGATAACACTATCGAGTTACGGCCCCTGATCTGCTAGAGGGATACTACTTCCGGGGAGTTCACGGTTGTAAACAACTTGGTTGCTACTATTTTTTATCTATTAAATGCTTGGCGTTTCAGTTAAAATTCATCGATTGTTTTATACATCAAAGGTTTTTATTTTCCCAAAATACCCTGAAAATTTTTGACACTTGTATATTTGATGGAAGGAAATTGTTAACAGTAAACAACCATAATTAGTATTCAATTTGAGATAATCTGAACACATTTCACAGTTACTAAGAGCTCGTTTGAACAAATGTGATAATTACACAAGCCATGTTAAATTATTAATATAAAAATTCATAAATAATTAAAAAAAACACTAATTATTTATCTTTGTATCAGTCATAATCACTACGAAACCTTTTCTCTCTATCAGCCAAAATCAATATACGAGTTTTTTCTCTCTATCACTCATAATCACTACTTTTTTCTTCTGTCAGTCATAATCTCTACATCCCCTTTTCTCTCTATCACTAATAATTACTGTTTTTTCTCTATCACTCATAATCACTACATGTCCTTTTCTCTCTATCAGTCATAATCACTACGAGTCTTTTCTGTCTATCACTTAAAATCACTAAGCGCCCTTTTCTCTCTATCACTCATAATCACTACGAGCTTTTTCTCTCTATCATTCATAATTACTTCGAACTTTTTTCTATTATCACTTATATTCAGTATTTTCGAATATTTCAGAAAATAAGCTTTCATTTTAAATCTCTCTCTCTCTCTCTCTCTCTCTCTCTCTCTCTCTCCGATAGTAATAAAATGGCCTCTGTTTGTTTTACTTAAAACGTTTTCACTTTGTTTTGAATACCAATCGTTATGTTTTCATAAACTGTGAATCTAATAATTATTGCATGTCTTTTTAGACATATCGCTTGTGCTGACAAGGGTGAACATAAAAATAAAATAATAATAATAATAAAAAAGCGAAAGATAAATCAAATCATGTTACAAAAATTAATTATATGTAGTCTTTACTTTTTGATTTTATTGAATTAAGTTATATTTTCCTTACGTGTTAATAAATACACAAGTGGTTTTTTAATTTATAATTTTAACTGTTTTCATGTTTATTATTGCATATGGTATCTCTCTTGCATCAGTAAGTGAATAACAATTCTCAATACTTGAGAAAAAAATACAAAAAGAGTTTCGACGTTAAATTCTGTAACATTTTTTATATACTTTTATATATTTTATATATATATTCAGGTTATGCGTTTATGAGACCGATAACTAAGTATAAATTCACTATTTACAATAAAAATTGAAAAATACATTGTATGATGATTTTTTCCCCATTTTATTACAGATAAATTCAATGGGCTAACCCTCCCCATTAACTGAGCACCTGTCCCAGTAAGGCCAATATACGCATCGTCAAATCGTATAAAATCGATTTTTAACACTGTAAAATTTCAATGACAAGTAAAGATAATTAATTATAAGTAAAAGATGTATTTAAAACAGTTCAGTCTATGTATAACTTTTAACATAAAAGAATCGATGCATTAAAACTAATACACCGGGCATTTAATAGTAGCTAACAGTAGCAACCAAGTTGTTTACAACTGTGAACTCCCCGGAAGTAGTAGCCCTATAGCGGATCAGGGGGCGACAACTCGATAGTGTTATCGTCCCATTAATTGCATGTAGTTTGTAATTTTATTCTTTTTTTAAGCAACACATATTTTTGTGTAACACTTTCAAGCATTTGAAGATTAGTTGTTTAACTGTTGTTGTTGTTGTTTTTTTTTTTTTTTTTTTTTTTTTTTTTTTTTTCCCTCTTGTATACATTGTATCTATTTTAACTGAAATACTTATACATTGTATCTATTTAAATTATAATTCCATATACACAAATATTGTATCTAATTATACAAGTGATGTCGCGATTATCGCCGATGATCGATTGTCAGTTGTTGTCAGGGCAGCAATCCTAATAATCGATCACAAGATAAAAAATCGATCATCGTCGACATCGGCGAGTAGTTTCCGGATTGTAGTAAAGTCTGTTTCCTTTCCGGTTCTTGCTACTAAAAACAACTGTTACAATAGTGGACGAGGATCAGATAATATATTGTATCCAGACACCAGTGCGATGCATTGGCCACTATCAGTCTATCAGGGCAAGGAGCTATCTAGCCTTTAACTTACAATCACAAAGCAAGAACACTTGGCTTTACAATAAAAGTATTTATATTCAGCTTTATTTGTTTCTGAATACTGATGTACAGTTACTAAGCATATTCCGATTATAATCGATTAATTGATCGATTGTGCCTCTCTGATTATCGATTATAATTTTGTGCTCGATTGGACATCACTAAATTATACCCTACCCTGACTTGATTTGTTGTTTTTTGTGTTTCATCCTCAGATTTGATTTCTTCTTCTTCTTCTTCTTCTTCTGATTCTTCTTTTTTTTTTCTTTTCATCTTCCTGTTATGTTAAAATATTGTATACAGAGAGTTTTGAACATTTGTTATTTTTTTCATAACTGTAAGATTCTTTGTGGCATTTTTTAGCTCACCTGAGCTGAAAGCTCAGATGAGTGATTGCAATACATCTTCATCTCAAGTCAAGGACATAAAAATTGGAAATTATTCATTGTACTATAGTTACTACATGCATATTAGCTATTTATAATTAAACACAAACATACCAGTCCATGTCCATGAACTGTGACTAGATATTTCTGATTAAGTATTATGACTGTTCCAAACTTGAGAAAACTTGGAAAGTTTTTGTAATTAAGTTCTTTGCAAATGATTTTGGACATAGCCTCAAGTGAGCATTAAGGCCCATGGGCCTCTTGTTTTTTACACTTACATATTTTAATTTTGATTGTAAGATCTGTATCTGACAATGATATATTTCTTATAATTAGGAACAAATTGTCAATTAAAAAAAAAAACAAACTTATCATGGATTACACAATAAAAAGAACCATACATTGATGTCCATACAATATTAAATGTATAAAACTCATTGAAAGCTTGTTGTATAAAAAAATTCAATTTGTTTAATATAAGTCCAACATTTCATGGAGATAAATGTAAGATCTTCTTATTATTGTTTCAACTTATTGGTGGCCCTTCTTTTTATATTTCTACTGTGCAAAGAATACATTTCAAATGCATATACATGTACATGTAAACATTTTTAGTTCGGAAAATAACTATCTAGCATCATGAATTTGCCATTTACATACATCTTCTCTGAGATAATTAACCACTATTCATTGCAGTATTGATTACCTTGACCTCTGAATCTTTTGATGATACCCTGAAACATGCATCAAAATACTGGTTATATCAATACCTATAATGTTACAATAAACATGCCTATTCAATGATTTGTAGATTGAAAGATAATTAACTGTTTCAGTAGTGGTGACCTTGAATTTCAATTATAATCCCTTAAACTCCTCTGTGACAAGCATACCTCTGATTTATCTTTTTCTTTTATAGTTTCCTCCTCTTCAGATTCATCTTCTTCTGACTCTTCCTGCTTCTTTTCCTCATCATCTTTCTGAAGATTCAATTTACATAAATAACAAAATCAAATTTTAAAACAGAAGCTGGATGATTTATAACAAAATGTGATATTATAAAACAAATGAGAAGATGTAGTAATAAACATGTTCACCACATTAGCTTGGTCAAAACCTCTGAAAATGATAGGATAAGTAAATAAACAAGACAATCTGTTAAAGTTAAATGAGATACCACTCCAACATTTAATTTGATAAATTCATTTCATTATGTTCCTAAAATTTTTGAAAAATCTTTATAAAAAACAGCCATGTAACAAACTGAAAGTTTCCCAAAATCAGCTTGGTTGTATTTGGGTTTTTTTTGCTAAAATTCTGTAAAGTGTGGGACAAAGTTATTGAATAATTCCACAATGTGAGGTGCATCTTCCATATATGTATACATTCTTTTAATTTGTTTTGAAAATGAAATTATATTTATTAATGACAGAAATCTAGCATATTCTTAATTCATATTAAATTTCTGCCTGAACTATTATTTATAATATTATACTATATAAATCCTATTTTTAAGAGAATTTAATGTACATGTATTTTTAGAACAGACTATAGTTAGCTTTTATAGGTTAATGGAAGGGCAACTCAAGTTTAATGAAACAGATTATAAAAACTATTCTTGCAATATAATTCCTGTTTAAGTCTGTGGGAGTAAAATCATAGAAATACCCATATTAAAAATTGGGTATCATGATTGTTAATTCCATAAACCTGAACTTCTCTAAGTCAGATAGATGTAAAAAGTTTAATTTAAATTTTTAGAAAAAGTATTAAAAATACCCAGGTTTTCTTTTTTATTCAAATGAATAATAAAAAAAATCCAACATGTATAACCTACTTGTAAATGTTTGTACTACTTCATTGAAAAATTTGCTGAAATTGGTTTTTAAATGAAGTTCTTAAATCTGCAAAATTTTTGCCAGATTTTTAAATAGAATTGTCTCCCTTTTATTTAATTCTGGAATTCATTAATTTTTTGCTAGGTGATGTTTATTTTACCATTAATGATTAATCTCAGATGAATGGATTTATTGGTGTCCTTATACACAAGCAATCAACACCCTGTGACATTGTAGTTTGATTTTGTGTAATTCATAATGCTGACTAAACCCATGAAAGACTTTGGAACTAGTAGATCAAATGGGTGACCTTCTTTTAATGAAAAAGGCAGAGAGGCACTCCATCTGTCTAATTTGGGCTAATAAATGTTCATTGCTGCAATTCAATAGTTTTCGTAAGATTTTTCCATTCTAGGAAAATTATGTAGTTTTAAAAGTACAGACAACTCAGTAATGTAAATCAACAATTTGTAATGAGATCACACAGTTTTGACCATCTGTATTTCTACATTTTAATTTCAGCAAATATACTGAGTAAATTCTTAACTTACTTTTTCATCTTCTTGTTTCTTTCGAGGTAATGGCCTTGGCATTGGTCTAGGTGAAGATCTCACTTGAGTATCATTTACTGCCTAAAAAGACAATTATAAAATGTAAACCTTTTTAAAGAGGTTAGGTCAAGATAGAAACTAGATCAATCTCTTTGGAAACCCCCCCCCCCCCCCCAATCACCTTGTGACCTTGACCTTTGACCTAAACACCTAAATTTGCTATATAACAAATCTCCAGGGGTTAGGATACATCTGTGCTAAGTTTGATCAAATCTATCCAAATAAGTAGAAGGAAGTTATGGAGCAACTACAAATTTTTCATGCCAAACCATAAATTTTACCTTGTTACCTTGATCTTTGACCTGCATACCTGAAATTTGTATGCATTTTCTCATAGTGTTTACATCTGTGAAATATTTAATCAAAACCAAACTTGATTGTGGAAGTTAATGCCTGATATAAAGTTGGGATAGGCAAACAGACAGGGTTATATCAATACACATGTACATGTACCCCTTAAACATGCTGGGCCTTAATTACAGTTTGATACATGTACATATAGACCTCTAAAGATTATAAATGTGCTAATCTACAAGGCTGGTATATTTTTTAAACTTAAAAGTTAACTTTTTTTTTTTATAAAATTTGAAGTACATGTATGATTTTTGTGTCAGCTACTTGAAAATAAAATATTTGAATTAGTATTCATGCTGGTGTTAGTGTAATTATGTCAAAAATTATTATTTGTAAAGTTGTAGACAGAGAAACTATTTATAGAACAGTTATAACTTGTATTTATTTATCTTGCCAAAAGCATGAATTTGTAAATTACAGGGTACACAAATAGCCTGCCTTAAAAAAAAAATCCTTTAATAACTATCACAAAGTAAACTGTTTTTTTAACATTTTGTTTTTATCTAACCTCTATTTGATCTATTTGCTGTACATGGTTAGCTTGGTTTTGATTTTTATTGTTTTCTGTATCATCTTCATTTTTGTTGACATCTGATTCTGTTTCTAAAAAAGAAATGAAATACCTCAATAAAATCAATATACAGCGAGATCGATCTGTAAACACACCATGTCTTCAAAACAAACACTGTCAGTCAGTGCAGAATCAAACAAGGCTATATTTGTATGTCACAGAACAGTAAAGTTTGTTATATAATTTAGGTCATAGTCAAAACTTCAACACTGGATTTCACATTGAACTTAAAGCAGATTTTTTACTATTATGAAGTACATTTTACAAGACTAGTTTGAAACTTCACACTATTTAGATATGTTTTAACAGGACTGCAATGTTATATCTAATCACTGTATTTCACATAGTTAATATACAATGTTTAATTAAATAACATACAGAATATTATTAGATACAGTTGACTCTCGTTAATTCGAAATTGAAGGGGTCAGATGAAAAATTTCAATTTACCCGAATTTCGAATTAACCATTTTGATCACTGACGATCAGAAACCGGAGATAACTCTAAAAGTAAAGGGCTCCTCTATTGACCTCACGTATATATGCTGTTACATATTATAATGCTTACAATTGACACTGAAAATTTACGATTAAGATTAAATTAAACATTAAAAAAAATAATTTTAAATTTTTCTATGTTGATTCAAAGCACAACAAACTAAAGTTTTTTGCACAATAGAATAAGCAAATCGGAAACTTCACCGGAAGCTACAAGGTTCCGTTGAAATTTGTTAAACACTGACTATCATCGGGCAGGCTCAGTTAAAGTTTCTTTTATTCATAATCATAACTTCTTCATCTGTAATCCTTAGCGATCGACCTTTGTGATTATTGAAATAATGGTTTGCCATATCACAGTAGCTGAATCGTGTATACCATTTGGCTCAACAAATCAATTGAGTTTAAGCGTGGTAATTAGCGTTTGGGTATTCTTGTGAAGTAGCGGACTGCCCACTTTTTAATTTTACACCAATGAAATTTTTCATTTTACTGACAGACGGTTTACTATGACCTGACTGGAAGAGAAAATCGTGAAAATAGCATGGGATCCGACTTCCTTTTTCATGTGTATTTTGAGTAAAAAAACAGAAACTTCAAAGTAAACCGTCACGCTGTTACTATAAACACTTCTTAAACAAGAGACAGACTTATTATTTCAGGTATAAAACAACATTTTTTAGATAAAATATTATTGTGTACATGTAATTGTTTTTTTTATTTTGCTGCTTACTTTCAACTTGTTGTTTATACAAATCCAAACTATGATAAACAAGGAATGTATATTTCAATTTAAACGTTGGAATTTTCATTATATTTTGTTATCTGGACTGAAAATTCACTTTGATTTAAGAAAAATTTCGAATTTCGGTATTTTGATTTAAACACATAAATTTACATAGAAATACATAGCGATCTGACGGGACCGTTTAAATCATTTTGATTTAAGCGAAATTTCGATTTAACCGATTTCAAATTAACGAGAGTCGACTGTATATACAAGATTTGATAAACTTTTAATCCTCAATCAGACCTATTTCAGGTATGATATCAGAAGAACTCTTACTATTAAAAAGGTTATTGATCATTTATTTCATGAAAAAAAGAAATAAAAACTTTATTTACCTTTAAATATTAAAACAAGAAAGGTAACTAACATACTAAAAATGTTGATTCCATATTTGAAGATGTCTGATATAAATGATGTAAAAATCAATGTACCAGTTATCAGAGTTCTACACAGTTAATGTATAGATAAAACACTTGTACAATTTTAAATGCCTACCTGTTTTCCTTGGAATTATTTCCCTGGCTAATGGACTCTGGGTTTTAATTGCAGGCACTGTATGACTGAGTGGAGATGCTGGTTTTCCATTGGCTAGAGGTGGCAGTGTTCGATTTAAAGATGGACTCTAGAAGACAAATTATAAAAATTTTCATCAATTTCAATAAATTATCAATCAACATTGAAAATGTTTTAGAAATGGTTTGATTTTGTATAGAAAGTCAAGAGAAATTCCATCAACACAATGCAAACATTAGACAGGAAACTAGGGTTACCAGAATTTTTTTTCAAATTGCTGAGATAAAAAAAACTTTTCTGCATCAAGAAATAACAATCTGATGCAAGTACCATCATGGTCTATATTGTTATACTGTTAATTTTGTAAAAATTCTATCAATTAATTATGGATAATTTTGAATAATAATTAACCAATTGGCTATGAATATATATATAACCAAGCATTTGTATGTGTATGGATATATACCCTAGTGACAGTTTGACGTCTTCTATCTCTGGCTGAAAATGTTCCACCTGGATCTATAGAACCATCTAATTTTAACGAATTGTTTAATGATGTTTTTGCTTCTTCTAATTCTTCTTCTTCATCTTCTGAACTTTCTACTTCTCCATTCTGTAGTTTCATGTGTGCTCTAACTATCATATGGCATCCACCACAGCTTACCTGATTTAAAAACAAATTAATGAGATTTTCTCTCCAATTATTCTCCGGTTTCCTCTACCATCCCAGAACTGAACGTCTCAAAATAAGTGAAAGAATCTTGGCTGGGGCATAAAACACCATTACTCCACTCCACTCTCCAATTATTGATACACAGATTAAACAAAACATCTCTAGACATGTTATTGATAAGATATTAGACCCAAGGTTAGGCCATCTACCTTCCATCTCATGTAGCAATTTCACAATACACTTTACATATAAATATAAGAAACATTTTGCACAAGAGTAGCTGATAATACTTATGACAACAGCTTGGCTGCTACATTTAGGTTTTACACTTTAAAAGCCAGACATTCAATGTGTTTCCTATAAATTTAAATTGATAATTAAAATTAAAAAAAAAAAAAACAGTATAAAAGTGATATACTTTCAAATGCCAGCAATTTTTCTTTGAATGATTTAATTCATAAAATCAAACTTACCGAAAAAATAAACATGCTTATGAAAAAATCCCATTTACTTTTTACCAAATTTAGTAGAGACAGACAATTAAAATTGATCTTTAACTTACACTTTCTACAAAGAATTTGTTAAATCTTTCTACTTTAGAAGGGATAAGTTGATTTGAGAAACTGTCCTGACCCAATCCCAACTTTCCATGTCTGCCATCTCCAAATGTAAACAACTGTCCTCTCTCTGAAATGTAACAATGTCAAGAGTAGCTTTTATAATTATGTACAAAATTTAATAAAATATTGTTATGATTCGATTACATTATGAAATAAAAAAAATTATGGAGAAATGTTTACCTCACAAAATTAACCCTTAGTGGTGGGATATGTAAGGTTCTTCACAAAAATGAAGGTCTCCTGAATTAACAGCAATTTATACTGTAACCATACTAATTTTAGCAGTGGATTACTTTTAGCAATTTTTGCACAGGGACAGTAGAGCTAATTTAAATACAACCCTAAAATAAGTATGCAATGAGGTCTGTTTCTCAAAAATGGTTTTGCACTAATTTAAATCACATGAATTGCCGAGAATATAAATTGCAATAAAATATGTACACCCTAAAATTACTATGTACAGTGTTTTGTGAAATTATACAGATAGTGAATTTAATAAATTCTCAGATAAATGACTCTTGAAGTATTTACTGTTGTTAAACTATAACAAGAGGCCCATTGGCCTTAATGCTCACTTGAGGAAATGGCCAAAAAAACTTGCAAAGAATTTAATTACAAAAACTTTACAAATTCCTCAAGTTTGGAAATCCAGCAATAATTAATCAGAAATATCTAGTCACATTTCATTTATAAATAGCTCATATGCATGTTTTAAATAGTACTATCAGTAATTTCCTAATCATTAACATATGGTTATGCAGCCATGATTTTGACCTTTGAACATATGACCTTGAACCTTATATCAGAATGGTCGTAATACATGTATCAATACCTACAATATTCTAATATTAATGCTTGTACAAAAAATTAATGGTTTTCAAGATATTAACAATTTCAGTACACTTATGCAGCTTTGACCTTGACCTTTCAACATATGAACTTGAACCTTATAACAAAATGGTCATAATATCAATACCTTCAATATTTTAATATACATGCTTGTACAAAAAGTTAATGGTTTTTTAGATAATTAATAATTTCATTACATTTATACAGCTATGCCCTTGACCTTTCAACATATGACCTTGAACCATATATCAAAATGATTGTCATATCAATACCTACAATATTCTAATATACATGCCTATACAAAAAGTTAACAGTTTTCAAGATAATTCACAATTTCAGTCTACTTCTACAGCTATGACCTTGACCTTTGAACATATGACCTTGAACCATATATCAAAAAAATCTTCATATCAATACTTACAATATTCTTATATATATGTCTATACGAAAAGTTCATAGTTTTCAACTTGAAGATAACTAACAATTTCAGTCTTTTTCTGCAATTATAACCTTGACCTTTCAACATATGACCTTGAACCATATATCAAAATGATTGTCAAATCAATACCTACAATATTCTAATATACATGTCTATACAAAAAGTTCATAGTTTTCAAGATAATTAACAATTTTAGTCTTCTTCTGCAATTATAACATTGACCTTTGAATGCATGACCTTAAACCGTATATCAAAATGATTGTCATATCAATACTTATAATATTCTAATATACATGCCTATACAAAAAGTTTTCAAGCTAATGCACAATTTTAGTATTTATTAGCAAAAAATAACATTTCAGGGGCAACAACTCCTACATAGATTATCATATAGTTACAAAACTGGGAACCTTGTTAAATTTTGTCATGCTGAACATTTTACAATGTTTTGAATTCATATATCTCTTAATATTTGTAAGAAAATTGCCTACAACTGCATAAATCACAAATTAGGTCATGACCTTGATTTGTGACCTTAACCCTATTTAAAGGTCTTTCAAGAAAAAGTCAAAATTGAAAACCCCATGTCATTATCTGCTCCAATACACAATGCAGTCAAGTTGAAAAAATTTAAAGCCATTTTATGAAATTTTTTAAATTAAATGCAAAAACGCGCAACTCATTTTTCGACCAAATTTCACGAATTGAACTATAGGCTTAAGACCCTAGAAAAGCCAAATATCACATCAGATTTTTTTCTCCCATCATCGGTTTCGGAGAAGATATTTTAAAATTTTTGGACCCCTTGGTCACCTTGACCTAGTTTTGGTAGCCATTGCAATGCCATGAACAAATCTGAATTGCACCAGCCCATATTCGCTTTTGACCAAATATCATTGAAATCTGTTCTGCAGTTTTGGAGGAGAAGTCGAAAATAGGTGTTAACGTTGCACACATGCTCGCACATACACACGCCGTGGCATGCTATAAGCTCACTTGACCTTTTGGTCAGGTGAGCTAAAAATTGGACACATTACGGAGTTAACCTGCTAGGTTGTTAAGTTGATTTAACAACTTGCCTAGCCCTATTTTTTAGAAAGAAGTCTTCTTACTTCCTGAGAAAAAATTGTTGAGATGCTCTTCCTATTGATGAAATTTTTGTGTAGAATAAATATTTGAGTTTAAATTGAAGTGTACATTTGTTGGATACAACTTCAAAAGATGACATGTTATTTGAAAGCAGAATCACCATGTCCCACTTAAAAAAAATGGAATTAAGTAACAAAGTATTTTTGCATTACAATGTTATATCAAGTCAATTTTTAAGTCACACAGGTGAAACTATCACATTTTTAAGCTGCTGTTCTGCAGTGAATTTAAGACAACTTAAGTAAATTAAATATCCCTTTTTAAAATATATTAAATTGATTTAAATTGGTTAAATTTAACTGATAAATGTCTGACTGCTCGAGATTCCTCATATTTGTCTTTTCAAAAGTCATGTCTACCAATGATTGAAATTGCACATTACTAATGAAACAAGTAGTCGATGCAAAGAATGAACCAGCCTGACAAAGCCTGTCATTCACACCTGCTGTTTGAGCAGGGTCTCAGTGCCTTCAGTACAACACAATATAACATTACATGTGTGGATATACCTATTGAAAACAATGACACATAATTATATTTTAACTAACACATAAAACTCACCAGTTATAATTGCTGTATGATTTTCACCACATGATATATGCGTCACTTTATGTTTAAATGATAATTGATGTGGACTTTCTGAATGTAATATTTTTGTGTTATGTCCTAACTGGCCATTAGAACCATCACCAAATGTGTAAACTTTACCACTCTCTAAAATTTAAAAATACATGTAGCTTGAATAATGACATTATAAATACATGTCTTTATCTAATCAAGATATAGAGCTGAAGTTAAGCCACAATGAATTCCATTAATATTTTCCCTATTTTTTAAGCATTTGACTAAACTTTCATTTCATTATACACAAACACACAACTGTTCACGACATATTAATAATTTTACTCTTTAATTTGCACTTGAAATATAAAATTTTGTATTGCTGTGGTGAAACAGGTTAATCTTTCTGGAGATTTATCATTTGTTTTGTGCATTTTTCAAACAGTTGCTTCTGATAGATGGTTTTTTCTTGCATTCAAATTTTTCAATAAATTAAGCTATACAAAATATGTTCTGCATCAAGAGAAATTGTAATGAACAAACATATTTTAAAGCAATATTTTTATATGCAAGATAAATATACATGTAATTTAAAAATTAAGACTGTTTAACATGAGCTGCAAGAACAACAAAGTTCACCTACATATCTAATGTGCGATTGTCTCCCTTTACTTGTGCTGCATGCGTGCCATGTTATGTACTGTTTTGTTAATTCTTTTCTTGTTTTATTTTAGAACTTTTTTAACCTTTGTTATTTATGGAAATGTACATAATAATTTCCAGTAACAACTAAGCTCAAGTAACTGAAAAACATCGAACTACATTTGAGTTTATTGAATTTTTTATGAATAGTTTCTGATATTTTCTGTCAGAATCACATTGACATAAATGTCTTCCATCAAAATAACAAAGCATTGAACATGTTATACAGACATCTATGTTTATATAAGGAATACTAATTCATGTAAAAGAACATACCTGATAGCACCACTGTATGTGAACCACCACATGACACCCATGTTGCTTTCTCTGGTAATGAAACTTTCTGAGGAGTATCTGTTTTATCATAATCGTCACCTAAACCCAATTTACCACCATCAGTTTCACCAAATGTATACAAATCACCAGTATCTGAAAAATAATAATCTCTGGTATATGTCAGGGTTTGACAATGTATTATGAAGTTTGAAATAGTTTTTAAATAGTTTTCAAAATCTATCATTGCATTTCACCCAAACATGACTATGTTTTAAACAAGAGTGCCATGAAGGCCCTGGATGCTCACCTGAAAATGATGTACACTCAGCTTGATTTTGGCAAACTGGAGCTTCTATTCTTAAAAGAGATTTTTTCCTATATTTCGAGCTAGTGACCTACTTATTGACACAAAATGACCCATATATTAACTTGAGCTAGCTTTTGTCAAGAGCATCATTCTGACTAAGTTTGATGAAGACTGAGACAGTTTGATAAGATTGGTCCAAAATGGATCCCCTCATATGTGTTAACAGGGTTTTTTATATAATTCGACCTAGTGACCTACTTATTGACCCAACATAGCCCATATACAAACTCGAGCTAGCTTTTGTCAAGAGCATCATTCTGACTAAGTTTGATGAAGATTGGACTAAAATTGGGGTCCCAGGAGTGTTAGCAAGGTTTTCTTACAATTTGACTTAGTGACCTACTGATTGACCCCACATGACCCATATACGAACTTGAGCTAGCTTTTGTCAAGAGCATCATTCTGACTAAGTTTGATGAAGACTGGACTAAAATTGAGGCCTCAGGAGTGTTAACAAGGTTTTTCTACAATTTGACCTAGTGACCTACTTATTGACCCAACATGGCCCATATACGATCTTGAGCTAGCTTTTGTCAAGAGGATCATTCTGAGCAAGTTTGATGAAGAGCCATATGATCTATTCAAAAGTTCCTGCAACTGGATGTATTTTTATATCAAGCATTAAAAATGAATTTAATTCTTTATTTTCATCCTGAAAATGTTTGAGTACCATCAGACATAATTCAGAAAGTAAACATAATTTATTATTAAATATCAATAAATTCAGGACATGCTCCAAGGTTTTCTATTTTTATGTGTGATTTTGCTGGTTATGTGACTGGATTGAATTTGCATGATTTGAAACCACTACATCAAATAAAGTCACTATATAATTAGTCATTTGACATAATCAAAGACAAGGTTAGTTACTGACACCAAATTGCTGGTAATCCAGCTATTAAAGCAAAGATTTTAAATACGATTTATAGACTTTATTTCACTCACACTTCATATTTTCAACAGTTCACCTTAATATCCATTCACTGTTAACATGATAACAATACTGATTTACCTGTTACAAATGCTGTATGATAGTAACCACAAGCTACACATACAACAACATCAACAAAACTGATTTACCTGTTACAAATGCTGTGTGATAGTAACCACAAGCTACACATACAACAGCATCAACAAAACTGATTTACCTGTAACAAATGCTGTATGATAGTAACTACAAGCTACACATACAACAGCATCAACAAAACTGATTTACCTGTAACAAATGCTGTGTGATAGTAACCACAAGCTACACATACAACAACATCAACAAAACTGATTTACCTGTAACAAATGCTGTATGATAGTAACCACAAGCTACACATACAACAGCATCAAAAATACTGATTTACCTGTTACAAATGCTGTGTGATAGTAACCACAAGCTACACATACAACAGCATCAACAAACTGATTTACCTGTTACAAATGCTGTATGATAGTAACCACAAGCTACACATACAACAGCATCAACAAAACTGATTTACCTGTTACAAATGCTGTGTGATAGTAACCACAAGCTACACATACAACAGCATCAACAAAACTGATTTACCTGTAACAAATGCTGTGTGAAAGTAACCATAAGCTACACATACAACAGCATCAACAAAACTGATTTACCTGTAACAAATGCTGTGTGATAGTAACCACAAGCTACACATACAACAGCATCAACAAAACTGATTTACCTGTTACAAATGCTGTGTGATAGTAAACACAATCTACACATACAACAGCATCAACAAAACTGATTTATCTGTTACAAATGCTGTGTGATAGTAACCACAAGCTACACATACAACAGCATCAACAAAACTGATTTACCTGTTACAAATGCTGTGTGATAATAACCACAAGCTACACATACAACAGCATCAACAAAACTGATTTACCTGTTACAAATGCTGTGTGATAATAACCACAAGCTACACATACAACAGCATCCTCTGTTTTTAATTCTGTTGGATTTGGACATTCTGTCTGATCACCCAATCCAAGTTGACCCTCGCTGCCTCCTCCCCAAACATATAAATCACCATCCTCTGAAATAAAACAATTTTTTAACATCTAAATCTTGACTAAAACTTAACAATGTGCATAAACAAATGTGAATTAAGGGGAGGGGGAGATGAGCTTTTAGCCAAAGTTTTTAGAACAAATTTACACTGTAAAACCCTTCTCTTGTTGAAATTTATGGAATAAAGAAGTGTCATATATTACAAATGGAATAAATAAAGTGTTATATATTACTAACTTCTGCATCAATTCTGGAATTCATTAGCACATGTTTTCAATAAAGTATTTTCCACAATTTGACTGATTTACAATTTACTGGAAAAAAATTAGCGATCAAAAACAAATCCTGTGTATGTAAACACATTAACGAGAGCCATTGTATAAATATTATAAACACTTCTGTTGTCTATTATAACCATAATATGTGCACCTGTCAAAGCAATGGAGTGGTCTGCTCCTGCTGCCAACATTTTATATTTCTGAGGTTTTATACTTGAAATCTCTAACGGTTTATCACTACTTGGGACATCTTCTACTCCAAGTTGCCCTTCTCCATTAGCACCAAATGAATACAATTTTCCTGATTCTGTAATTAAATCTTGATGATATTATCAGCATGTATAATTATATAACTTACTGTGGCATAAGGCAATAAGAATCCATTATGAGTATCCATGAAGGATATGAAAATTCCACTTAACTGGTTGAATTTTTTAGTCAGAATCAAATCTTGAAGAGTCTTTGATCCTGAGGTTGAGATTCTCCTATCCTACATGGAAAATTTATAATAGTTATTTTACTAATTTCAATTTCAATTTTGGGCTTTAAACATGATTTACTTGACATCTTCAAGATGTCATCTGATCCACTAGTTATCTTTATGATGTCATCTGATTGTCTAAACATTTATTGTCTAAACATTTTATTGATGTCATCTGATTATATAAGTATCTTATGTTGTCTCTTGATGATGATATTTTTTTCAGGGCTAATCAATACCATGTGAAAAAAGAATAAAATCATTTGATATATGATAAAAATATTCCACATGGTTTAACTAAACTTGATATTTTTTTATTAATGAAGATGGAAGAAAATGTCTTCTGTAAAGGTAAAAATAGACAATCATCAACAGTTCAAACAATGTTTCAGAGAATGCAGGAAATTTATCAAGTGTTTTTAGATCCATATATATACAGTGATTGGGTGACAAATACAGATAAAGTTGAAAGTTGTGTCAATATATAAACAATAAAAAACCTTACCAGTGGCAACAAGTGTGTGCACCCTTCCACAGGCAACTAAAGATGCCTTCTCATGCTTAAATTCTGCAGAAAAAAAAACAAATAAGAAGCATTAAATAATTAAATACATTCATTTTATAAATGATTCTACATTTAAAACAATTTTTTTTAACATACATGTAAAAAAAATACAATTTGTAAATTTATCCATATGTAATTAGTATGAATATAAGAACTTCAACGAGTCTCATTGATTATCATAGTTAACAATCACATAAGTTATAGTTATCTTTCATTGATTATCATAGTTGACAATCACATAAGTTAAAGTTATCTTTCATTGATTATCATAGTTAACAATCACATAAGTTATAGTTATTTTTCATTGCTTATCACAGTTAACGATCACATAAGTTATAGTTATCTTTCATTGATTATCATAGTTAACAATCACTTAAGTTATAGTTATCTTTCATTGATTATCATAGTTAACAATCACATAAGTTATAGATATTTTCCATTAATGATTGATTTTCCTAAATTTGTGGTTATCCAACCTGTTCAATATGTCAAACAATAGACTTTAATCATGCTTGACTATAAATTAATGTACTTGTTATATGTTTATCTTTATCTGTAAATCATTCCAGTGTTTTGTGTATCTATTGTCACATTGCTGTTTCAGTCAGATTTAAATGTTTGTAAACTTTCTGTTTATTGTTTTGTTGTTTTTCACATAAACAAGATTTACTGAAGATTCTGTTGTGCACAGACATTCACTCTACTGACTGAGATCCCAAAAGAACCTAGTAGGTAACAGTGAGATTCTTTTATATGCCTGATAGTACCATGAGTAATGTAGTCAAACAACTGAGAAAATTTCTATGTTTTACTACATAAATCAAAATGGATAATAAAACTAGAAATATGTCAGGCTGACATGGTGCCACCGCACTGTTTTTGTCACTGTTGTTACATACTTCAGTAGGGTACACTACACATAAAAGGTTGTGTATTGTTGTTATGATTTGTGGGCAACGGATATATTGTTGGATTGCAGGTTATATACAACCATACCAGTTCTAGTGATGGAGAAAAATCTTAGAATATGTGGATAGAACCACCAACTTTCTGGAGTTACTGGCAATTGTCTTAACCTAGGATGTAGAAGTGTCATAGCAATAATCTAATTCATTTGAGTTGGATTTGAACTTGTAATCTATGAGATGAGAAGTTATTTTGATCACTTAAGATGCAGTGATCTAGACTGCTTGACTAATGAGGTTCCTGTAAGGTTTGTCAGGATGAGAACTTAATGGTAAACTACAGTTCATGATCTGATAGGTATACAGATTCCAGTTTGTGTTACATGCATTGGTAAGCTGTATGGGTTATAAAACTAGTTAAACCTTCAATTATTTGTACATTGCTTGAATGCAGATTGTAACATTTTTCATCATGTATGCTGTATTGAAACTTTGTACTTATGATATGTTTATTTATGTGATGTCACAAGTTTTATGCGCATATTTCTTTGCAATGTCAGATATACAAGGCAAAGGTCATGGTGAAGAAAAAAAACTGTTCAATATATTGATCAGTTTTGATGTCAAATTGATGGAAATGGAATATAAAAGTAATTCACACTCATTTTTAATTTGCTTGATATTAATCAAACATTGATGGAATATTTGAAAAGGACAACATGTTTGACAGTGGCACATATATAATTTGTAAAAAAAAAAAAAAATACAAATCAACAGATTTTTCATTTAATTGAAGAGAGGAGAGTCTATTTAATTTACTGAAATGACAATGAATATTTTTAAATATCTTCATAGTATGACATTAATGATTTCATTAATAAAAATGAAAAGAAATACCTAATTGGATATTGACAGGTGCTGAATGTTGTGATCAGAATAGTAGGTTCCAAACTGTCTGACTTCATGGTGTGAAGGTATGTTAGAAAATATTAAATCTAGTTGTGTTCCATAAAGTGTTGTGGAATTTCCAAAGATCTGGTCGAAATTCTTGGATTTGAAGAAAGATTTAAGTGTTGCATATGCAGTTGGAAAGTTTGTTTTATCAATGTTGAAGTCACGAAGAATAAGGCAATTTTGCAGTGGATATAAGCTTAGATATTGAATTAAGTTTTCGATTAAGGTTGTTAACTTCCCTGATGGTGATCTATACAGTAGAATGATTTGTAATGGCCTGGTGCAGTCAAGTGAAAAAATGCAAAAGTTCCATACAACTACACCATGTTTGTGTTCTTTTTTCAAGTACTTATAATGGTTGTTTAAAATAGATTGCCAGTCCATGACAGTTTGTTGAGCGATCTGTTGGCAGGAGCATAGAATCATAGCCTGGGATATTGTACACATTCTGTTCAGCTAGCGAGAGATGAGTTTCTGATAAGCAAATGATATTTGCACTCAACAGTACAGGATCATGCAAAATGTCTTGAAAATGCAGTTTGACTGAACATGCATTTAAATGAGTTATTTGAAAATTCATGTCAGTTTGAATATTTGCAAATGGATTTTGAATAGCCATAGTAGTTTGCATACATTGCATTTCCTCTTCCACAAGTTTACTACTCTTAATTTTGGTGCTATCAAATTTGAGTATGTGAAGGCCTTCCAAAGTTTTAACTCTACTAAGAGCTAGTGTCTTCAAATGAAACAGTTGCATTCACAGTTTGTCCCTGTACTTTGTTTATAGTGCTTGCCCAGCATAATCTGAGTGGAAACTTAATCTGTGTATTTGCAAGTTTTGCTTGGATTTTGATAGTGAAAATTTGGCATCAATGTGAGTTATTGGAGTCACTGAAGTCGAATTTTGTTTGCTGTCGAGCCTCTATTCCAACTGTTTTGATATCAAATTGAATCAGGATGGCAAGAGGTTTGTTTTCTTTTGAAAAAATGAAGTCAATTATTGTTCCTTGAGCACCATTACACATCCAAGCCAAGTTAACCTACATGTTGACCTTTGACCTTGAGGTGTCATACCCAATTATGGCATGTGACACGCAGTTCCATGCTATTTCACATCCATACCAAGTCTGAAGTCAATACATGCAACAGCTCAGAAAATATGTCCCGGACAAACATTTCTCCGAGTCATGACCTACATTTTGACCTTTGACCTTGAGGTGACAAACCTCATTTTTGCACGCAACACGCCGCCCAATGCTGTTACACATCCATACCACGTTTGAACTCAATACATTCAATGGTTCAGGAAATATGTCACGGACAAGCAATTTGTGAGGTACGGACGGATGTACGGATAAGGGTAACTCTTAATGCCCACCACAACTTCGTTGCAGGGGCATAAAAATAAGTAGGTTTAATCTTTTTTATGACTACAAGCTTTGAATTAAATATCTGGAATTGGAGACTCAATATTGCAAACATCTTTGTTATGTATAATGTATAATTGCAGTTACGAAAAATCTTGAGTTATTTCCCTTTGTTTCAATTGCACCAAAAACCCTTACTTCTGTTAAGTTGAACTTGGCATAAGTCTAAGTTTTTTTCATTCTCCTGTCAATTTGAAGGTGACAAGTTTCAATTCTATCTCAAATAAAACTAGGATGGTTGGTTTTCAGAATAACATGTAAATAATAAGTAACATAATTACTTTTTGTAATTTAGTTAATCAAACTCTTTTCAGAACTTTTTTTGTTTCAATATATAAATTTACATTACCTTTGACACAGGTAGGCTTAGTTGCTGACTTAGTAGAACCTATTCCTAACTGACCCCAGTCATTTGCACCAAATGTAAAAACTCTACCACTCTCTGTAAATATTATTAAAAAGTCAAATCATTACACATATCTTAACTCAAAAACTCTTCCTTAAACCAAAGTACAAGATTTTAAAAATATTTAAAAATACCAAAAGCACATTATTACATCCAGAGGTTTTATAGCCAGGCAAAGAGGAGGTGAATGATCAAGGTTTTGTATAAATAATGTTTAACTAAATTTATAAACACCAAACAATAAGATAATGTAAAATCGAACCTCTCTTCACTGATGGAAAACCTTAAATAAACTGCTTATTTTTTTTCTGAATTCTACTGTTGCCTTACTGAATGTTGCAAAAAAATCACACAGCATATCTTTTTTCTTTTTTTTTTCTTGCCAGTGTTACACTAAACTTATGAAACACAATTTTAGCCAGTATTACACAAACACTACACATCATATCTTTTTTGTCTGGTCAATCATACACAAATATTACAAATATAATGAGTTTTTTAAGCAAATGTTGCACAAAAATCATGCATAAAATTTTTAGCCAATGTTAAACAAAAACCATACATATCATATTTTTAGCCAATACTTCATGAAAATCACACTGCATATCTTTTTTAGCCAATGTTACACAAAAATCACACAGCATATATTTTAACCAATGTCTCGAAAAATGAAGATTAAGTGTTTAATTGACTTTTTTATATAAAAAATGCTCTCTATATTCCATTAATATTACACTGACTGGTGTGTATTGTTGTCTGTTTCCAATATTCCAACTGCCATCAATTTGCTGATTTTATTAATTCTAATAAGATTGTAATTTTTTGGCTGGTATTATGCAAATATTGTCAGTCAACCATTTAAATCATTGATAGCCTTTCGCTTACTGTCACAAGATGCTGTAATAATTATTCTAGAAACTAAAGATTGTTACAAGCAATCAAAGAAGATTCACTAAATCTGTAAAAAATTAACTTTTGTACCTGCTACTAAAGCTGTGTGTTCATCTCCACATGCTGTCTGTAGTACTTTATCATTCTTCACCCAAAATCTATTTGGTAAATTGTCTGCAAATTTGCTTTTTCCAAAAGTAAACACAGCACCACTGGCTAAAATTTAAAATGCAGCGATAAGTTTTGGTTTTTTTTTTTTTTTGTTTATCATGTAATATGTAAATGTAATATTTTAATATATGGAAATATAACAAAACCTTTGATTCTGTTATTACTGCAATGGTCTTTGTATTTCTGTTGATGGTATAAGGAGATCTGGGT
The DNA here is from genome assembly GCA_029721355.1 of Tegillarca granosa. Lineage (NCBI taxonomy): Eukaryota > Metazoa > Mollusca > Bivalvia > Arcoida > Arcidae > Tegillarca > Tegillarca granosa. Next base: position 284,092 of record CM056596.1, on the reverse strand, counting down.
CCCCCTTTTTTTCCAAAATTCACACTTGGTACTTAAAGAACTTGGTATCTAGTAACACATTTTGTGTTGTACAACATTTTAAAATTGAACAAAAATTTATTGTCAAAACTTCTGTTTTATAAAAAATGAAATTTTTCTTTAAGTTGTAAGAAATACTGTAAGAAAATTATGTGATCAATTAAAGTGGTCAATGAAAATTGCTATTGCAATTTGTATACCGGTATGTTTATAACCTAATAAGTAGAAGTTTACCACTTAGAATTTATTTCCCAAGTCAAGAGAAATTGTATTTTATTTCCTTTTCTGTTCAATTTGTTGGCTCACAGGTTTTTGTTAGTGGCCAACCTACAGATACGGGGACAAAATTTATTGAAACGGGTAGGTATAAAAAGTAAACGGGAGTAAACAGGAGTATACGGGAGTAAACGGGAGAAATAAAAGAAAAGTTAATTGGCATATTTTGCCTACGGTAGGTTCATTAGATGCAGTTTTAAAAAATGAACAAATTAAAAAAATTATGACTCTAGGATGATTTTTAACGATTTTATGGCGAAAATATGTATGAATATGTATGATACTGTTCATCAATACGTGTTAGACAGGAGTAAACGGGAGAAATTACAGAGAAGTTAATTAACATATTTTGTCTACAGTAGGTTCAGTAGATGCAGTTAAAAAAAATAAACAAAATTAAAAAAAGAATTATGGCTTTAGGTAACATTTTAAGTATTTTACAGCTAAAATTGTGAGTCCTTGTCGTAACTACATAATGTCAAAGAGAGGTAACTCTTGTAAACTGTCGGTGTCAATTAGCAGACGCGACATGATTATTCGACTGTATAATTTTAGAGTCGGATTTATATAGTAAAAGATCGATTTATTTTGTTAATTAAATTATTATTATTATACAACATTAATAAATGGTAATGTAGGCTGTTGTACAAAAATAAAAATAACAGGATTTAATCCTACTGACCAAAAATTAATGTTATCACAATATTTGCGAAAATTAGTTATTCACAAAAATAAGTTTTAACTTGCGTGAATATATATTATTAATTTATTTTTTAATGGTAATAGCTTAATCTAATATGCAGAAAGATTGTTTTGATCGGGTAATGAAGGATATTAATTACTGCATATGTACATAATCCAAAAACTTCGTCCAGTAATACTATTACGTAGTATTATGCCTGTCCCAATAATTTACCGTTTTTGAAGTTCCAATAAAATAATTAAATACCTGTATTGTCAGATGAAAAAATGATGCAAATGTATCATTTTAAGCATTGAAAAAAAAATTAGTTCAACGGAATTACAAAACCATTATGACAACACAGTAGCTTATTCTTGTCATATATGTATATTTTGAATAATTGGCGTTGTAATAATTTATCATTTTTCACTGAATACATTCTCCTCATTTTAATTTTTGAAAATTTCTTATTTATTGTATTGAATTCAAACTCTTCACTGAAAATAATAAAGTTGGGAAGATGTTCTCTGTTTATGATAATTATGCAGTTTTGTCACACACTGTTTACATTCATATTAGAATGATAACCTTTTGTAACTGTTTGCCCAAGGTAACAGCAGTTCTGTTCAGAAGTAATATCATAACAAAAATTTAAAAGAGAACATTCGGTTAATTAAATAAAATCAAATTAAAGAAATTGAAATAGTACAGGTGTAAATTAACAAAATTAGTAAATGCTGTTATGTTTTTATTTATTTTTATTACAAAGATAATTGGGTTTGCCGCGTTTTGTCAGGTATTTCACCAAAATATGGAAATTGGATTATTTAAAGTTGCAAAAATTACGTGTTTTACAGGTTCCAGACATAAAAAATTTTCATGTCAATTCACTAGCAAAAAAATAGTTAGCAAACATTCCTTGTTTTACAATCATGCATTTCGGAGCAGCAAATTACGAAAATGTAAACATGCACAGACGTACCTGGAATCATAGAGTCATCAGTGGCCGCCATGTTTGTTTCCTAACAACATTTGAATGCCCGGATGCAAGGTGCACGTTTCTGTTTCTTGTTTCGTAGTTTCTTCAATGTTCAGAGTAGCACTTATTTCTTCTTATTCCTGGAGGTACTTGGAGACGCTAAACGCCCCTTGCTGTCTAATTTCTGGAGAATACAATTTATAGATTTATTTAATGGAGTTTAACGTTACAGTCGAAGATATTTCACTTATATCGACACGTTACCAGCTATGACTGAAGTATGAGAAATTTTTAGTACCTTTGCAATTTTCAATGTGTAGGTTCTTTAATAGCGTGTCTTGCCTGGTGTTACACATGGCATCGGTTTTTGAGGTCTCCTGCAAAAGGACTCCGTGACTTCCGACCCGTCTCTAAATGCGGAGTGCCGCGGTAGGCGAAAGAACAGTCACTACCTATCATGAGTTTCAAGTCTTGCCCAGTCACCGACCTGTTCGGGGATCATATCCAGACGGCCTCCCACATACAAAGCGAACACTCTACCAACTGAGCTACCGTAGTGTGTGGAGAACATGTTTAAAAATTATCAAAAGCCTTGGGATGTTATAATTTCTTTCTTTTTTTTTTTTTTCAATTCTTTCCAAGTTAATTATTTGACATCTAAATTGGTGAAAAAGTAGATTTATCCACTGCTTTACTGTGGTATGGGGTCAAACTATCTGGCTAAAATTGATTTTTCTGGGTTTTTTTTCTTTGGTATGGGGTTCAGCTTTTGGGTAAATTTGGGGTTCATTTTTCGACCTGTACAACCCGATTTACTAACATCTAGATTCTGACTAAACTAACAAGCAGATTAATCGTTCTGCTCAGTGTTCCAAAATTTTACTCTAAGGTGCCAAAAATTGTAGCGACAGCCATTATAGATGAACTATTATTCGCTTGGTCCGTTCGCCACGGTCTGTTTGTTTAAATGCATCTGTCTGCCCGTTCATCTGTCCCGATATATTTTGGTAGAACTTCTGCTTCGTTTCTCAGTTTCTCATTTCGCCCAATACTCGGTGATGTCATGGTACATAACACAACCTTTTCAAATGCTACGGGGTTTTAATAATTATAAACGAGAGTCATATTGCCGTATGTCTCTATAAATCGTATTTTTTTTTTTTTTGAAACTTTATAGGAGTAATTAGGTTGCAATTGGGTGTGGTGGTGCTTTTTCTAGTCCGGCATTGTTAAAAATCAATATAAGAGCTACATTGCTTGAGTTTGTAACAAGAGGGAGGAAACACCTGGAAAAAACACATCCTCACCAAGTGTACCGGCTGACTCGGGATCGAACCCAGCCTTTCCGGGTGATAAGCGAGCGCTCTAGATACCACAAAGACCAGAAAGTATGACAGTAAATCACTCTGTTATAACACCAACATCACGACTAGCTCATACCCGCTACAAGTTTCACATTTGCATATACACATGTATTAAGCGTTTATTTCCCCCTAAACGCATGCATATATATTGTGTTGAAACTTGGTAGATATAAAATATACCAACTTTAAACTAACTCCCGGCTGCATGGATCTAACACATGAACTTTATAAATAGAACAGAATTCTCATTGTATTTGCCTACACTGTCTAATCTCAGGTATTATAACGGTCCATTTGACAAGTCAGTCTACAAACTCCGGTATTATAACGATCCATTTGACAAGTTGTAAAAAATCCGGTATTATAAAGGACCATTTGACAAGTTGTACAAACTCTGGTATAAGAACGACCCATTTGACAAATTGTACAAACTCCGGTATTATAACGATCCATTTGACAAGTTGTACAAACTCCGGTATTATAACGATTCATTTGACAAGTTGTACAAACTCTGGTATAAGAACGACCCATTTGACAAATTGTACAAACTCCGGTATTATATAACGACCCATTTGACAAATTGTACAAACTCCGGTATTATAACGACCTTATAACGATTCATTTGACAAGTTGTACAAACTCCGGTATTATAACGATCCATTTGACAAGTCAGTCTACAAACTCCGGTATTATAAGATCCATTTGACAAGTTGTAAAAAACCCGGTATTATAAAGGACCATTTGACAAGTTGTACAAACTCTGGTATTATAAAGGACCATTTGACAAGTTGTACAAACTCCGGTATTATAAAGGACCATTTGACAAGTTGTACAAACTCTGGTATTATAAAGGACCATTTGACAAGTTCTACAAACTCCGGTATTATAACGATCCATTTGACAAGTTGTACAAACTCCGATATTATAAAGGACCATTTGACAAATTGTACAAACTCTGGTATTATGAAGGACCATTTGACAAGTTGTACAAACTCTGGTATTATGAAGGACCATTTGACAAGTTGTACAAACTCCGGTATTATGAAGGACCATTTGACAAGTTGTACAAACTCTGGTATTATGAAGGACCATTTGACAAGTTGTACAAACTCCGATATTGTAAAGGACCATTTGACAAATTGTACAAACTCTGGTATTATGAAGGACCATTTGACAAGTTGTACAAACTCTGGTATTAGAACGATCCATTTGACAAGTTGTACAAACTCCGATATTATAAAGAACCATTTGACAAATTGTACAAACTCTGGTACTATGAAGGACCATTTGACAAGTTGTACAAACTCCGGTATTATAACGATCCATTTGACAAGTTGTACAAACTCCGATATTATAAAGGACCATTTGACAAAATGTACAAACTCTGGTATTATGAAGGACCATTTGACAAGTTGTACAAACTCTGGTATTATGAAAGACCATTTGACAAGTTGTACAAACTCCGGTATTATGAAGGACCATTTGACAAGTTGTACAAACTCCGTTATTATAAAGGACCATTTGACAAGTTGTACAAACTCTGGTATTATGAAGGACCATTTGACAAGTTGTACAAACTCCGATATTATAAAGGACCATTTGACAAATTGTACAAACTCTGGTATTATGAAGGACCATTTGACAAGTTGTACAAACTCCGGTATTATGAAGGACCATTTGACAAGTTGTACAAACTCCGTTATTATAAAGGACCATTTGACAAGTTGTACAAACTCTGGTATTATGAAGGACCATTTGACAAGTTGTACAAACTCCGGTATTATAAAGGACCATTTGACAAGTTGTACAAACTCTGGTATTATGAAGGACCATTTGACAAGTTGTACAAACTCCGGTATTATAAAGATCCATTTGACAAGTTGTAAAAAACCCGGTATTATAAAGGACCATTTGACAAGTTGTACAAACTCTGGTATTATAAAGGACCATTTGACAAGTTGTACAAACTCCGGTATTATAAAGGACCATTTGACAAGTTGTACAAACTCTGGTATTATAAAGGACCATTTGACAAGTTCTACAAACTCCGGTATTATAACGATCCATTTGACAAGTTGTACAAACTCCGATATTATAAAGGACCATTTGACAAATTGTACAAACTCTGGTATTATGAAGGACCATTTGACAAGTTGTACAAACTCTGGTATTATGAAGGACCATTTGACAAGTTGTACAAACTCCGGTATTATGAAGGACCATTTGACAAGTTGTACAAACTCTGGTATTATGAAGGACCATTTGACAAGTTGTACAAACTCCGATATTGTAAAGGACCATTTGACAAATTGTACAAACTCTGGTATTATGAAGGACCATTTGACAAGTTGTACAAACTCTGGTATTAGAACGATCCATTTGACAAGTTGTACAAACTCCGATATTATAAAGAACCATTTGACAAATTGTACAAACTCTGGTACTATGATGGACCATTTGACAAGTTGTACAAACTCCGGTATTATAACGATCCATTTGACAAGTTGTACAAACTCCGATATTATAAAGGACCATTTGACAAAATGTACAAACTCTGGTATTATGAAGGACCATTTGACAAGTTGTACAAACTCTGGTATTATGAAGGACCATTTGACAAGTTGTACAAACTCCGGTATTATGAAGGACCATTTGACAAGTTGTACAAACTCCGTTATTATAAAGGACCATTTGACAAGTTGTACAAACTCTGGTATTATGAAGGACCATTTGACAAGTTGTACAAACTCCGATATTATAAAGGACCATTTGACAAATTGTACAAACTCTGGTATTATGAAGGACCATTTGACAAGTTGTACAAACTCCGGTATTATGAAGGACCATTTGACAAGTTGTACAAACTCCGTTATTATAAAGGACCATTTGACAAGTTGTACAAACTCTGGTATTATGAAGGACCATTTGACAAGTTGTACAAACTCCGGTATTATAAAGGACCATTTGACAAGTTGTACAAACTCTGGTATTATGAAGGACCATTTGACAAGTTGTACAAACTCCGGTATTATAAAGGACCATTTGACAAGTTGTACAAACTCCGGTATTATAAAGGACCATTTGACAAGTTGTACAAACTCTGGTATTATAAAGGACCATTTGACAAGTTGTACAAACTCTGGTATTAGAACGACCCATTTGACAAGTTGTACAAACTCCGGTATATAAAGGACCATTTGACAAGTTCTACAAACTCCGGTATTATAACGATCCATTTGACAAATTGTACAAACTCCGGTATTAAAACGATCCATTTGACAAGTTGTACAAACTCCGGTATTATAACGATCCATTTGACAAATTGTACAAACTCCGGTATAATAAAGGACCATTTGACAAGTTGTACAAACTCCGGTATTATAACGACCCATTTGACAAATTGTACAAACCCCGGTATTATAACGATCCATTTGACAAATTGTACAAACTCCGGTATTATAACGGTCCATTTGACAAGTTCTACAAACTCCGGTATTATATATAACGATCCATTTGACAAGTTGTACAAACTTCGGTATTATAACGATTTATTTGACAAATTGTACAAACTCCGGTATCATAACGATCCATTTGAGAAGTTCTACAAACTCCGGTATTATAACGGACCATTTGACAAGTTCTACAAACTCCGGTATTATAACGGACCATTTGACAAGTTCTACAAACTCCGGTATTATAACGATCCATTTGACAAGTCCTCCGTGGTTCCGTATGTTTCAAGTTTCTGAAGAATGTTTGCTTTCCAGCTCTCGGATAACAAACTTTAGAACCTTTCGATTCCACTACAAAAAAATATGATATCTTATCTACTGGAATTATTCCTGAACTGACGTTTATTATTATTATTATTATTATAATTATTATTATTATTATTATTATTGTTGTTGTTGTTGTTGTTGTTGTTTAACGTCACATCAGCAACTTTTCAGCTATTTTACGACAAGACTGAGGTTTTATATCTCTAAGGATTATTATATACATTTTTTTAAATCAAGATGAGCGTCAAATAAAAAAATCAATAAATACTGTGTGTCACTTTGGAAAGCTATCCGGAGAGATGACATGACTATCACAGTATGTTATGTAAGCCAGGAAGAGAATTAAATATTTCTCAATGTAGTCGGGAAATGTTCAGAATAGAACCAATACAAACTACAACGTGACTTGTCAAATCCTTTATTAAGCATGTATCCAACAAAAACAAAAATCAAATAATTAAAAATATACTGAATTTTGTGCATTGAAATTGCTCAATTTATACAAAAATCTCTCGGTTTACTTGAATCTTTCTTTTAAAAGCAACACATATTTAATACTGTAGTAACAGTCTTAACATTAAACTTAATGCTATATAACAACAAACAAAAAGATACTGGGTACATACTATGTATAACTTACTATACCTTAATTACCAAAAAATGATCACTGTAGACAACACAATCGTCAACACGATCCCACAGTACACATCAGAATCGTCAACACGATCTCACTGTACACATCAGAATCATCAACACGATCAAATTGTACACATCAAAATCGTCAACACGATCCCACTGTACACATCAGAATCATTAACAGGATCCCACTGTAGACAACAAAATCGTCAACACGATCCCAGAGTACACAGCAGAATCGTCAACACGATCAAATTGTACACATCAGAATCGTCAAAACGATCAAATTGTACACATAAGAATCATCAACACGATCAAATTGTACACATCAAAATCGTCAACACGATCCCACTGTACACATCAGAATCATAAACAGGATCCCACTGTAGACAACAAAATCGTCAACACGATCCCAGAGTACACAGCAGAATCGTCAACACGATCCCACTGTAGACAACAAAATCATCAACAGGATCCCATTGTACACATCAGAATCATAAACAGGCTCCCATTGTACACATCAAAATCGTCAACACGATCCCACTGTACACATCAGAATCGTCGACACGATTCCACTGTACACATCAGAATCGTCAACACGATCCCACTGTACACATCAGAATCATCAAAACGATCCAATTGTACACATCAGAATCATCAGGATCCCATTGTACACATCAGAATCATAAACAGGCTCCCATTGTACACATCAAAATCGTCAACACGATCCTACTGCACACATCAGAATCGTCAACACAATCCCAATGTACACAACAAAATCGTCATCACGATCCCAATGTACACTACACATCAGAATCGTCAACACGATCCCAATGTACACAACAAAATCGTCATCACGATCCCAATGTACACAACAAAATCGTCATCACGATCCCACTGTACACATCAGAATCGTCAACACGATCCCAATGTATACATCAGAATAGTCAACACGATCCCACCGTACACATCAAAATCGTCAACATGACTCCATTGTACACATCAAAATCATAAACAGAGTACCAATGTACACACCAAAATTATCATTATGATCCCACTGTACACATCGGGACCATCAACATAATTTTAATTTATACATCAGAATGTCTGAATCATGTGATTTTTGACAAAAAGGTACTAGTTGTAAGTCTGTCTGAATGATGTGATAATTGACAAAAAGGTACTAGTTGTAAGTCTGTCTGAATGTTGTGAATATTGACAAAAGGTACTAGTTGTAAGTCTGTCTGAATGATGTGATTATTGACAAATAGGTACTAGTTGTAAGTCTGTCTGAATGTTGTGATTATTGACAAAAAGGTTCTAGTTGTAAGTCTGTCTGAATGATGTGATTATTGACAAAAAGGTACTAGTTGTAAGTCTGTCTGAATGATGTGATTATTGACAAAAAGGTTCTAGTTGTAAGTCTCTTTGAATGATGTGATTAATGACAAAAAGTACTAGTTGTAAGTCTTGTCTGAATGATGTGATTATTGACAAAAAGGTACTAGTTGTAAGTCTGTCTGAATGATGTGATTATTGACAAAAAGGTACTAGTTGTAAGTCTGTCTGAATGATGTGATTGGTGTATAAATTAGTCTATTTAATGTAAAACAATATTAACGGCGATTTAAACACAAACGTTGACCTACCAACAATTATTGTTTATTGCTATTTAACGTACTATTTAAAAATTAAATAACTGGGTAATTATTAAAATGAATTACGGTAAGAATTATTTAAAGTTTTTTCACAGTCTGATTTGTATGAAGAACACAAATCACAACATCAATAAAAATCTTTGTATCATTATTAAAACAACAGTTAATAAAATACAAAATGTTTTTTTTGTAATTTTTCGCTGATAATTCTGTTGACTAATGATATTTTTTCAAAAGACAATTTTAAAAAGTTGGATAAAACATAAGAAATAAAATCTGATTGATCAGTTGATAAAAATAATCAAACATTGTCAAACTTAAACCAGGACTTTTAATTACAATTAACAATTTTACTTTTATATCTTTCGTTTCCAAACATTTTGTTTTAATTTATACAAATGTATACTATTAAATATAAACGATCTGCTGACAGGAACCAATGGACGAAGACAATTGTTTAAATCAAAATACTGACAACAAGTAATTAAGGTGCTTTATAAGCTTGTTCTTTGTTTAATAATATTTTAAAATCTTAAAATTGTAAAAAGAAAACAAAATAAAACATATAAATTAGATATAAATAAATTATACAAAAACAACAAGTCTTAGCACTTCCAGTAATGTAACACACAATTCAGTTTTGAGTTATTGTTCAAGAACTCGTGAAACAATTCAAACATATCTAAATGAATGCATTGACAAACTAAAAAGTTAACAACCACATAGATCTGTTCATCAAAAACTAGATTACAATTTTAATTGTTTTCATGCATTATAAAAATACTAATTAAAAACAACATATTTATATTGTATACACAAAAAAATCAAAGATGGTATTTAAATCTTAAAAATAAAACGACCCTGTTAGAAACCATTTTTATGTATTTAAAGTTTCTTAACATCATGTAATAAAAGGATAAAAAATCAATTATTACGCCTAGGTAAATTTGTAATTTCGCGCCATACATTTTCACTAGTCAGTCCGATACGTTATTAAATGTTTCAGGGTTATGTGATATCTAAAAATATATCGGTTAATTCATAGATGAAATGTCTAATGATTCCCAGGGACGAATACAGTGACTAGAAAAATGACTAAATATGTAAATAACGCAAAAATTAAACATAACACGTTTTACTCGTGTGGCCTCATGTGGAATGGAAGTTTTTTTTCTTTTTTATTAATTTTCAGATTTAAATGTGTTAAAAACTAAAACAACATACAACGTGGCAAAATTAAAATGTAACAAAACGGTCAGACCAAACTTCTATTTAGACACTATAATTGTGACAGTTAAACACGTTATAATGTAAATTGAAAAGAATTGTAATTGTAGTTAAACCAAGTAAAATACATGTTGAAACATATTCCAAGATAATTTCATCTCGTTACTTTATTATTTTGTTACATATGGCTATCAATCACCTATTATATATGTGGTATACCGCGTGTCTGCAGATTTTGTGACCCGACTAACCGTATTTTTTTTTATATCTTTAAATAGTGATTTGTATAATTAGGACAAATTTTCAGAAAATTATTTGTTTCGTCAAAGATAGGTTAAGTAATATAAAGCGTACATGTCCATTTGTTTTATTGTGCGTTTTATAGACCAAGGAATACTAGTTTTATCTAGAATGGGTTACTCAATTATACATCTACATACGAAATACTAACAAATCTAGCAAAACAACTGAAATCGTCATCACTAACAAAATATAACAAATTTATACAAAGGGGAAATGTAACCAGGAAACAGTTGGATTCTAATTAACGGCTCTATTGATTACCTTATAAAATTGGAATGTGTAATGATAATAATATTACACAGGATGATTACAACCTGTATCTATATGAACATAAAATAGATATTTATATATTGTATTTGATATCCCATAGGAATCTCCAAACAATTATGTCTGACATTAGTCAGTTAAATCCCATTCATTTGCTTGGACAAATAACTTTATGCCAAAAACTCTCTCTCTCTGTGTGTGTGTGTGTGTGTGTGTGTGTGTGTGTGTGTGTGTGTGTGTGCTTTGTCAATATGTCATGGAATAAAGTAAAATTTAAATCTAAAGACCCCGTCTTAATCCTCAATTTTTTGAACTCTTTTCTCTACCCATTTTGGAGGAGAAAATGGGTTACTCCAGGCAAATTTTGACGACAGCAGTACAGAGAAAAGTGCAAACTGAGCAATAGCTAAAGCAATTACAATCTGCACTGTCGAGAGGTAAGGTCCAAGTAGAAAAGCCATACAAAAGTGGACTACTATGTCAAAACCGGTCCCAAGTATGGAGTCCCAGTGCCATTCTTTGTGACGTTCACTTTTTATCCAATCGATAGAACTCCAGCTAATAATCTGAAAATACGAATAAAATGAGTCAAATACTTCGGAAACAATCAAACTTAAATTTCTTCATGTTTAAAAAAATTCTGAAGATTAATTCATTGATTATTCATTATTAATGATGATGTTTCATAGAAGTCTTTGACAAGATGATCACCTGTAACATAATTGGAGTATAAAGATCTAGATAACACTCTTCTCATCTAGATGTCGATTTCAATTTCCTGATTGGGAAATGATTTGTACGCTTTAGATTCCTCTTTAATAACATAAATCCACTGCCCCCAGTGCTCAGTACAACATTATTACGTCATTTAAACAGCTTAGCATCCTGCATTAAGATTGTACCTTATCATAATGAAATCTTAAACTCAAGTAATAAAGGATTGTAATAAATATAACTGGTTGTATTGTTATTTCACGTCGCATCATCAAATTTTCAGATTTTGTAACAACACAAAGTTAATCTCTAAGAATAAATCTACGATTAATTTTTATATATACACGATATATTGTGCTTTATAGTTTACGTTGTACGTACTAGCCAGCACCTAGAGCGATTTTAACGTGCTAGATCACAAAGTTAGTATGCTATAGACCAAATACATTTACCAGTTATGTTATCTTGACACCGGATAAACAAGTCCTCCTAATACGAGTTCAGGTAAAAAGCGGTATTTTAAATTTCATTCCTATGTAAATATATGATTTAACAATGTCCTCGTTGAACCTCACCTAGACTAAGTTTAATTTAAAATATTTTATAGGTATGATAACACTGTCTGCCCCGATATGTTATCAGCTCAACCCCTGGTAAATACGAGTACTGAAGTTGCATAATTAAAAAAAATCTTGTAATTAATTAAACTATAATTAATTAAAAGGGTTAATAATTTGTAATTCTGTTTTAATTAATATTTTGTGTAACTGGCTCAAAAACTGTTGAGCAAATTAATAACCATAAGTATGCTTGCTATGCCTGAAACAGACCAGAACGGAAACTATTAAGCAAATTAATAATCATAAGCATGCTTGCTATGCCTCTAACATAATATTCCTTTCATTTTTTATTTTTTTATTTATTTATTTTTTTATTATTATTATTATTTTGTTATTATTATTATTATTATTATATTTTTTTTTTTGCAAATTGTTTGTTAGTTTTGTTAATCAATTAGTTTTGCCTTCACCAATAATGTAAATTGTGTTTGAGCAATAAAAAATTATTATTATTATTATTATTATTATAAAAAATTATTATTATATAACAACTGCTATCGAACATAATTTTAAATCTGCATCAACCAGGAATGATAAAGATTTGGGAATTTATCGGGTAATGATTATATTTTTTTGATAAATGTGACAGGATTGGGATTCAGAGTTTGGATTAATGTTGGCGTTGTGGTTAAGATTAGGAACCGAGTTTGTTGTGTGTGGTATTATGGTTAAGTTAACAATTGTCATATAATATACATTGCTTTAGTAGAATTGCAGTTTTAAACAACTATTACATAAGAATATAAACTGCTTTGACAAAGTGCGATATAGAAATAAATAATTTCGGTTTAAATTAAATGAATACTTTGTTTACCTTTTTTGTCATATAAGTCTGATCCCAAAATACAACATAGTATGCATGCTGTAACATCTGTAAAACAGCCAACCACTGCAACTTCTGTAAGAAGAGTATAGAGGAGGAAAATACAGTAAGTAAATCCACCAAAAAGTAGAGTCGTAATCGTTTCAAATCCTTCCTTGGTAACAGTCTCACTCGGAATAACACATTCAAGTGACCCATTATGTGGTAACACTCCAAGCTGAACAACACAAAACCGATCGGATTCTCATACCAACTCATTCTGTAAATAAATAAATTGAAAATAATTCAAAATGAATGAGCTATGTCAGGGATATAATTCCAATCCAATGCGTTATGTCAGAGACGTAATTCAAATGGATGAGTTATGTCAAAGACGTAATTTAAATGGATGAGTTATGTCAGAGACGTAATTCAAATGGATGAGTTATGTCAGAGACGTAATTCAAATTGAATGAGTTATGTCAGGGACGTAATTCAAATTGAATAAGCTATGTCAGAGACATAATTCAAATGGATGAGTTATGTCAGGGACGTAATTCAAAATAAATGAGTTATGTCAGGCACGTAATTCAAAATAAATGAGTTAGGTCAGGGACGTAATTCAAAATCAATGTTTTATATCGAGACCTTAATTCAAAATGAATGAGTAATGTCAGGGACGTAATTCAAATAGATGAGTTATGTCAGGGACGTAATTCAAATTGATGAGTTATGTCAGGAACGTAATTAAAAATGGATGAGTTATGTCAAGGAAATAATTCAAAATGGATGAGTTATGTCAGGGACGTAATTCAAAATGGATGAGTTATGTCAGGGACTTTATTCAAATGGATGAGTTATGTCAAGGAAATAATTCAAAATGGATGAGTTATGTCAAGGACGTAATTCAAAATGGATGAGTTATGTCAAGGAAGTAATTCAAATGAATGAGTTATGTCAGGGACGTAATTCAAAATGGATGAGTTATGTCAGGGACGTAATTCAAATGGATGAGTTATGTCAGGGACGTAATTCAAATGGATGAGTTATGTCAGGGACGTAATTCAAAATGAATAAGATATGTCAGGGAGATGATTCAAAATGAATGAGTTATGTCAGGGACGTAATTCAAAATGGATGAGTTATGTCAGGGACTTTATTCAAATGGATGAGTTATGTCAAGGAAATAATTCAAAATGGATGAGTTATGTCAAGGACGTAATTCAAAATGGATGAGTTATGTCAAGGAAGTAATTCAAATGAATGAGTTATGTCAGTGACGTAATTCGAAATGGATGAGTTATGTCAGGGACGTAATTCGAAATGGATGAGTTATGTCAGGGACGTAATTCAAAATGGATGAGTTATGTCAGGGACGTAATTCAAAATGGATGAGTTATGTCAGGGACGTAATTCGAAATGGATGAGTTATGTCAGGGACGTAATTCGAAATGGATGAGTTATGTCAAGGGAGTAATTCAAAATGGATGACGTATGTCAGAGACGTAATTCAAAATGGATTAGTTATGTCAGGGACGTAATTCAAAATGGATGAGTTATGTCAGGAACGTAATTCAAATGGATGAGTTATGTCAGGAACGTAATTCAAAAAGAATTAGTAATGTCAGGGACGTAATTCAAAATGGATGGGTTATGTCAGGGACGTAATTAAAAATGGATGAGTTATGTCAGGGACGTAATTCAAATGGATGAGTTATGTCAAGGAAATAATTCAAAATGGATGAGTTATGTCAGGGACGTAATTCAAAATGGATGAGTTATGTCAAGGAAGTAATTCAAATGAATGAGTTATGTCAGGGACGTAATTCCAAATGGATGAGTTATGTCAGGGACGTAATTCAAAATGGATTAGTTATGTCAGGGACGTAATTCAAAATGGATGAGTTATGTCAGGGACGTAATTCAAAATGGATGAGTTATGTCAGGGAAGTAATTCAAATGGATGAGTTATGTCAGGGACGTAATTCAAAATTAATGAGTTATGTCAGGGACGTGATTCAAAATGAATAAGTTATGTCAGGGACGTAATTCAAAATGGATTAGTTATGTAAGGGACGTAATTTAATATGGATGAGTTATGTCAGAGACATAATTCAAATGGTTGAGTTATGTCAGGGACGTAATTCAAAATGGATGAGTTATGTCAGGAACTTAATTCAAAAAGAATGAGTTATGTCAGGGACGTAATTCAAAATGGATGGGTTATGTCAGAGACGTAATTAAAAATGGATGAGTTATGTCAGGGACGTAATTCAAATGGATGAGTTATGTCAAGGAAATAATTCATAATGGATGAGTTATGTCAGGGACGTAATTCAAAATGGATGAGTTATTTCAAGGAAGTAATTCAAATGAATGAGTTATGTCAGGGACGTAATTCAAAATGGATGAGTTATGTCAGGGACGTAATTCAAAATGGATTAGTTATGTCAGGGACGTAATTCAAATGGATGAGTTATGTCAAGGAAATAATTCAAAATGGATGAGTTATGTCAGGGACGTAATTCAAAATAAATGAGTTATGTCAGGGACGTAATTCAAATGGATGAGTTATGTCAGGGACTTAATTCAAAATGAATAAGTTATGTCAGAGACGTGATTCAAAATGAATGAGTTATGTCAGGGACGTAATTCAAAATGGATTACTTATGTCAGGGACGTAATTCAAAATGGATAAGTTATGTCAAGGAAGTAATTCAAAATGGATGAGGTATGTCAGAGACGTAATTCAAATGGTTGAGTTATGTTAGGGACGTAATTAAAAATGGATGAGTTATGTCAGGGAAGTAATTCAAAATGGATTACTTATGTCAGGGACGTAATTCAAAATGGATGAGTTATGTTTAGGAAGTAATTCAAAATGGATGAGGTATGTCAGAGACGTAATCAAAAATGGATTAGTTATGTTAGGGACGTAATTCAAAATGGATGAGTTATGTCAGGGACGTAATTCAAAATGAATGAGTTATGTCAGGAACGTAATTCAAAATGGATGAGTTATGTTAGGGACGTAATTCAAAATGGTTGAGTTATGTTAGGGACGTAATTCAAAATGGATTACTTATGTCAGGGACGTAATTCAATATGGATGAGTTATGTCAAGGAAGTAATTCAAATGGTTGAGTTATGTTAGGGACGTAATTCAAAATGGATGAGTTATGTCAGGGACGTAATTAAAAATGAATGAGTTATGTCAGGGAAGAAATTAAAAATGGATTTGTTATGTCAGGGACGTTATTCAAAATGGATGAGTTATGTCAGGGACGTAATTCAAAATCGATGAGTTATGTCAGGGACGTAATTAAAAATGGATGAGTTATGTCAGGGACGTAATTCAAAATGGATTACTTATGTCAGGGACGTAATTCAAAACGGTTGAGTTATGTTAGGGACGTAATTCAAAATGGATGAGTTATGTCAGGGACGTAATTCAAAATGGATGAGTTATGTCAGGGACGTAATTCAAAATGGATTACTTATGTCAAGGACGTAATTCAAATGGTTGAGTTATGTTAGGGAAGTAATTCAAATGGATGAGTTATGTCAGGGACGTAATTCAAAATTAATGAGTTATGTCAGGGACGTGATTCAAAATGAATAAGTTATGTCAGGGACGTAATTCAAAATGGATTAGTTATGTAAGGGACGTAATTTAATATGGATGAGTTATGTCAGAGACATAATTCAAATGGTTGAGTTATGTCAGGGACGTAATTCAAAATGGATGAGTTATGTCAGGAACTTAATTCAAAAAGAATGAGTTATGTCAGGGACGTAATTCAAAATGGATGGGTTATGTCAGAGACGTAATTAAAAATGGATGAGTTATGTCAGGGACGTAATTCAAATGGATGAGTTATGTCAAGGAAATAATTCATAATGGATGAGTTATGTCAGGGACGTAATTCAAAATGGATGAGTTATTTCAAGGAAGTAATTCAAATGAATGAGTTATGTCAGGGACGTAATTCAAAATGGATGAGTTATGTCAGGGACGTAATTCAAAATGGATTAGTTATGTCAGGGACGTAATTCAAATGGATGAGTTATGTCAAGGAAATAATTCAAAATGGATGAGTTATGTCAGGGACGTAATTCAAAATAAATGAGTTATGTCAGGGACGTAATTCAAATGGATGAGTTATGTCAGGGACTTAATTCAAAATGAATAAGTTATGTCAGAGACGTGATTCAAAATGAATGAGTTATGTCAGGGACGTAATTCAAAATGGATTACTTATGTCAGGGACGTAATTCAAAATGGATAAGTTATGTCAAGGAAGTAATTCAAAATGGATGAGGTATGTCAGAGACGTAATTCAAATGGTTGAGTTATGTTAGGGACGTAATTAAAAATGGATGAGTTATGTCAGGGAAGTAATTCAAAATGGATTACTTATGTCAGGGACGTAATTCAAAATGGATGAGTTATGTTTAGGAAGTAATTCAAAATGGATGAGGTATGTCAGAGACGTAATCAAAAATGGATTAGTTATGTTAGGGACGTAATTCAAAATGGATGAGTTATGTCAGGGACGTAATTCAAAATGAATGAGTTATGTCAGGAACGTAATTCAAAATGGATGAGTTATGTTAGGGACGTAATTCAAAATGGTTGAGTTATGTTAGGGACGTAATTCAAAATGGATTACTTATGTCAGGGACGTAATTCAATATGGATGAGTTATGTCAAGGAAGTAATTCAAATGGTTGAGTTATGTTAGGGACGTAATTCAAAATGGATGAGTTATGTCAGGGACGTAATTAAAAATGAATGAGTTATGTCAGGGAAGAAATTAAAAATGGATTTGTTATGTCAGGGACGTTATTCAAAATGGATGAGTTATGTCAGGGACGTAATTCAAAATCGATGAGTTATGTCAGGGACGTAATTAAAAATGGATGAGTTATGTCAGGGACGTAATTCAAAATGGATTACTTATGTCAGGGACGTAATTCAAAACGGTTGAGTTATGTTAGGGACGTAATTCAAAATGGATGAGTTATGTCAGGGACGTAATTCAAAATGGATGAGTTATGTCAGGGACGTAATTCAAAATGGATTACTTATGTCAAGGACGTAATTCAAATGGTTGAGTTATGTTAGGGACGTAATTTAAAATGGATGAGTTATGTCAGGGACGTAATTCAAAATGGATGAGTTATGTCAGGGACGTAATTCAAAATGGATTACGTATGTAATTCAAAATGGATGAGTTATGTCAAGGAAGTAATTCAAAATGGATGAGGTATGTCAGAGACGTAATTAAAAATGGATTAGTTATGTTAGGGACGTCATACAAAATGGATGAGTTATGTCAGAAACGTATTCAAATGGATGAGCTATGTCAAGGAAGTAATTCATAATGGATGAGGTATGTCAGAGATGTACTTCAAATAGAATGAGTTATGTCAGAGACGTAATTCAAATGAATGAGTTATGTCAGAAACGTTATTCAAATGGATGAGTTATGTCAGGAACGTAATTCAAATTGAATGAGTTATGTCAGGGACCTAATTCAAATTGAATGAGTCATGTCAGGGGCGTAATTCAAAATAAATGAGTTATGTCAGGGACGTAATTCAAAATGGATGAGTTATGTCAGGGACGTAATTCAAATGGTTGAGTTATGTTAGGGACGTAATTCAAAATGGATGAGTTATGTCAGGGACGTTATTCAAAATGAATGAGTTATTTCAGGGACGTAATTCAAAATGGATGAGTTATGTCAGGAAAGTAATTAAAAATGGTTGAGTTATGTTAGGAACGTAATTCAAAATGGATTACTTATGTCAGGGACGTAATTCAATATGGATGAGTTATGTCAAGGAAGTAATTCAAATGGTTGAGTTATGTTAGGGACGTAATTCAAAATGGATGAGTTATGTCAGGGACGTAATTCAAAATGGATGAGTTATGTCAGGGAAGTAATTAAAAATGGATTTGTTATGTCAGGGACGTAATTCAAAATGGATGAGTTATGTCAGGGACGTAATTCAAAATGGATGAGTTATGTCAGGGACGTAATTAAAAATGGATCAGTTATGTCAGGGACGTAATTCAAAATGGATTACTTATGTCAGGGACGTAATTCAAAACGGTTGAGTTATGTTAGGGACGTAATTCAAAATGGATGAGTTATGTCAGGGACGTAATTCAAAATGGATGAGTTATGTCAGGGACGTAATTCAAAATGGATTACTTATGTCAGGGACGTAATTCAAAATGGATGAGTTATGTCAAGGACGTAATTCAAATGGTTGAGTTATGTTAGGGACGCAATTCAAAATGGATGAGTTATGTCAGGGACGTAATTCAAAATGGATGAGTTATGTCAGGGACGTAATTCAAAATGGATGAGTTATGTCAGGGACGTAATTCAAAATGGATTACGTATGTAATTCAAAATGGATGAGTTATGTCAAGGAAGTAATTCAAAATGGATGAGGTATGTCAGAGACGTAATTAAAAATGGATTAGTTATGTCAGGGACGTCATTCAAAATGGATGAGTTATGTCAGAAACGTATTCAAATGGATGAGTTATGTCAGGAACGTAATTCAAAAAATATGAGTTATGTCAGGGACGTTATTCAAAATGAATGAGTTATGTCAAGGAAGTAATTCATAATCGATGAAGTATGTCAGAGACGTAATTCAAATAGAATGAGTTATGTCAGAGACGTAATTCAAATGAATGAGTTATGTCAGAAACGTTATTCAAATTGATGAGTTATGTCAGGAACGTAATTCAAATTGAATGAGTTATGTCAGGGACGTAATTCAAATTGAATGAGTCATGTCAGGGACGTAATTCAAAATAAATGAGTTATGTCAGGGACGTAATTCAAAATGAATGAGTTATGTCAGGGACGTTATTCAAAATGGATGAATTATGTCAGAGACGTAATTCAAAATGGATGAGCTATACAAGAGACGCAATTCAGTATAAATGCAAAGCATAAAGTTCGATCCGCAAATCTGCTTGATAAATATATTCCCATGTATCTTTTGATATTTAAAACTGATTAAAATGTTCTGTAAAGTATGCGATGTACAATATCTTCGTTTTGATTGGAGATGTTCATCTGGTCGGTCGTGGAGGAATCTTTAATACATCTGAGTGAATTCAGTAGCAAGGGACTACACGCCCCTAGCCTTTAAGGTTAAAACATTGTGTGATCAAGTAAATTTAAAGTATACAATACAAAGGTAAGAATGCGGTGTAACTTGTTGACTTTATACTATGAAACATTTAATTTGATTTAATGGGGTTCTAAGCTCCAGTCTAAAAATAATTCACTTATATCGAGACGCCACAAGCTATATGTGATGTGGCAGAATATCTGACCTTTGCGGTGCGATCAGGGCAAATTGCGAGAGGGTTCTTTAACGTGTCACGCTTGCCGTGAAACAAGGCATCTGTTTTTAAGTTCTCCTCAGAAGGTCGCCATGCTTGGCGGAAGAACAGTCACTATCAACTTTTAAGTCTTGGTCAGACCCGGCATAATAATATATAAAACATATAATAATAATAATAATAATAATAATAATAATAATAATAATAATAATAATAATAATAATAATAATAATAATTATTATTATTATTATTATTATTATTATCATCATCATCATCATCATCATTATTATTATTATTATTATTATTATTATCATTATTATTATTCCCATCACATACAAAAACATAAAATAATAATAATAATGTACAAATCTAAAATTAAATAAAATTAAGTTAAATAAAATTAAAATAAAAAATAATAAAAATGAAATAAAATATATCTAAAATAAAATAAAATAAATGAATGGTTAATCATTCAAGAAAATGGACAGAACGAAGGATTGTGATGCCCTATATTTATTCCAGACTAAGCATTTAGTCACGTAGTCCTAATTAAAAATAAAATAAAATAAAATAAAATAAAATAAAATAAAATAAAATAAATATACCGTTGATCAATCTATTAAAAGTCCGTTTTAAAAATATGTATCAACGTCTAATCATTCAAGGAAGGAATATGATTGCCCTTTATTTGTACCAGACTAAGCATTTAGTCACGTAGTCCTAATTATATAGGCCAGTAGAACAAATATGTATAGTTTCGGGACAACATTATAACTCCCCCATCAAACCCTGTCTCTATCGACATCGATTAACATTATCCCCTCCTTCTCTCTAACAACATCTAGAAAATTTACATTTTACATATCATGTTCTTTGTCATAAACAGACAACAGAAATTTCAAAAATAGAAAACATTTAATTTATTCGAAATATTAAATACATACCTTATTATCGATATAGAATATTCCGCTGACAGAAATAAAGACGAGGAAGTAGATGTGATGTTATTCTATATAAGTTATGTTATTGATATTATATATCCTTGTTAATATGGCGAAATAGCGTTTCGATCGATCACTGAGGCCTGGTAATACTGGCACAATATCAACATATATATATATACACAGATACAACCTTGACCAACACAAAACATTAACCTTGACAGTGAAATACAGAAATATTTAAATCGTGTCGTTGACACAGTTAACTGACAAGCGGGGTTCAAGTGACGGTTGTTCTTTGTGTTGTTTTAAAAAATAATTCCGAAATTATTTTTCATTTGAAAAATGAATGAATATATAAATAAATAAATGAATGAATAAATATATAAATAAATAAATGAATGAATGAATCATTAAAAGAAAAGGACGTCTTTTGTCATTATTCTCATTATTAAACATCATTTGTTTACGACAAGCTTATTAAAAGAAAGTATTCGTACATCTGTGACATTTTGATAGATTGTGTGTCATATTTCTTTACTTATTTATTTTATTGTTAATCTGCACCATAATACTATTATAACTTTAATTAATTTTATTAAACGTAAAAAATCGAAACTACTCTCTTTCTCTCTCTCTTTTTTTATTTTTTTTATTTTTTTGAAAAAAAATAGATATTAATTGTACTAACTTGATAGTGGCATTAACATCACTAACATAAATATTAACCTCCTATAGTTATCATCTTTATTATCAGAAGTCCATTAATTACTTGGACTTCTGTTATTATATAATGCAGTGTGATAAATGTTATAAGATATATATATATATATATATATATATATATATATATATATATATATATATATATATATATATATATATATATATATATATATATATATATTTATATATATAATGAATTATTTATGGAAAATGATATTTATATCTTAGAAATGCTTAATGGATATTATTATTATGTAGATTGCCTTAAAATTATTATAATTATTATTGTTATTATTATTACTGTGAAATAAGAATAAAAATGTTGAAAGTCTTTTAAGTCACAATTTTTTACTTATATAAAAATATTGCAATGAAATATTTACATTAAAAGCCATTGTTGTGTATAACAAGAAGTGCTAACTGTGGTCAATAAGATAAGCTAGTCAGATAGGTAAAGTTAGCTACTAGTAACTGGCTACTTGATAAAGAAAAGTTAGCCAGTTACTTTTTGGGGAAGTTAGCTACTAGTGACCAGTTACTTGTGTGTGTGTGGAGGGGGGGGGGGGTTGTTAAGCTACTAGCAACCGATTTCTAGTTAGCTATATTTACAATGTATAATAAACTCTTATATACATGTGTGTGTGTATATATATATGTATATATATATATATATATATATATATATATATATATATATATATATATATATATATATATATATATATATATATATATATATATATATATATATAAACACACATGTGTAAGTTTCATATTCCAGTGAATTCCAGCTTATATATATCATATTACAATCCAAATACGTTAATGATCACTCCAATATGCCTCTAGAACACCAGTATGACAGTTTGTATTTGACGAGTATTTAGGGTCAATATGGGAATGGTAGTCTGTTGTTTCTTGATTTATAACTTGGACGAGGTGGAATTTGTTGAACATTTCCCGTGTAAATGATTTCATGTTGTTTTTTTTAAGATCAATATTGAAGTCTCCAAGTATAATGAGGTGGTGGTCAGAAGTAATTATATTCTGAAGGTGGTCCAAAAGAAGTTTCAGATTGGCATTTGGGTGTTTGTAAACTGCTATGAAGTCAGGTGCACATCTTTGATAATTTTTTGATATATACAGTACAAAGTATCTAAGTTTTAAAGTCTGGAAAAATGGGAAAAAATCCTGAAATATTTCCAAAAAGTCAGATGCACATCATCAATATATATAGAAACATTCTGTGAAGTTTCAAGGTTTTTGATAGAAAACTGTAGAAGGAGTTGAGTTCACAATGTAGGTACCCCCGTTCAAAAACTTGCCAAAAAGTGACTAAGTTTCAAAGTCTGGAAAGATGGGAAAAATCTTGAAATATTTCCATAAAGTCAGGTGCACATCTTCAATATATATAGAAACATTCTGTGAAGTTTCAAGGTTTTTGATAGAAAACTGTAGAAGGAGTTGAGTTCACAATGTAGGTACCCCCGTTCAAAAACTTGCCAAAAAGTGACTAAGTTTCAAAGTCTGGAAAGATGGGAAAAATCTTGAAATATTTCCATAAAGTCAGGTGCACATCTTCAATATATATAGAAACATTCTGTGAAGTTTCAAGGTTTTTGGTTGAAAACTGTAGATGGAGTTGAGTTCACAAAGTCGGTACCCTATTTGAAATTCGGCCAAAAATATAGGTTTCGCGTTTGTGCGTTTAATTGAATTTTTTAATATCATGGACTAATTACAAATGGTTATAAATTGCCTGACTATTTTAACAGATATTGACATTGGGTTTGAAGTTTTATTGTTTTCTGAAATGATCTTCAAATCGGGTCAAGGTCAAAGATCAAGGTTATGACCTAATTGGGATTTTTGCAGTTTTAGGCTATTTTCTTAAAAACTATAAGAGAAAGATAAAAACAATACATTGCAAACATGTATAGCATGACAAAATTTAACAAGGTACCAAGTTTTGCAACAATATCGTAATCCACGTAGGAGTTGTTGTCCCTGAAATAATATTTTTTGCTTGAAAATACTAAAATTTTAAAGTAGCTTGAAAACTATTAACTTTTGGTATAGACATGTACATATAAGAATATTTTAGGTATTTATGACTATCATTTTGAGGTATATCTAGGTCATAGGTACAATGGTCAAGGTCATAGCTGCATAGGAAAACTGAAATCGTTTATTCTCTATTAACTTTCTGTATAAGCATTAATATTAGAATATTGTAAGTATTGATAAGACGATCATTTTGATATATAATTCAAGGTCATATTTTAAAGGTCAAGGTCATAGCCACTGAAGACTACTATAATTACGGATTAGTTTTTGCATGCGCATGTATATTTGAATATGAGAGAGAGAGAGAGAGAGAGAGAGAGAGAGAGCAAACACAAAATATAAAAAAATTAAAAAAATCTCATTTTGTCGGAGGCTTCGCTGGACAGAGATCTGTCCTAAATTCAGCCGGGGGGTCAGTTGCCCCAAATCTTCGACATTTGGAGTGTGAACCTTCGATTCTGGCAATATGTCATGACAAAATTTTCACCCCCCCCCCTTCATAAAATTCTGGACTGTGGAATATAAGTCTTTATACGCACATATACACTTACAGAAATTTTGCCTGTGCGTTGCACTGATGGCATTATACAGCAGGGTTCTTTATCGTGCCAAGCCGTGACACGGCACCTTGTTTATTTCCCATCCGAAAGAACCGTGACTTTCATTTCGTAATACCGAGTGCTTGGCGAAAGAAGCTTTCAAGTCTTGGGTCAGACCGGTCGGGGTTCGAACCCATAACCTTCCACTTACGGAGCGAGCACTCTACCAACTAAGCTACCGCAGTGGTCCTATCTATATTGAATGTAAATCAAAATACGGAAAGTTCTTAGATTCAGGATCAATTAACATGACCATGGATTAGATTAGTATGTTGTTTACATCTAAATCCAGCCATTTTATTCTAACACTGAGACAATTGTTTTTGTAAGTACCATAACGCTAAAAATAAAAGCGAGCCAACCAATCTTTTAACATAAATGTTGCTGGGCCTACAATCTGGTTTTTTAATCCATTATAAGTTGATTGGTTTTTGTTATGTTGTTTAACGTGGCATCAGCAATTTTTCAGCTGTTCACAAGAAGAGCAAGTTTATTAATCTTGAAGTCAGAACTTGATGTATTATAGTGCTTATCTTGATGCTTTAAGTCCTAATACACTGGATGGTTTTAGTCAGAATTGGAGTTAATCAGATTTTCTGAACTCTATACTTAAATCCAGACTTTGTTCTACCAATCCTTTTGAACCTGATGCTCTAAGTCATAACTTATGTACTATGGTTCTTTTAAACTGGGTAGGACCTTGGGTTATGGAGATCAGCTGTTGATACAAATTGCATAATTCTTAAACATGTTTGATAGATAGGGATCAAACTTAGCTTTTAGTGGTCCAGGTACCACAAACTTGTGTCAAAGTGTGATGATGACACCAAATGCCAGATATGCAACACAGATCGCACAATAATGTCAACCAAATCACATACCATCTCTAGCATTATTGGAGATTTCCATTAAGTCATATGCATATAGCTACCATTTACTACCCGTTGGGGGCATTGATAAATTAACAGAGTAGCAAGTCTTCATTGTAATTGTTTTGAGGGGTTTGTTACATCCTTGTAAAAAGACATTTCAAGACACATTGTTAAGTGTACCTTCAGTAGATAACTGAGCATTTGGGTAATGTTGTGTATATGATACATGCAATTACGTTTAAAGTTATGTCAAGTTACATGGTTTCAATATAAGTGTGAACTAAAATTCAAAATGGACCAGTAATTGACAAGATCTAGATGGTGTACCTCAGCTTTAGCTATGTCATTGGCATGTGCAATAATCTATGAATGTCTACAAAAAAAATTGCAATATAAAGTAGATTCCGAGACATTATTAAGATAAACAACCTCATTAATTCTTTAAAATGGTCACAATTGTGTAACATGCATTTAACATTGCATATAGTATTTTATTAAAATGCCAACATTGGACTTAACAAATGGTAAAAATGAATCCAGTTTCACTAATAATATAATTATTTTATAGAATTTTTGAATCAATTCACTATATTCTAGATTAATTAAATAAAAGACAATCTTTGAGATTCTCTCAGTGTTGGTGCTTTTCACATCCTGTCACTTGATGGGACGTATTATGGTATACCGTTCCTCCGCTGTTTGTCAATCTGTAAGCTATTGCTCGTGCATTGTCACTTGATGGGACGTATTATGGTATACCGTTCCTCCGCTGTTTGTCAGTATGTAAGCTATTGCTGGTGCATTGTCACTTAATTGGACGTACTATGGTATACCGTTCCTCCGCTGTTTGTCAATCTGTAAGCTATTGCTCGTGCATTGTCACTTGATGGGACGTACTATGGTATACCGTTCCTCCGCTGTTTGTCAGTCTGTAACCTATTGCTGTTTGTCAGTCTGTAAGCTATTGCTGTTTGTCAGTCTGTAAGCTATTGCTAGTGCATTGTCACTTGATGAGACGTATTATGGTATACTGTTCCTCTGCTGTTTGTCAGTCTGTAACCATTTGCTCGTGCATTGTCACTTGATGGGACGTATTATGGTATACCGTTCCAACGCTGTTTGTCAGTCTGTAAGCGATTGCTCGTGCATTGTCACTTGATGGGACGTATTATGGTATACCGTTCATCCGCTGTTTGTCAGTCTGTAAGCTATTGCTCGTGCATTGTCACTTGATGGGACGTATTATGGTATACCGTTCCTCCGCTGTTTGTCAGTCTGTAAGCTATTGCTCGTGCATTGTCACTTGATGGGACGTATTATGGTATACTGTTCCTCTGCTGTTTGTCAGTCTGTAAGGAATTGCTCGTGCATTGTCACTTGATGGGACGTATTATGGTATACCGTTCCTCCGCTGTTTGTCAGTCTGTAAGCTATTGCTCGTGCATTATCACTTGATGGGACGTATTATGGTATACCGTTCCTCCGCTGTTTGTCAGTCTGTAAGCTATTGCTCGTGCATTGTCACTTGATGGGACGTATTATGGTATACTGTTCCTCTGCTGTTTGTCAGTCTGTAAGCTATTGCTCGTGCATTGTCACTTGATGGGACGTATTATGGTATACCGTTCCTCCGCTGTTTGTCAGTCTGTAAGCTATTGCTCGTGCATTGTCAATTGATGGGACGTATTATGGTATCCTGTTTCTCTGCTGTTTGTCAGTCTGTAAGCTATTGCTCGTGCATTGTCACTTGATGGGACGTATTATGGTATACTGTTCCTCTGCTGTTTGTCAGTCTGTAAGCTATTGCTCGTGCATTGTCACTTGATGGGACGTATTATGGTATACTGTTCCTCTGCTGTTTGTCAGTCTGTAAGCTATTGCTCGTGCATTGTCACTTGATGGGACGTATCATAGTATACCGTTCCTCCGCTGTTTGTCAGTCTGTAAGCTTTTGCTCGTGCATTGTCACTTGATGGGACGTACTATGGTATACCGTTCCTCCGCTGTTTGTCAGTCTGTAAGCTATTGCTCGTGCATTGTCACTTGATGGGACGTATTATGGTATACCGTTCCTCCGCTGTTTGTCAGTCTGTAAGCTATTGCTCGTGCATTGTCACTTGATGGGACGTATTATGGTATACTGTTCCTCTGCTGTTTGTCAGTCTGTAAGGAATTGCTCGTGCATTGTCACTTGATGGGACGTATTATGGTATACCGTTCCTCCGCTGTTTGTCAGTCTGTAAGCTATTGCTCGTGCATTATCACTTGATGGGACGTATTATGGTATACCATTCCTCCGCTGTTTGTCAGTCTGTAAGCTATTGCTCGTGCATTGTCACTTGATGGGACGTATTATGGTATACTGTTCCTCTGCTGTTTGTCAGTCTTTAAGCTATTGCTCGTGCATTGTCACTTGATGGGACGTATTATGGTATACCGTTCCTCCGCTGTTTGTCAGTCTGTAAGCTATTGCTCGTGCATTGTCACTTGATGGGACGTATTATGGTATCCTGTTTCTCTGCTGTTTGTCAGTCTGTAAGCTATTGCTCGTGCATTGTCACTTGATGGGACGTATTATGGTATACTGTTCCTCTGCTGTTTGTCAGTCTGTAAGCTATTGCTCGTGCATTGTCACTTGATGGGACGTATTATGGTATACTGTTCCTCTGCTGTTTGTCAGTCTGTAAGCTATTGCTCGTGCATTGTCACTTGATGGGACGTATCATAGTATACCGTTCCTCCGCTGTTAGTCAGTCTGTAAGCTTTTGCTCGTGCATTGTCACTTGATGGGACGTACTATGGTATACCGTTCCTCCGCTGTTTGTCAGTCTGTAAGCTATTGCTCGTGCATTGTCACTTGATGGGACGTATTATGGTATACCGTTCCTCCGCTGTTTGTCAGTCTGTAAGCTATTGCTCGTGCATTGTCACTTGATGGGACGTATTATGGTATACCGTTCCTCCGTTATTTGTCAGTCTGTAAGTTATTGCTCGTGCATTGTCACTTGATGGGACGTATTATGGTATACCGTTCCTCCGCTGTTTGTCAGTCTGTAAGCTATTGCTCGTGCATTGTCACTGGATGGGACGTATTATGGTATACCGTTCCTCCGCTGTTTGTCAGTCTGTAAGCTATTGCTCGTGCATTGTCACTTGATGGGACGTATTATGGTATCCTGTTTCTCTGCTGTTTGTCAGTCTGTAAGCTATTGCTCGTGCATTGTCACTTGATGGGACGTATTATGGTATACTGTTCCTCTGCTGTTTGTCAGTCTGTAAGCTATTGCTCGTGCATTGTCACTTGATGGGACGTATTATGGTATACTTTTCCTCTGCTGTTTGTCAGTCTGTAAGCTATTGCTCGTGCATTGTCACTTGATGGGACGTATCATAGTATACCGTTCCTCCGCTGTTAGTCAGTCTGTAAGCTTTTGCTCGTGCATTGTCACTTGATGGGACGTACTATGGTATACCGTTCCTCCGCTGTTTGTCAGTCTGTAAGCTATTGCTCGTGCATTGTCACTTGATGGGACGTATTATGGTATACCGTTCCTCCGCTGTTTGTCAGTCTGTAAGCTATTGCTCGTGCATTGTCACTTGATGGGACGTATTATGGTATACCGTTCCTCCGTTATTTGTCAGTCTGTAAGTTATTGCTCGTGCATTGTCACTTGATGGGACGTATTATGGTATACCGTTCCTCCGCTGTTTGTCAGTCTGTAAGCTATTGCTCGTGCATTGTCACTGGATGGGACGTCCTATGGTATACCGTTCTTCCGCTGTTTGTCAGTCTGTAAGCTATTGCTCGTGCATTGTCACTTGATGGGACGTATTATGGTATACCGTTCCTCCGCTGTTTGTCAGTCTGTAAGCTATTGCTCGTGCATTGTCACTGGATGGGACGTCCTATGGTATACCGTTCTTCCGCTGTTTGTCAGTCTGTAAGCTATTGCTCGTGCATTGTCACTTGATGGGACGTATTATGGTATACCGTTCCTCCGCTGTTTGTCAGTCTGTAAGCTATTGCTCGTGCATTGTCACTTGATGGGACGTATTATGGTATACCGTTCCACCGCTGTTTGTCAGTCTGTAAGCTATTGCTCGTGCATTGTCACTTGATGGGACATATAATGGTATACCGTTCTTCCGCTGTTTGTCAGTCTGTAAGATTTTGCTCGTGCATTGTCACTTGATGGGACGTATTATGGTATACCGTTCCTCAGCTGTTTGTCAGTCTGTAAGCTATTGCTCGTACATTGTCACTTGATGGGACGTATTATGGTATACCGTTCCTCTGCTGTTTCTCAGTCTGTAAGCTATTGCTGTTTGTCAGTCTGTAAGCTATTGCTCGTGCACTGTCACTTGATGGGACGTATTATGGTATACCGTTCCAACGCTGTTTGTCAGTCTGTAAGCTATTGCTCGTGCATTGTCACTTGATGGGACGTATTATGGTATACCGTTCATCCGCTGTTTGTCAGTCTGTAAGCTATTGCTCGTGCATTGTCACTTGATGGGACGTATTATGGTATACCGTTCCACCGCTGTTTGTCAGTCTGTAAGCTATTGCTCGTGCATTGTCACTTGATGGGACATATAATGGTATACCGTTCTTCCGCTGTTTGTCAGTCTGTAAGATTTTGCTCGTGCATTGTCACTTGATGGGACGTATTATGGTATACCGTTCCTCAGCTGTTTGTCAGTCTGTAAGCTATTGCTCGTACATTGTCACTTGATGGGACGTATTATGGTATACTGTTCCTCCGCTGTTTGTCAGTCTGTAAGCTATTGCTCGTGCATTGTCACTTGATGGGACGTATTATGGTATACCGTTCCTCCGCTGTTTGTCAGTCTGTAAGCTATTGCTCGTGCATTGTCACTTGATGGGACGTATTATGGTATACTGTTCCTCTGCTGTTTGTCAGTCTGTAAGCTATTGCTCGTGCATTGTCACTTGATGGGACGTATTATGGTATACCGTTCCTCCGCTGTTTGTCAGTCTGTAAGCTATTGCTCGTGCATTGTCACTTGATGGGGCGTATTATGGTATACCGTTCCTCCGCTGTTTGTCAGTCTGTAAGCTTTTGCTCGTGCATTGTCACTTGATGGGACGTACTATTGTATACCGTTCCTCCGCTGTTTGTCAGTCTGTAAGCTATTGCTGTTTGTCAGTCTGTAAGCTATTGCTGTTTGTCAGTCTGTAAGCTATTGCTCGTGCATTGTCACTTGATGGGACGTATTATGGTATACTGTTCCTCTGCTGTTTGTCAGTCTGTAAGCTATTGCTCGTGTATTGTCACTTGATGGGACGTATTATGGTATACCGTTCCTCCGCTGTTTGTCAGTCTGTAAGCTTTTGCTCGTGCATTGTCACTTGATGGGACGTACGATTGTATACCGTTCCTCCGCTGTTTGTCAGTCTGTAAGCTATTGCTGTTTGTCAGTCTGTAAGCTATTGCTGTTTGTCAGTCTGTAGGCTATTGCTCGTGCATTGTCACTTGGTGGGACGTATTATGGTATACTGTTCCTCTGCTGTTTGTCAGTCTGTAAGCTATTGCTGTTTGTCAGTCTGTAAGCTATTGCTCGTGCACTGTCACTTGATGGGACGTATTATGGTATACCATTCCTCCGCTGTTTGTCAGTCTGTAAGCTATTGCTCGTGCATTGTCACTTGATGGGACGTATTATGGTATACCGTTCCTCCGCTGTTTGTCAATCTGTAAGCTATTGCTGTTTGTCAGTCTGTAAGCTAGTCTGTAAGCTATTGCTGTTTGTCAGTCTGTAAGCTATTGCTGTTTGTCAGTCTTGCAGGTCTGTTAGTTATGACTTGTGAATGCTGTGGAAGAATTTTTTTTCAGATTCAAGAAACAAAATGGTAGCTGTCTGCAATCTTTTATTTTTATACTATACATTCCTTGTGCATTAAACTTCTAGTTTGTTAAGCAAATGTTTTAAAACTTTTAAAGTGTGTGACTTATGACTTGGGGATGCTGTGAATTTTTTTTTTTGAAAAAAAAAAAAAAAAAAACATGGCTGGTGTCCGTCATCTTGGATTTTATACTACAAATTCCTTGTGCATTGAAATTCTTGTTTCTGAGCAAATCTTTTGAAACTTTAAAGGTAATATTACTAATGACTTATGTATTCTGTGGGAGATTTTTTTTTAGATTGGAAAAAACAAAATGACTGTTGTTGGGCATCTTGGATTTTTAGCTCATCCGACCGAAAGGTCATGTGAGCTTATGACATGGTGCGGCGTGTGTGTGTGTGTGTGTGTGTGTGTGTGCGTGCGTGCGTGTCGTTAACACCGGTGCAATTCAGATTTGTTCATGGCGTTGCAATTGCTACCAAAACTAGGTCATGGTGACCTAGGGGTGCAAAAAATCTTAAAAAATGTTCTTCTCCGAAACCGATGATGGGAGAAAAAATCTGATGTGATATTTGGCTTCTCTAGGGTCTTAAGACTACAGTCGAAAAATGGATTACGCGTTTTTGCGTTTAATTTTAAAAATTTCATAAAATGGCTTCAAATTGTTATAACTTGACTATTTGAACAGATATTGACATGGGGTTTTCAGTTTTGACTTTTTCTTGAAATGGCCTTTAAAATAGGGACAAGGTCACAAATCAAGGTCATGACCTAATTTGTGATTTTGCAGTTTCAGGTAATTTTCTCGCAAATTTTAAGAGATATATGAATTCAAAACATTGTTGAAATTTTCCCAATGACAAAATTTAAAAAGGTACAAGTTTCGTAACTATATGATAATCCATGTAGGAGTTGTTGACCCTGAAATGTTATTTTTGGCTTATGAATACTAAAATTGTGCATTAGCTTGAAAACTATAAGCTTTTAGTTTCGGCATGTATTTTAGAATATTGTAGGTATTGATATGACAATCAATTAGACATATGGTTCAAGGTCATATGTTGAAAGGTCAAGGTCATAGCTGCATACGTGTACTGAAATTGTGAATTATTTTGACAACTGTTAACTTTTTGTAAAGGCATGTATATTAGAATATTGTAGGTATTGACATGACGGTCATTCTGATATATGGATCAAGGTCATATGTTGAAAGGTCAGGGTCAACAGCTGCATAAGAAGACTTAAATTACTAATTATCTTGAAAACTATTAACTTTTTGTATAGGCATGTATATTAGAATATTGTAGGTATTGACATGACGATCATTTTGATATATTTTTCAAGGTTATATGTTGAAAGGTCAAGGTCACAGCTGCAAAAGAAGACTTAAATTGCTAATTATCTAGAAATCTTTTAACTTTTTGTATAGGCATGTATATTAGAATATTGTAGGTATTGCGACAACGATCATTGTATTTTGATATATGGTTTAAGGTTATATGATCAAAGGTCAAGGTCATATCAACATAGGAATACTAAAATTATTAATTATCTTGAAAGCTATTAATTTCATGCATAGGCTTGTTTAGTAGAATATTGTAGGTATTGACATGACAATCATATATGATTCAAGGTCATATATGTTCAAAGGTCAAGGACATAGCTGCATAAGTATACTGAAATTGATTAATGATTTGGAAATTATTCATTGCACTACAGTTACTTCATGCATATTATATAAGCTACTTATAGATGAAATGTGAGTGGATATATATCTGATTTAGTTTTGTGGGAGTTCTTAACTTGAGAAAACTTTTCAAGTTACTGTACTTAATATATTGTCTATTGCACTTTGAAACCAACATTGGACATATCTTCAGGTGAGCGTTAAGGCCCATGGGCCTCTTGTTATACTATACATTCCTTGTGCATTGAATTTCTTCTTAAGTTTTTGAGCAAACATTTTAAAAATTTGCAGGTCTGTTACATATGACTTGATGACATATGACATGTACTGTGGATTTTTTTTCCCCTAACTGAAAAAAACAAAATGTAATCTGTGTAATAAAATGTACTTATATGTAAAATCATGTATACATTTCTCTGACACAATTCACTAAAAATAAATATTAACTTATTTACTCTTTTTAAATGATGTATTAAACATCTGAAATTTTCATTTAGCATTAGACGTTTCTTTGAATCTAAAATAAGGTTTTCTATATGACATTTTTATGACAATATTACTAGGTTCTTTAATAGAAAGTAAAATTCCTTGTAAACTCCAAACTCCCTGTACTCAATCCAAGTAAAGACTCCACAAGAATATAATGTAAGGTTGTTACATTTATATAACATGGTTTAATATTCACACACTTTAGTCAAGTTCTGTATTCTTTTCTTTGTAGCACTGTGTTTATACCACATACTAAAGTCATCATTTTCAGTAACATTTTGTCTTTTGATGTATCAAATGTGTGAACAAAGGTGCCTTGATCTTCAAAATTACTGAAAAGATATCAATAAAGTCTTAAATAAGAATGAAACAATAAATTATATAGTTTAAAATCTTAATTGATTAAAAATGGGTCAAAGACTCAATGGGTCTGGTTGTTGTTTAAATTTCTATTGAATGGGTGTAAAGTGTGGAAGGAGTTTTAAATAATTGCACAAAGCAAGGTGCACAAGTGGTTTTTTTTATACCTCACAGAAAGTCATGAAAAATGGGGAATAGCTCCAACAATGACAATATATATGAAAGAGTAATGAAACAAGTATATATATGTATTAGGAAATCTCAATCATTTATACATTTTCTAAGCTATAGTAAATTGAAAAAATGTGCACCAGAAACTTTACATTGGAATGGAATGGATGAGATGGACAGTACAGGACAGGTATATAGGCAACAGGGTGACAGCACTAGCTTTCCACACTTTCATCCAGTAGCTAATAAACCATGACTTTTAGAACATAAACATTTTTGTAGTTTTCTTTCATATATGTATAATAATCCAATTTTTTTAGATTTGAATTTAAAACCTGTCACAGTAGGATGTAATGGCATAATGGTTTTACTACATCATTTGGAATCAGGTGCACATCTTTGATAATCTTTTGATGTATATGGTACAAAGTAACTAAGTTTCAAATTCTGGAAAAATGGGAAAAAATTCCTGAAATATTTCCAAAAAGTCAGGTGCACATCTTCAATATTTATAGAAACATTCTGTGAAGTTTCAAGGCTTTTGGTTGAAAACTGTAAGAGGAGTTGAGTTCACAAAGTAGGACCCCCAGTTCAAAAACTTGCTAAAAAGTGACTAAGTTTCAAAGTCTGGAAAAATGCGAAAAAAATCTTGAAATATTTCCATAAAATGGGGCAAATCTTCAATAAATATAAAAACATTCTGTGAAGTTTCAAGGTTTATGGTTGAAAACTGTAGGAGAAGTTGTGTTCACAAAATTGGTACCCTATTTTGCCCGTCCGCCTGCTTACCCGCCCAACATTCACCATACTATAAACCGGATTTGCACTCTGGGCAACCCAGCCAAAAAAAACTTAGCAATAGTATATCTAAGCAAGACTGAAATTTTAAAAAAGCCAAAACATACAGATAACAAAAAACATCATGATAAAAAAAACAAAAAATACATACCAGACTGAAACTAACACAACATACTGATAACAAAGACAAAAAAAAAAAAACCAAACTGAAACCAACACAACACAATATACTGATAACAAAGACAAAGCACATACCAGACTAAAACCGACACAATACAACATACTGATAACAAAGACAAAGCACATACCAGACTTAAACCAACACAACACAACATACTGATAACAAAGACAAAACACATACCAGACTGAAACCAACACAACACAACATACTGATAACAAAGACAAAGCACATACCAGACTTAAACCAACACAACACAACATACTGATAACAAAGACAAAGCACATACCAGACTAAAACCGACACAACACAACATACTGATAACAAAGACAAAATACACATACCAGACTGAAACTAACACAACACAACATACTGATAACCAAGCCAAAATATACAAACCAGACTGAAACCAACACAGCATACTGATAGCAGAGACAAAATAGATTCGCCTTCAGCACAGATTATGTAGTATCTGTTTTTCTTTATCTCCTCTGTTCTGGTCAATGAATCATTGTTTTCTATCTGAAATATTTTTGTCCAGAACATTCTATGTTAAGCTCTATTATCTATATTTCTCCTATTAAAAATATCAAAATATCCATTTATATTTAATTACCTGTGAGGAGTACCTTGACCATCATGTGCCCTTAAATTTTCTAGAAAAGACAATAAAAATTAAATTCAAAAAGAAAATATGTAATATTAATATTGTGTCTTATCTATATTGTAAAGTAATAATTTTAAGTAGTTTTAAATTAATGAGTATTGGAAAGAAATTAATATAATATCAATGATACCATTAAAATAGGATCACCTGGGTAACTAAGTGGTAGGATAAACTTACTTAAAAGGTGGATCTCAACACTTGATGAAACATTAATGGTATATTTTATTATTAAGGTCAACATGTTTCGGTAGCTATGCTACCCTCATCCGGACTGATTTTACAATGAATCTACATGACCTAAAGTGTAAAAAATGGTTAACAATTAAATCACGTGATGTTATTGTTGTGTTTGTTGTTTTTTCATCATGATTAACGTTATGATTACTTTATGTACATAGCGATAAAAAGGGGGAGAATATAAATAAAAGGACAGATTTTAAATGTTCATACAAAATAAAATTATTAGAAAATAATAAAAATGGTTATTGTTACTTTAAAAGTCTGTATATACTATGGATATAAAAGTTCCAATTCCAAAGTACGGGAGGATGTTCATCGAGGCAAATAGTGTCTTCTTCTATGTATGTAGTTTCTTTTATTTCCTGGTTCACCCCATGTGGTGCAAGATTCAATAAAGTCTTCCTTTGTACTCTGTAGGTTTAGTACTTTAATTATTTCATTAAATTTTGTATTTAAGTTCATGTTTTATTCTGATGTATATAGTAATTCCTGTTGTTTCTGGTGAAGTTTTGAGTATATTTTGTTGTTGATTCAAAATAGATTGAAATGGGGGGTTGCTTGGGTGGTATTTTGTGATAAGTGGTATGGTTTGCGGATTATCCTTTTTGTTGGTATGTAGTAGTGTGTTCCTATTCAGCAATCCTGCCTTTGTTAAGCTGTTCTGTATTAGTTTGCGGGGGTAATTACTTGTTAAAAAATATTCCTTCAGTTTAGCTACATGTTTTTCGTAATCCTCGTCTGTGCTGCATATTTTTCTTATCCTGAGAAATTGGCTGTACGGTATGCTTCTTTTTTGTTGATGTAGATGGCATGATGAATAATGTAGGTAGAGGTGTGCATCTGTTGGTTTAGTGTATAGTGTTGTATTTAGTAAGCCTTGTTCATTTTTTGGTTATAGTACAATCTAAAAAAATGGATTTTGTGCTGGTTTCCTTTACTCCATTTATAGTGATAAGTGGTAGGATGTTCATCTCAAAAGTGGGTAGTTGAGTTCAAACCCTAGCAAGGTCATGCATAAAACTATTAAATTTGAGATACTGTTTTTCTTGTGTGGTGCTCAGCAATAAAGAAAGCAGATTATTAATTGGTTCACCCAGTACCTGGATAATGTGACTGGGGAAGTTGTATGCTTGTATGTGGTATACTGATTCGGTCAGCTAGCAACTATACAAAAAGTTTGCTAGTACAAGGCAGACTATAATACACATTTTTACAATTCACACATAAAAAAAACCTATTATTATATTAATCCTCAGAGAATAATTACCATGCTATTGTCGGTAATAGCTAAAATTTTGCCAATAAATTAAACATTAAAACCAACCAATCCAATATTAAAATTTGAATAAGCCATAGCTAGAAGGACAGAAAAAAATTGCTACACTTTTTCATAATGCGTTATTAAAGATGTTGTACTTGGCAGTTGTTTTTATTACCTGTTGTGCCTTTTTGACAAAATGATGTTGAACGGTGTAATAGTGGAATTGATATGAGAGTTTGTGGTATTTTATTCTGCAAACTTTCAACTGAATCATCAGGTAAATTCATTCTTTTAAAATCTTTGATATCATTTTGAGTATCCTAGTATAACAAATATAAACAAAAGAATTAAAAACAGTTATAACTTATGCTGTTCCTACAAAAACCTAGAGATTCAATTAACCTACAAACCTATAGATATAATTAAACTGTTCCTACAAAAATCTAGAGATTCAATTTAACTGTTCCTACAAAAAACTAGAGATTCAATTAAACTGTTCCTACAAAAACCTAGAGATTCAATTTAACTGTTCCTACAAAAACCTAGAGATTCAATTTAACTGTTCCTACAAAAATCTAGAGATTCAATTTAACTGTTCCTACAAAAACCTAGAGATTCAATTTAACTGTTCCTACAAAAACCTAGAGATTCAATTTAACTGTTCCTAAAAAAACCTAGAGATTCAATTAAACTGTTCCTACAAAAATCTAGAGATTCAATTTAACTGTTCCTACAAAAATCTAGAGATTCAATTTAACTGTTCCTACAAAAACCTAGAGATTCAATTCAACTGTTCCTACAAAAATCTAGAGATTCAATTTAACTGTTCCTACAAAAATCTAGAGATTCAATTTAACTGTTCCTACAAAAAACTAGAGATTCAATTAAACTGTTCCTACAAAAACCTAGAGATTCAATTTAACTGTTCCTAAAAAAACCTAGAGATTCAATTTAACTGTTCCTAAAAAAACCTAGAGATTCAATTAAACTGTTCCTACAAAAATCTAGAGATTCAATTTAACTGTTCCTACAAAAATCTAGAGATTCAATTTAACTGTTCCTACAAAAACCTAGAGATTCAATTCAACTGTTCCTACAAAAATCTAGAGATTCAATTTAACTGTTCCTAAAAAAATCTAGAGATTCAATTTAACTGTTCCTGCAAAAACCTAGAGATTCAATTTAACTGTTCCTGCAAAAACCTAGAGATTCAATTAAACTGTTCCTACAAAAACCTAGAAATTCAAATAAACTGTTCCTACAAAAATCTAGAGATTCAATTTAACTGTTCCTGCAAAAACCTAGAGATTCAATTAAACTGTTCCTAAAAAAACCTAGAGATTCAATTAAACTGTTCCTACAAAAACCTAGAGATTCAAATAAACTGTTCCTACAAAAATCTAGAGATTCAATTTAACTGTTCCTGCAAAAACCTAGAGATTCAATTAAACTGTTCCTAAAAAAACCTAGAGATTCAAATAAACTGTTCCTACAAAAACCTAGAGATTCAATTAAACTGTTCCTGCAAAAACCTAGAGATTCAATTTAACTGTTCCTGCAAAAATCTAGAGATTCAAATAAACTGTTCCTAAAAAAACCTAGAGATTCAATTAAACTGTTCCTACAAAAACCTAGAGATTCAAATAAACTGTTCCTACAAAAATCTAGAGATTCAATTTAACTGTTCCTGCAAAAACCTAGAGATTCAATTAAACTGTTCCTAAAAAAACCTAGAGATTCAATTAAACTGTTCCTACAAAAACCTAGAAATTCAAATAAACTGTTCCTACAAAAATCTAGAGATTCAATTTAACTGTTCCTGCAAAAACCTAGAGATTCAATTAAACAGTTCCTACAAAAACCTAGAGATTCAAATAAACTGTTCCTACAAAAACCTAGAGATTCAAATAAACTGTTCCTACAAAAATCTAGAGATTCAATTTAACTGTTCCTGCAAAAACCTAGAGATTCAATTAAACAGTTCCTACAAAAACCTAGAGATTCAAATAAACTGTTCCTACAAAAACCTAGAGATTCAAATAAACTGTTCCTACAAAAATCTAGAGATTCAATTTAACTGTTCCTACAAAAACCTAGAGATTCAATTAAACTGTTCCTAAAAAAACCTAGAGATTCAATCAAACTGTTCCTACAAAAACCTAGAGATTCAATCAAACTGTTCCTACAAAAACCTAGAAATTCAAATAAACTGTTCCTACAAAAATCTAGAGATTCAATTTAACTGTTCCTGCAAAAACCTAGAGATTCAATTAAACTGTTCCTAAAAAAACCTAGAGATTCAATCAAACTGTTCCTACAAAAACCTAGAAATTCAAATAAACTGTTCCTACAAAAACCTAGAGATTCAATTCAACTGTTCCTACAAAAACCAAGAGATTTAATTAAACTGTTCCTACAAAAATCTAGAGATTCAATTAAACTGTTCCTACAAAAACCTAGAAATTCAAATAAACTGTTCCTACAAAAACCTAGAGATTCAATTCAACTGTTCCTACAAAAACCAAGAGATTTAATTAAACTGTTCCTAAAAAAACCTAGAGATTCAATGAAATTCTTCCTACAAAACCTAGAGATTCAATTGAACTGTTACTACAAAAACCTAGAGAATCAATCAAACTTTCCTACAAAAACCTAGAGATTTAATCAAACTGTTCCTTCAAAAACCTAGAGATTCAATTCAACTGTTCCTACAAAAACCTAGAGATTTAAATAAACAGTTCCTACAAAAACCTAGAGATCCAATAAACTAAAAACATATAGATATAATTAAACTGTGCCTACCAAAATCTAGAGATTCAATCAAACTGTTCCTACAAAAACCTAGAGATTCAATCAAACTGTTCCTACAAAAACCTAGAGATTCAATTCAACTGTTCCTACAAAAATATAGAGATTCAATCATACTTTTTCTACAAAAACCTAGATTCAATTGAACTGTTCAAACAAAAACTTAGAGATTCAGTCAAACTGTTCTAACAAAAATCTAGAGATTCAATCAAACTGTTCCTACAAAAACCTAGAGATTCAATCAAACTGTTCCTACAAAAACCTAGAGATTCAATCAAACTGTTCCTACAAAAACCTAGAGATTAAATTGAACTGTTCCTACAAAAACCAAGAGATTCAATCAAACTGTTCCTACAAAAATCTAGAGATTCAATCAAACTATTCCTGCAAAAATCTAGAGATTCAATCAAACTGTTCCTACAAAAATCTAGAGATTCAATCAAACTGTTCCTACAAAAACCTAGAGTTTCAATTCAACTGTTCCTACAAAAACCAAGAGATTCAATCAAACTGTTCCTACAAAAACCTAGAAATTCAATTGAACTGTTCCTACAAAAACCTAGGGATTTAATCAAACTGTTCCTACAAAAAACCTAGAGATTAAATTGAACTGTTCTTACAAAAACCTAGGGATTTAATCAAACTGTTCCTACAAAAACCTAGAGATTCAATTAATCTGTTCCTACAAAACCCTAGAGATTCAATCAAACTATTTCTACAAAACCCTATAGATTCAATCAAACAGTTCCTACAAAACCCTAGAGATTCAATCAAACTATTCCTACAAAACCCTAGAGATTCAATCAAACTGTTCCTACAAAAACCTAGAGATTCAATCAAACTATTCCTACAAAAACCTAGAGATTCAATCAAACTATTCCTACAAAACCCTAGAGATTTAATCAAACTATTCCTACAAAACCCTAGAGATTCAATCAAACTGTTCCTACAAAAACCTAGGGATCCAATCAAACAGTTCCTACAAAAACCTAGAGATTCAATTCAACTGTTTCTATAAAAACCTAGAGATTCAATCAAACTGTTCCTACAAAACCCTAGAGATTCAATCAAACTGTTCATACAAAACCCTAGAGATTCAATCAAACTATTCCTCCAAAACCCTAGAGATTCAATCAAACTATTCCTACAAAACCCTAGAGATTCAATCAAACTATTCCTACAAAACCCTAGAGATTCAATCAAACTATTCCTACAAAACCCTAGAGATTCAATCAAACTGTTCCTACAAAACCCTAGAGATTCAATCAAACTATTCCTACAAAACCCTAGAGATTCAATCAAACTGTTCCTACAAAAACCTAGAGATTCAATCAAACTGTTCCTACAAAACCCTAGAGATTCAATCAAACTATTCCTACAAAACCCTAGAGATTCAATCAAACTGTTCATACAAAACCCTAGAGATTCAATCAAACTGTTCCTACAAAAACCTAGAGATTCAATCAAACTGTTCCTACAAAACCCTAGAGATTCAATCAAACTATTCCTACAAAACCCTAGAGATTCAATCAAACTGTTCCTACAAAACCCTAGAGATTCAATCAAACTATTCCTACAAAACCCTAGAGATTCAATCAAACTGTTCATACAAAACCCTAGAGATTCAATCAAACTATTCCTACAAAACCCTAGAGATTCAATCAAACTATTCTTACAAAAACCTAGAGATTCAATCAAACTATTCTTACAAAAACCTAGATTAAATTATACTACAAATCTATAGATATAATAAAACTTAAAAGGATTAAATAAGTTACAAGTTACCCTACATTAATACATTTTATACCATAATGAAATGCTTTATATATAGATAAATTACAAGTCAAAGAATAAGTTTATAAGAGCTTTGAAAAACCCACCCCAGATCTGTTGAAATTGAAGGAATGTTTCACTTTCTGATATCAGAAGGTTGAATCTAAATATAATATATTGTTTTTTGTAACACAATGGCTAAATCCTGTTGTACTTAACTGTAAGAAATTACAAAAGATTTTAACCAAGGGCACCTGCTTAAACCTTTTTTTTTCTGTTTAATGACTTTTACAATACATGTACTTACATGACTCTGGACATTTTCTGATGGCAAATGTTGAGAAGAATCTAACACAGTATGAACAATTTGTCTAACATGTATCTGTTGTTCAGTTAACATTGAATGAAAAGTATTCTGAATTTTTTGCACCTCTGTATCAAGTCTTTCTCTAAAAAATTTATCTAAAATAAAATGATTTTAAATTTGTGAAACTAAATTAACCCTCATCGTGCTGGACACTATTATATGTTTGATGTTACAATTCAGCACTAATAGGAAACACATTCATAATATTTATACAACATCGATTTTGTCTTTTTTGACATGTAAAGGTCTTGTACAATGGTGTTTGTATTTTTAAGTTAACATGTTTTTTTATATTTTCAAATTTTAATTTTTTCAGAAACATAGTGCATATTTTTGTTTTTGTAACAAGCATCTTAAATTAAAAGTTCTAGTTTCAATATATTTATAAATAGTCTAAAGTACATGTGGCAACTAAAGTACAATGAAAAAAAAACTAGATCATAAATCTAATTTTGACTTAAAGCCTATTTAAAAGTTCATTTTAAGGAATCATCAAAACTAAACATCAAAATGTCAAAATCTTTACATAAAGTCTTGATGTAGAAATTTAAAGCTTATATATACAATAAATATATGGCATGGATCTTTCACCATGTATTAAAAGCAGTACTATGACGCATCAAATCTTAAAACCTGCAGTAAAATATCATCAAGGTGGAAAAAACAATGGTAAAAAAGGTCATAACCTTGAGTTCATTTTGAAAGTCATTTTATGCAATTGTAAGTTCTGGAAAATCTCATGTCAAAATTTTTAAATATAGTAAAGATATTGCTTACTAAACTTTATTTATAAAGGAGACCAGCTAACACTAACCCTCACCCTAACCGTGGTACAAAATAAAAAAAAAAATGTAAATGTAACCAAATGCCTTTTGCCAGGTGTGCTGCTATGTCTGTTTGTTATATTGTACTGTATATGTTTTGTACATGATGTTATGTAAATGTTATTTGTAACTCATGACGTGAGTTGTATGTATTTTCAGTGTCTGGACATATCACATGACTGATCAGACTGGTTGAATACTAAAAATAATCAAAGACTATTCACTAAACTTTTGTTTTGGCGCTAAATATTTCTATAAATCATTCTGGCTCTGCGTTTCCAATTAGCAACACCTTTCTCTAAAATTATATAAAATGAATCTAGTATAATTCGAAGTTATACGATCTACTACTCTGGTATGTAGTATAATATTTTTATATTTGAAATATATTTTCTAAATTGTATTTATCAAAGTGGTTGGATTTATTTGAAATTATTGTAATGTAATACTTTTAGAATTTATTCTAAAGAAAATATTATTACTTTGTGTATTTGTAGGCAGATAAGAATATACTGTATCTGTAAATTTATCCATGACCAGAATAAATATGTGAATGTTTTAAGGAGCTGTTATTATTATTATTTCTATCAGATATCCGGTTTCATAAATGTGCACTGAAATAATATAAAAACACAAAGTATTAGCAAAAACACAAAGGTAAAATAGTGTTTGACCTATGACCTTGACCCCATTTAAAGGACTTTCATAGAAAATTATAAGACTGAAAACTCCATGTCGTTGTAATGTTTATGTCATCAGAATAAATATCCATTTGAGTATTCTAATCAATCTGTGACCTGGACATGTGAATCATTGACTTTAATCTAAAATCAAAATGATTGTTATATCAATAACTACAATATTCTAATATACATGTCTATATATACTAAACAATTATAGTTTTCCACATAATTTACCATTACAATATGCTTATGCAGCTATGACTTTGAAAAAGGAAAGGATTTAAGTTTCCATAATAGGGCTTTGAGCTTAAATCTGAAAATTGAACTTAACCTG
Organism: Tegillarca granosa; assembly: GCA_029721355.1. Classification (NCBI taxonomy): domain Eukaryota; kingdom Metazoa; phylum Mollusca; class Bivalvia; order Arcoida; family Arcidae; genus Tegillarca; species Tegillarca granosa. The sequence continues at coordinate 239,672 of CM056596.1, read as the reverse complement.
ATAAATCATCAATGTAAGCAAATTGATGATTATGGGCAGACAGACAGAAAAATTGGTGTCATTTAATAATCTAGTATGTATGGTGAATTCAAAGTGTAGGATAATGAAATTCAATGTAAATGTTATAAAACAAATGTTTACTATCTATATTGTATAACACTTGAGGAGTGATAATAATAATACCTCATTTATATTAAAAATAATCATGTGTATAGTTCACATAAAAAAAGAAGTTTTAGTATTCAATGCTGACAGTGCTTAATGAATGAATTTTAAAAGGATGTAAATGGATTACAACTTGTAAAAATGGTAAAAGAACTAAAAAGGAACAAATTACTAAACTTAGTTTTAATAAAAAAAATTATAATCCCAGAATAATTTTAAGTTCAAAAACCTAGATGCTGATCAACATACCAAAATGATACAGCAAATCTTCGACCTCATTTTCACCATGTAGATACCCTTCCTCACATTCTGTGTCTGACCAATCAATATTAAGTTGATTTGGAATATAACTAACATGTGAACCCTGCTCCATTTGTACACTATCAACATAACAGCTACTACAAGTACTATGGCTGGAATACCCCACATCATGATCAATTTCACCATTAGTAGGCAGGCAGACCTTATCTTCTTCACAAGGATATGCTGGCACCACATGTTCATAATAATTTTCTTCAATAGGACTTTCATCAATTTTAGAAAAGACCTGAAAAAATTAATTACTCAGCTTTTTGTCATTGTAGCTTGACTTTTTGTCATTGTAGCTTGATAAATGTAATTAATATTTATTTTAAATAAAATGTAATTATGGTAATATATTTTTAAATGAATGTTTTAATATGACTATGAAGAATGTTTTCGACATATAAATTGTTTTGGTCTGTATTTAAATACATGACTGTCTAGTTGAATTTCTGATTTTTGTATTTAAAAAAGGAAAAAAGAAAATTTTTAATCATCAAAAAGATTTTAAGCATTAATTTGAATGAAAACCTTCGGGTTCATATTCTATTTAAATACTTACTTCTTTTAAAATACAGTCTCCATTCTCTGCAATATTATGGGTATCTAAGAAATTGTGTGATGCTTTTTCTGGTACAGAAGACAATGCAATATAAGAACTTGCTCTTCTGTTATCAGGTGGACTGGATTCCATCTATTTTGTTGGTTGCTCTATAGCATCAACAATATCACTTTAGCTATTCAAGTCTGAAATAGAGTGCTAACCAGTCAGCATCTCAGTAAGAGGCTATGTTTGGTATAGTTATTGTCATAAAACATTTTTGCAATGTATTTGTTAAAAAATTGAAAGTGATCAATCATTACTTAAAACTGAAAGAAAAACTTGTATGACTTGACATCAGTAAATGCAATAAAGATCATAACACAAAACATGTTCATGATGATAACAGACATATGAACTTGCATACAAAAACACTCAAAAGATCACAACAAAACTAAACCTGAACGAGATGAAAAAGAGATTACATGACCTATCTAAATAGAACCAAAAGAAAAAGATTGTCATGAAGTTTTTCTTTGAATTATGGACGGATTCAAGTCGGTAAACGGGACTTTGAGAAGGTTTCATTATTAAATTTACAAACACAGAGTAAGTAACTATTGTTACCATTTCATAAGACTAAACAATCAGGAAAAATCAAATACTTTATGTAAAATAAGGCCTATGCACAAATTAAAGCTGTTGGCGCTTCTAACTTCAGGCTTCATCGTATCAGTGTTTAACACATGCTTGTAAAATCCGTCAACTGACAATAAACAAAAGCGCATAGGTGATGCAGCAAGAACCAGACGACTTCCGCTAACCTGTGTCAGTGTTCACTCTGAACCAAAGTTTTTTCTCATTTATGAAACTCTTCAGTTTTTTTTTTCAAATACCGCTGCTCATAAACGCCCCTAATTAAGTTAGAGTCTTACTAATATTCTGGACGGCCTCAGCTTTTTTGTTTCCACATTTGTGTAAAAACCAAAGGCCATTGCCCCATGCATTATGTTTTCTGGAGGACATTTAATCATAAAATGATAAATTGTAGTTGGAACAAACTACTGAAGCCACGAATAAAAGCAATATTTATTTAACATATAGATCTAAAAAGTTACAATGATCTATGCAAGAATAACAAAATATTTGGTAGTTGTTTTTACCTTTGTATCCTTAAAATGCCTGACTGTGGTACATGTATTATCATGTTTCTGGCAAATTGTTTATAAATACCAAATATCATTCATATAAAGTACATCCCTGCACAGTCAAAGTCAAGTGAGTGCCTCAAGGGTAAAAAACATTCCATTCTAAAAAATATATTTGTTTTGAACTGGTAAACATACATAAAAGCAGTTACCAGAATATTTCATAAGGTCTAATTATAATAATTTTTATAGCTACAGCATAATATGATCTCAATTGATTCTTCTGTAAACCTATAAAGTTTTGGATAAATTGGTGCTGGGTTGACATTAAACGCTTGTTACACAACATTGAAATGGACCCTGGTATGAACAGTGGTTTAATCAGATTAAATGCCTGTTATTTTGCAGTTGATGACTTAACAGCTGTTCATTGAATTCTTTTAGCTATGGCAGATGATATTAATACAGTTATAGCACAGATTCAAGGTAAAAACAAATATTCAATGTAACTTGATGAAGTATGTAGGAGGACTGATGCAGTAGTCTAAAAGTCTGTTCCTGTCTACAGATCCATAGTCATAAGGTTGTTTACTCTCAATCTTTTTTCACAAATGCTTCACTACCATTACTGTAAACACCTTATTTAAATGGGTTCTAAAAGTGAGAGATCATTCTAGTTGTCTCTCTCTTGCCTGCTCTCTCTCTCTCTCTCTCTCTCTCTCTCTCTCTCTCTCTCTCTCTCTGATTTTTAACTGCTATTTAATTTTATTTAGCAATGTTGAAAGAGATTTGCAAAGACAATTTCAAAGAAACAAAGCAGTGGTGTGAGTTGGTAGACAAAGCCCAGGAGTTGATTAACAATCTGTATTCTCTCTGTCCAGTTGAGGAAGAACAAAAACAATCTCTCAGAATAGTAAGTATGTCCAAGTTACAATGTATACCATGTACAAATACTGCTGTAGCCTTATAAATTACAAACTCTTATTATTTAACTAACTACTTACAGTTTTTCCTGGGACATATAAAAATCAATTACTCCATTCCATCTTACTCCTTTGCAAGCTTATACAAATGTACATGAAGAAAATGATAATGAAATGGTTTGGGCGTGTTTCAATTTTTTTCTTACCATTTAGCTCTGTTCTGTGAAGAGTTTTACCCATTGCTGCACAACAGCTACTAAAATTAGTTTATTTTGGCACTTTGAAATACCAGTTTAAGTTTTATTTAAGAATTAAATATTTGGGCTTTTAAACTTCAGGACAGCTGAAATAATTTAAAATTTGTGTGCATTACACCTGTGATGAACACTGATAAGTTTTGGTAATATGAGCATGATTTTTTTATTAAAAATTTTGGGCACTGCCTTTTTTATCACTATGGTCTATGGGATATATAATATTTCCAAAAATTGAAAGAGTTTTTTAACATAAAATAAAAAAAAAGAAAAAAAGAATTATGCTTTAAAACCTTTAGCATCATTAGCACAATTTGTTACTTTCTGTGCTAGCTGTGAATGGTGTCATTAGGCATAAAAAAATATCAGATACTTCTTTCATAACCATAATTTATTTAAATAGCAAAATATGTGACTTATGAAAATGAAAAAATGAAACATCCTGTAAAATGTATATTAAAAAATGTTTCCTAGGCTAGTTTTTATTATAACTTTTGAAAAAGGAGTTTATTACTAAATAGTGTGCAAAACATATAGCAGATTTTAATATAAAAAAATGACATGGTAGAATTTGTACTTCAAAGATGCTGTGCTAACTTTAAGAAATAAATTTATGGTGTACTTAACTTTAAGATGTAAATTCTTATTTAGGGTGTACTTTAACATGTAAATTTTTATATATGTTGTACTTAACTTTTTAGTTAGAACAACTAGCTGTTAACTTATGGAACTTCACTGTTGCATTGAAGACTAAAGGTTCTCTATCATTGCAGTATAATGGCAAGTGTAAGTTTTACTTTTACATTTACATAGTACTAATGATGGTAGAAACTCTTCAATTTCTTTTTTATTGTTTTGATGAATTAAAAATAGTTTTTACCACTTATCAGTATATAAGTCAAAACTTTACGGGTTTGTTGCCATAACCATGTGTTGTCATGTTAAAGAAGACACAAGTTTGCTACAACTTACTTGAAATTGGACATTACCTTTTAACCAACACATCTCAATGCTGTGAGACACATTCACCACATAAACTTTGTTTATTATTCTTTAAGGTTACTAATTAATAATGAACAGAAATATCTGAAAAAAAATTTTATGGGATGTACAACATATAACCAACTTATTTTCAAAACTAAGCAATACGTATAGACAATGTTTTTTTTATCAATGGTCTTCAAATTCAAGTAATGACTGTTTTATTTACATGCAATTTTCAACAATTTACAGTAAATATAGCAGTTATGGATTATGGATTAGTTATGTTTGTCTGATCATGGCTTATAGATTAGTTATGTTTGTCTGATCATGGCTTAATGATTAGTTATGTTTGTCTGATCATGGCTTAATGATTGGTTATGTTTGTCTGATCATGGCTTATAGATTAGTTATGTTTGTCTGATCATGGCTTATAGATTAGTTATGTTTGTCTGATCATGGCTTATAGATTAGTTATGTTTGTCTGATCATGGCTTATAGATTAGTTATGTTTGTCTGATCATTTACCTTATTTAAAATCATTTTTAAAATAATGAATAATATTCTCTGTTCTAGTGCGACAGATGTCTTTTATCATGGTGGATAGTTGTACAAAATTGGAACAGGATGAAAATGTTCTGAAGAAAAAAATCATGGTAAAATTTTATGTTATTTTAATTAAACTTTTGTAAATTTATAATTTAAATTTTTTATTAGCCTATGTATACAGATGTATTATCATATGATGCTGACTTTCTGTACAAACATACCCATGTTTACATTTTTCTGTCCACTTCATAACTTTTGATCTGTTTGAAGAATTACGGCACCTTTCAATGCAAGGGTTCAAATACACAGTCCACAGTTGTAACACAGGTTCGTTTAAAAAAGAAAGTCAGATGTCTCTCTGCATGGACTTTATTGTACATTAGAGCTACAATGTTCTTGTCAAAGCTTTTGTTTAAAATACTTGTTTTTTATAATGAAAATATATTCAACTTCTTGATTAATTTAAAATATTAACAATTAAATGTAACATGTTCCATAACTACACTTGATTTATAAATTTAGATGGGTTTAAAGACTGGAAGAGCCTGGCTAGGTATGTATGTTTGTTTAAAAAGCTGATTCTCTTATTTTAACACATGGATAAATTTTGTCATCTAACATTACATTCTTGACATTTACCTCTTATGTTTTTTACTGCATGCATGTTAATTTTTTATTGAAACATTTAGTGATTGTTCTGCTGTTCAGTTTATATTTTACTCTTTCTTTACAAATTTCAATAGAATTCATTGTTTTAAGAGATTTCAAAATTTTTCTGAATCAGATATTTATACATTTTTCTTCATTTTTATATGATATTCATAATGTTGTAGTAATAATTTCATTAAAATTCTGCTCGTATTTTACATACATTTATATTTTTTCCACCTGTATAAATTTTACTATTTTATTGTTCCTAGAAAAGCAAGGTGATTATTATGCAGTTGTCTCATTCTCACTGAAGCAGTTTATATGTGGCATTTGTTTTTGTCACATGAAATATGTCGGGCAATTATACAGGTGTTCATTAATATATGTTGTACCATGACAAAAATGCAAATTCAACAAATTTATCAAAAATGGGTTTTTACTGAATATAAACGTTCCTTATGTAAGTAAAATATTAAATTTTTTCTTGGACATTTATAAGTAATGAAAATGATGTCTAACATGTCCCACCAAAAAATGTAATAAATTTGTTTTGATGTCATTATCTATTCTTCATTAGGTGAAGTGTTGCATCTTGGAACTAAGGTTTTACAAACTTGTCTATAAAGATGATTGGTTGATATTTCTGTCATTCTGTTTTAGTGGATGTTTGTAATATACAATACATTGTTGATGGGATCCAACTTTGTTTTAAGATAAAACTCCTACATTTTTATCTGTAAATCAGATACATTGGTATTGTTGTATTCTCTTGATAGCTTTAGTTAACATCCTCCAGGTGTTTATATGACATTTATCATTCATACAATGTCATTATTTTTATATATGGTTTTACATCATATAGAATATATAATACACAAATGTATTAAAAATACCTCTCATGCTCTGTGATTTGCATCAAGCACTATGTGTGGAGGCCCATTATCCCCCAACAGCAAAGGTACAAAGTTGGATAAATATAATAAAACCAATGGAAATGCAAAAGTAAGAAAATGAAAATAGTGTTCATAAAAGAAATTTAGCGATGCAAACTCCATGTCCCTTTCCATTGATAATTGCTGTTATGGATCACAGTGCACATCAACACCTTAGCTTAAGTCCTAGTGTGAAAATTTTTTTTTTGTTTGTGTACCAAATTTGGTTGTTTTTCTCAGGGTACTCTGGTTTTCCCCATTATCTCAAAACTGACTGCCTTAATATGTAAAGTAAAATAATCTTAAGTTTCGTGCTTCAAGGTTATTTTAAAATTGAATTGTTTTGTCATCTCCTAAAGCAGTAAGTAATATATTCCCAGAATTTCTTTCAATTGTACCCAGTAATTTAGTTGCATGTATAATTAAATGTTTGGCTCAAGATGGGTTATTTTGATTTTTTAGCTCACCTGACCGAAAGGGCATGTGAGCTTATGGCTTAGCACAGTGTGTGTATGTGTGTGTGTGTGTATGCGTCGTTACACGTTTTAAAAAAATTCGTAAAATGGCTTCAAATTGGTATAACTTGACTATTTGAAAAGATAATGACATGAGGTTTTCAGTTTTGAATTTTTCTTGAAATGACCTTTAAAATAGGGTCAAGGTCATGACCTAATTTGTGATTTATACAGTTTTAGGCAATTTTCTTGCAAATATCAAGAGATATATGAATTCAAAACATTGTTAAAATGTTCAGCATGACAAAATTTAACAAAGTACCAAGTTTTGTAACTATATGATAATCCATGTAGGAGTTGTTGCCCCTGAAATGTTAATTTTGGCTAATAAATACTAAATTGTGCATTATCTTGAAACTATAATTTTTTTGTATAGGCTTGTATATTAGAATATTGTAGGCATTGATATGATGGTCATTTTGATATATGGTTCAAGGTTGTATGTTGAAATGTCAAGGTTATAGCTGCATATAAAGGAGACTGAAATTGTTAATTATCTTTTAATTCAATTCAATTTTGATATATGGTTCAAGGTCATACTTTCAAAGGTCAAGGTCAAAAAAAAAAAAAAAAAAAGAAGACTGAAATTGTGTATTATCTTGAAAATAATTAACTTTTTGTACAAGCATGTATATTAGAATATTGTAGGTATTGATATTACAACCATTTTAATTTATGGTTTAAGGTTATACATTCAAAGGTCATGGCTGCATAAGTATACTGAAATGGTTAATGATTTGGAAATTATTCATTTTACTATAATTAATACATGCATATTAGCTATTTATAAATGAAATGTGACTAGATTTTTCTGATTAATTACTGTGGCATTTCTAAATATGAGGAATTTTGTAAGGTTTTGTAATTATGTTCTTTGCAAATGATTTTGGACATATCCTCAGGTGAGCGTTAAGGCCCATGGGCCTCTTGTTAAATGTGTGTATTTGTGAACCAATATTAATGGTTGGGTCCCTGTAATAGTAGAATGGTCACATCACTAGACATCCTATTTCAGGGATTTTAAAATCAGTATTCACAATACTTGTCTTGTCTTGTTTGGATGGTTCTATAATTTATCTTTAATATCTTCTGTCTTAATGTTTTAGTGTCAGTCACCTAGTGTATGTTGTTTATTTGCAAAACAGAGCATTGGTGACTCTGTGATATAAAGTGTGCACATACAGATCAAAGTGTCTTTCATTGCTTATTTTCAGGTCCCACTTGGAAAAATCCTTGTTTGAAAAGTTTGTCATTTTGCTTGTAAAAGGATTGTGGTTTTTTCTTTTGGCACTCAGACTACCTTCAACCTTCAAGACCTATAATGTCCTTATATTAAATGAAATAATCTTGACGGGGGTGTAAAATCATCATATTTTTCTTTTTTTTGGGATTATGATTTGGACATGGACTGGTATGTTTGTGTTTTATTTTATAAATTTTATTGAATTAAGATTTTTGAAAGTGGTTTCATTTAAACAATGATGTATTTATGCCTTGACTGTAATGATGAGATCATGGCATTTTATATGAATATGTGCCTCAATTTAAATTTCACTTATGTATATGCTACTATAAGTTACAAACATCCCTTTTTAAATAGTGTACACATTATTTTTGATTATAACTTGTTCCATAGTGATGAGAATGATTACTGTAAAATTTTCAGAAAAAAGGTCATTAATTTTGTACAGAAAATTGATTAAAGATTATTTAAGAAATGGGATGTTTGGATTAAATGCCTAGTGATATAAAATAATAATAATAATAATAATAATATATTAGAGAAGATAATCATCATGATATGTTTTTGTCTTTGCTTGTAAATACTTACCTCAAAGAAATACATTGTTAAAATCATGATGAATAAAGGAAGCAAGGGATTAAAACATGTAATGTCTTGTACAGTCAAACCTGTACAAACAGGTTTGACTGTACGAGAAACAAACAACATGCCAAAAATCACTGGTGTTTTATTTCATTATTTTGCATTGCCTGCAATATCTTAATATTACATTTTGTCTTGACATGTCATTAAATGTGTATATAGAATTGTACATTCAAGTTTAACACATGAGTATTTTGACATTTTTATACAGATTCAAAGAATCCATCTATGGCAAAGAAAGTGCTTGAGACAACAGACCAGGTAATGTCATACAAGTATTTGTTATTTTTGTCTCCCGAAACATAGAGTTGAGGTAAGACATGAAAAGTTTTCTTTTGATATATGGCTCTAGATTATGGATCAAAGGTCACATATTGATGAGAAAACTGAAATGGTTAAACATTTTGACTTTATGAACAGATGATGGCATGGGGTTTTCAGTTTTGACATTTTCTATGAATGTCTTTTAAATAGGGTCATTGTCAGGGGTCAAAGCAGTTTTTTAGCTCAACTGGCTACAACCAGTTTAGCTTATAGCATGGCCAAGTGTGCATGCATAAGCTTTAATCTTTTTCTCTGAAACCACTTGACAAAATGAAAGCAAAATTGTGTGAAAGGACCCAAGGTGAAGCAGATAACAAAAGTTGTGATTTTTTCCAGATCCTTAATCCAAGCAGGCTTCTGTTATTATCAATAGAAAAAAACTTTTCTACATTAATTTACTGTGATTGACCATTGTTCTTCTGCAGAAGATTTGGGACATTTTTTTTATAATGAATTTATTTCCATTTCTTACATTTAGTGTATACAGCTTGATATACAAGTATTATTGGAACATAATTATTAATACAAAACAATAAAATTTTTATATTCCATCAAACACTTGTATTAATAATATCATTTTATCTAGATGTTTAACTAATAAACAAACAATGCATAATATATTTTCAAGTTTTAAAGGTACAGAGAGTTTTAGAAAAAAAAAAAAATATATATATATATTTTTATATATATATATATGAAATAATAATAATATTGTTTATGAACATACTGAGTATCAGAGAAATATATCTAAACATGTTATAGGTTCTAGTATCTACTTGACTTCATTTATGACTTATTATATTTTATTATGCAATCCAATCATTAGGTTTTATACTACCCCATTTTTTATTAAATTGGTCTATCTTATTATTTTTATAAAATATATATTTTTCGATTTGGTAATATTTGTAAATAAATCTTTTTAAACCTTGAATATTTGGTTTACATTTACTTAAACTTGTTCGGAAAATATAATATTTTGTACATATTAAAATAAAATTAATAACAGCTTGAGCATCTATTTTCCCCAAAAATATTTCATCCACTGAGAAATCAATATCTAAAAATCCACATGATGTAAGAATCTGTTTCAGGTTATTCCATAAATCTTGAGAATATGTGCAATGATAGTATAAATGTTCAATAGTTTCAACTTCACTCCTACAAAAGGAACACAAATTATCATCGCAAAGTTTAACTAAATATAAAAATTTCTTTGTTGTGACAAATCTGTGGAGTATCTGAAATTGAAACTCTCTTAATTTTGTATCCAATGTAACTCTATGAGGTAGTAAATATATATCCGCCCAATCTTTCTGTGTAATTGTAATATTCAAAATATCAATCCATTTTTCTTCATTAGCATGCAAAGGTTCAAAATCTCTTATTTTAATAAAAAAGTCATAAATGTGTTTACAACTTTTGGTTTGCCAAGTATAATCTGGATAGGAATAATTTAATTGGCATGGCCTCTCAAGAATTTGGTAATTGTTTTGTATTTCCCTAATCCAATATTTAGGTATTGAATTTATCAATCCTATCAAATCCAGATATGCTCCTTTAATACCATATTCTTTCCGGAGATTCTCAAAATTTTTTAATCTACCATTATTGAATAGATCATAAATAAATTGTATTCCTTTTTTATACCAATCTTGTATGAATATAAAATTTATATTTTTATTATACCAGAGTGGCTGAGTAAGAAAACCAATAACATCCTTTGATTTTATTTTAGAATTATATACTTTCTCACAAAATTCTGTCCAGAAATATAACATTTCCTTCCACAATGGGTTCTTTATCAGGTTATTTATTTTTCGTTGTATTTCTGATCCCATTAAAAATATATTGAAAGGGAAAAGAGACAAATAAACATCTGGTATACCAAAGGATTTTGAAGTAGAACTAATTATTCGTCTTATCCATGTAATTTTTAAACTTTTAGCAAATGCTACCATATCTGTCAAATTTAAACCTCCAGCTACAATTTTCTGCACAGATCTAACCCTTTTAATTTTATCCCTACCATTATTCCAGAGAAATCTATATATAACTTTTTCTAAATCATGGAAAAAGGATTTATCAGGATTTGGTAGGGACAAATAAATGGTTTAATTTTGGGATAAAAAGACTCTTAATCACTGTTATTTTTCCATATAAAGTTAGTTTTCTCATATTCCATATCTTGATAAGTTTCTTTATCTCATCAAGCTTTGAGCTAAAATTCAATTTTGTTAGATCCTAAAGGTCAGAACTAAACTTTATGCCTAATAAATTAAATTGTTTTTGTGACCATGAGAACTTGAACTCTTTACAAATATTTTTTTGAGAGCCTGCCCATTTTCCTATCCAAATAGCATCTGTCTTATCTATATTAACCCTTAATCCCGACATTCTAAAAAATAACTGCAAAGTATTCATGGTTTCTCTTAAGGACTCTTCAGTACCATCTAAAAACATTGTAGTATCATCTGCGTATTGTGCTATCTTATATTCTTTATCAAAAACAACAATTCCTTTTATTTTCTTATTTTCTCTTATTAAAATACCCAGGATTTCTGCACATAATAGAAATAAATAAGGTGAGAGAGGATCGCCCTGACGACATCCGCGACCAAGTTTAAAAAATGGAGACAAATAACCATTCTGGACCACACAAGATTGTGAATCTTTATATAGAATATTGAACCATTTTATAAAAGATGAACCAAAATTAAATTTTTTAAGGACTTTATTGATAAAATCCCAAGACACTGTATCAAATGCCTTTTCGAAATCTATCAATAAAATTAAGCCTTCTAATTGTTGTTGTTTAGTTTCAAACAGAATATCATAAGTTAATCTGGTACATTCTCCAATATATCTACTAGAAATAATTCCTTTTTGGTCTTCATGTATAATATAAGGTAAAACTGTTTTCAATCTATTAGCTATGCAAGCTGATATCATCTTGTATGTGGTATTCAGTAAAGTGATAGGTCTCCAATTTTTAAGCATACATCTATTTTTATTCGGCTTTGGTATACACGTTATTATTCCCTGCTTCTGTGTCAGGGACAACTGACCTTTATCATATGAACAATTTAAAGCCCGAAGAAAAATACCATTAAGGTCTTTCTAGAAGAACTTAAAGAATTCTGCTGTGAATCCATCTAGCCCAGGACTTTTATTATTTTTCATATTCAGTACCACTCTTGCCAACTCACTATAAGTTATTTTACCCTCTAAACTATTTCTTTCTTCTTCGTTTAAAACTGAAGGTAAATCCGGCAACTCCGGTTTTTCTATACATAAAGATTTATTCGAGTATAAATTTTTATAGAATGATCTGGTCTGACTTAGAATTTCTTTCTGATTTTCAATTTTCTCCCCATTTTCTAAAACTAATTCTTGTATATTTTTATTTACAAAATTCCTAATTTCAAGGTTTAGAAAATATGATGTACTTTTCTCCCCCTGTTCTACCCATCTTGCCCGTGAACGAGTTATAATTCCTTCAATTTTTGGTTTTCTTACTACTTCCAAATCTTTTTTAGCCCATTCTAATTTTCAATTATGCTTTTGTTATAAAGGTCCCTTTCTGATAATGTTTCCAATTTCTTGATTTTATCCTCAATTTTTTTTTCCTCTACCAATAATTGTTTTTAAGATTTGGGACATATCCATAGGTGAGCATTAAGGCCTATTGGCCTCTTGTTGTCAAATCTTATGAAACTTGTAACTGTGTAAGTAAGTTTACTTTGACAGAAGCCAGATTATATATGGACCATGGTTGGTTAAAGGTTATTATGATAAAATGTAGAAGTACCTTTATATTTTTTCTTGCTTCTACTTGCTTTGAATGTGTCTTGACAATGGTAGGTGATGTTTTTAAATCAACCATGTTCAGGCAAAAGTTAACTAGGCCAGATAATACCAACACTTTGTTAACACTTTAGAATTGAAATGTATTGGCTAATTTCATCATACTAGCCAAGAATTGTATTCTTTTAATTCGCCAAGTACTAGTATACATATTTAATATATAAGAAGGTTCTTTGCTTCCAACCTTTGAAGAACTCCATTAACCTTCTATAGATTACATTATTTTCAAATTGAGATAAATGCAAAATATTTGTAGATGAGTGACCAAAGCCTCCAAAACCTTCTACATTTTTGTGACTAAAGTGTAAGGGTATAGATTTTTAGCTCACCTGGCAAAGCCAGGGTAAGCTTATGGCATGGTAAAGCATGCGTGAGTATGTGCGTCCGTGTGTCCGTAAACTTTAATCTTCTTCTCTGAAACCAATAGGCCATTTCAAATAAAATTTGGTATGAAAGGTCCTTAGTTGCTATAGATTAAAAATTTTATCCGACATGCCCATCCTAAATCCAAGATGGCTGTGTTACTATAAATAACAAAAACCTATAAATGGCCATTACAGGTTCATGTATGTATGGATTTTGTTGAAATTTGTAACATAGAAAATAGATGTCAGGGGATTAAACATACGTAACAGGATTTTCTGTACAATTTTTCATTTTTGAAATAATTACGTAATATGCAATTAAGGTCTATTTTTAGCCAAAATCTTTGAAAATCTTTTTCTCTGAAAGTAAGTACTTGGCCATTGGAAAGGATATTGAGTGTGGAAGGTCCCTTGGTGGTATAGATTCAAAATTGTATCCGACAATCTGTCAGAAATCCAAGATGGCTGCTGTTACTATAAATAGCAAAAACCTAAAAAAGGCCATTATGGGTTTATATATGTACCGATTTTGTTGAAATTTAAAACATATTAAATAGATGTCGGGAGATAAAACATATATAACATGTTTTTCTGTATCATTTTTCGTTTGTGCAATAATTATGTAATTTGCAAATAAGGTTTATTTTTAGCCGAAATCTATAAAAATCTTCTCTGAAAGTACATGGCCATTTGAAAGGATATTGAGTGTGGAAGGTCCTTTGGTAGTATAGATTCAAAAGTTTATCCAACTTGTCTGTAGGAAATCCAAGATGGCTGCCATTACTATAAATAGCAAAAACCTAAAAATGGCCATTATGGGTTAATACATGTACCGATTTTTGTTGAAATTTTAAACATAGTAAATAGATTTTGAGGGATTAAACATATGTAACAGGATTTTCTGTACAATTTTTCGCTTGTGCAATAATTATGTAATATGCAAATAAGGTCTATTTTTAGCCGAAATCTTTGAAAATCTTCTTCTCTGAAAGTACATGGCCAATTGAAAGGATATTGAGTGTGGAAGGTCCTTGGGTGGTATAGATTCAAAATTTAATCAACATGTCCATCCTAAATCCAATATGGCTGCTGTTACTATAAATAGCTTAAACCTAAAAATGGCCATTATGGGTTTATTTATGTACCGATTTTGTTGAAATTTGAAACATAGAAAATGGATTTTGAGGGATAAAACATATGTAACAGGTTTTCCTGTACAATTTTTCGTTTTTGCAATAATTATGTAACATGCAAATAAGGTTTAATTTATGTTTAGACTGAATTTTTTTCTCTGAAAGTACATGGCCAATTGAAAGGAAATTTATGATAAATATTGCTTGAAATAATAGAAAATAAAGATATTGCTAGTGAGTTTGTTTACATTTTATTGATTGGATATATTTAAAAAGACAAAGCAAAGAACAAAATAAGGGTGTTCCAGGTAAGCAATACAGGCCCTATTGGACCTCTTGTAATGTTTACAGAGACCTTGAATTTCAGGTAATGAAACTTATGACAGATTGGTTTCAAATCTTGACTGCTTCTAAATGCTCAGATAATGACTTGATTTTAATTCATTAAATAAAAAAAGTAACCTGTCTATATTGCTCAAATGTTTCTGGGTATTTTAAAATAACTGGTGTGTTATTAATTTTAGTGTATATTTTTTAGTTTGTGAAAGCCATACAGAAAATTGTTACAGAGAGGAAAAATATAACAGGAAATTCAGAAAATACAGAGAAACAGAAGATAGATATACAACAAGACCAGTTTAAATTACTTTGTTACCAGGCTGAAACTGTATGAAATATATAAATCAAGGTTTACACTTTCAAAACTTTCATCGAAGTCTTTGACAAAACTTGTGGTTATTTTGCTCAAAGTTAATATGTCTGCATTAAGTTGCTGTCTGAAATCTTCGGAGAAAAACGTTTAGAAGAATTTAGTATTTTGAATAAACTTTATGATATTAGTGATGTAAATTAACATTTTTGTGCCTCTGCTGTAATTTGCTAACAGATAGATAGTTTAGTTCAAATTAGTTTGTTTCCAAAACTTTGTTAGAGATGTTTGACTTTTTTTCATTGCAGCACTCATAAATGTTCTTTAGACACTTTCATATTTTGGCATACATTTGTTAGTCCAGAATTATTTGTGACATAAATTTTCATTCAAAAAGTAATATTCAATTTTTAAAAAAAAAAAATGCTATTTTTGTCAGATATTGTTGTTGGTTATGCTGTTATGTTTTCAGCATTTTTAGTAATTTTTAATTTAGAGATACTTAAGGTTATGCAATTTTCTTATTTGTCACACTTTATCTGTGTCTTGTGAATAAAGGGGTTGTGTCATTTTTCTATTCAAAATAATCATATAAATGCATCTCTAAAAAAAACAGTCAATTAAATCCTCATTGTAAATAATGTTTTGTCACTTGGTTGTTTATACAAGTACACATTTATATGCACAAAATATCTGTAAACACAAGCAAGTAATCGTAGGGAGAAAAAAGAAAAGAATTCTATTAACTTTAAAACATGAAATTGAAGTAATACTGTAACAATATATGGCGTAATAAAAAAATAGACAAGAACCTTTTGCAGAGAGGTTATTTTGATTTAAAACCTTAGTTTAACTGTTGTTAACAATAATATGTTTTAGAATTTAGCATATGAGAACAGAAATGTACAAAATATTGTGATATAAAGTTAATGTGATAACTGTATTATAAACATCAAATACAATATACATTTCTTCATTTTCATATTGCAGTATTTAGCCTTATCAGAAGACAAGCAGGCTCTGGATATGGTGATGCTGGCAAAGTCAATGTTGCCAAGGTTTCCAAAAGAGGTTAAAAAATAAGAATGTGGACTCTTTAATTATTGGTTAACTTTTTTTCTCTTTTTTAACATTCTTTAACACTATACACATAATTTAAGATACTGTACATGCATTTCACACACACACACACACACACACACACACACACACACACACACACACACTATATATATATATATCTGATTTCATGTAATTCTTTTTTTTTTTTTTTTTTTTTTTTTTTTTTTTTTTTTCAGGCAGGATTTTTAACAATGCTTTGTTACAATTTTGGCATAGATACCTACCAAAGAAAGAAGTATGAAGAGTGCATTACTTGGTTGAAAGAAAGTTTTGAAATGGGGAAAGAGGCTAATTCAGTTGATTCCAAACATCAAGTAAGTTGTGATTCATGTAAATCTTTTGAATGCATACTCTTAGTATTTTCTGTGTCAAATTAACATAAAAATTATACACACACACACACACACACACACACACACATATATATAATTATATATATATATATATAGTTAATAGTATTAACTGCAGGAAAAATGGCTTTTACATTTTCAAAGATTTTTTCTTAATTGTAATGGGATATGTATATATACATATATTGGACATAGACACCATTTTGACAGTAATATTAGTGTCTGCTTCTGTTTATTCAATAGACACACATATTATTTGTGTGAGTGAACTAAGGATGCAAGGGTTGTAAAACATGCCACAGGAATAACAGGAGGATTAAACCTAAGACCTCCAACTTATTAGGCAAGTGCTCTACCAACAGAGCTATTCAGTCTGCTACACATAGAACAAAACACCCCAAACTTGCTTTATTGTTGATGTTATAAAAATTCGGTATATTAGTTGCTTATGTTTCAGTTGGTAAAATCTTTACAAGATTAATTGTTGTAACTATGGAAAGAATTTGTTTAAATTATATTTAAGGCAAGAACACTGAGGCTGCTTGCAAATGCTTACACTGAATGGAATCCTAAGGAAAACCTACAGAAAGCACTAAATGCTGTTTCTCTTGCTAACACGGTATGTAAGAATGAAATTGTAACTTTAAGAAGCAATAGAGTTCATATTACAGTGAAAACTATGAAACTGGATCCTGAGAAAAAAATTTATTTGCTGAAGTACCCCTAGCCAGATGAGTTTATAGCATGATGAATTAAAGATTGTTTTAGAAACAGAGCTTTTTATTTTAAATACTGTTACTGGAAAACTTAATGAATTCAGCATCTTTACACCTCCTCCACTGTTCCTAAACCTGTGATTTATATTAAACTTAATTTACTGCTTTTTTTAATCCATATCTAGATGTTTATGATTATAATCACTTCAACTTTCTTTTATAATTATCTAAGGAATTCACTCATCCAGCTGGACTTTACCTTAGGCTAAGAATTCTACTTCTCTTAGAAGAATCAGACACAGTTATAAATAAAGGTACTTCTGATTGATATAGAATTAAAAGTTTAAATTTGCTAGAATAGAATTTAGAGATAGCATGATTTATGAATAAAAACTTTGATTACTAACTGTCATTCTTTCGGTCAGATTTTGGCATTATAAAAGGGTTTGGCAATATATTGAAGAACTTTGCTGAAGTCAGATTAAAATTGATAATTTCTTTTTTTTAATATAATTTTTGTCTTGAATCTTAATCTTTAAGTTATTCATTTAATCGAAGTCATTGCCAAAAGCAATTAAATTTTTATTAATTGATACATTTTCTGTATTTTTAGCTGTGGATGATATTCTGAAACAAACTGATTTAAGCTTGGATCTAGGACTTAGTGCTGTACAAATAGTTAATGAAAACAAAAGGTAAATTTACATGTTGTCTTATCCTTGTTTACAATTCTTTGTGAATTTTAGGAACTTCTGAAATATTTCTGAATTTATTTAGAAAATTTGTCTTAATGACAATAACTCTTTTGTTCATTCTTTCTGTTTGTTTCAGAAGCAGTATTGGTACAGAACTGATTCAGAAGTTATTGGGTAGATTTGATAAATCTCCAGATGTTAGTAAGCTGTTGTCCATGCAACTAGAAACTCTTATACAATCACAGCAGACACAAAAAGTTAAAGAATTTGTTGAATACTGCATAACTGGTACTAGTATAATACATGCATTATAACTGTTTTGAGTTGATTATGATAATTTGTAACTACAGATAATTAGAATTACCAGTAAGGTTTTTGTTCACTGTTGATTTAAGATGGTGGCAATGTATGTTTTCATTGTATCTCTTTACTTTGAATCATTTTATTTAATGATAAGCACTTTATTTTCCATGATATTCATTACATATTCATGAAACACAACATAAAAGTGTCTAAAATAAATGTTTGATTATTTAAACAAGTAAATAGAAAGTAAGTGCATTATTGATTAAATGTAATGAAATATATAAATTGGTACAAACTTTCAAAAAAAGTATTGTGGAATTAAAGTGACAGACAGTAAACTGAAAAATGCTTGGAGTTTGAGATTTTTTTATCTGTGCAAAGTACGTATGTAATCACTATATGTGATGGATGTTTATTATGGCTGTAATTTTTTTTAGAACACCATAAAGGGAATCAATTAGAACCGTCTGTTCAGAAAAGATTCCATATGATATTTTGGGAACAAGCATCTCAAGCATTTGAGGTAAAAACCAGCTTTAATTATGCATGATACTTTATCTGAAAATTGAAATTAGATGTCATATTGTAAAAATGAGTTTTTATAAGATTTTTTCTATAAAATAATAGCATGTCAGACTGAAGAGATTAACACAAAACTTCTTATTCATTGTTCTGTACATAAAAAAATTTATTGAAATTCAATTTTGGTTTGTCAAAAGGATTTTTTCTGTCATCACTATTATGATAATGAAGTACACTACATTGTATTATCAATAATGTAAGATATAACATCAATTTTACCTGGGTTTTTTATTTTCCATTTTTATAGACAAAAGACATGGCTCAAGCATTAGAATGGTATAACTATTCACTTAGCTTATTTGGACCTGGTGAAAGTAGTGACAAAAATGTAGCAAAACTTCAGAGAAATAGAACATCTTGCTTTTTAAGTTTAGGACAATATGAAAAGGTTTGTTGTTTAAAATTTACTTTCACACTGCCTGTTTAACATTTTTAACATGTTTTATGATAAAGATGTGCAGAATTATTTCTTCTGTCTCTAAATTCAAGAATAACATTTTTAAAAAAATAAATATCCAGTGACAGTTCTATCCACATGTGAGATGCACAGATGAGCTCATTTATCTTAACAGGCAATCATTATTCCAGTATTATGTGCAGTAATATACAAGAATCGCATTATTACATGCATACATAAAATCAAGTTTTTGTTTTTTTTGTCCTTGTAGGCTAGAGATGCCGTATTGAAAGCTGAGAAACTTGACCCTGGTTCTGTACATACACAGTATTTATTATATAAGTTAGCTTTAATGGAACATAATGTTGAAAAAGGTAAATCTGTTATAAGTGTTTATACTGTTGTTTTTACTTTTCTTTAATGTTAGTTTAAGAGCTAAACATATATGTCTTAATTTAAATTGTCTGCTGTTTAGATCCCCAAATTAATGGTTAAAGTTTAGTAAGTTATCAAGTGTTGGGTGTATTTTATATATAACATACCAAATCTTATACATTTTAACATACCAAATCTTATACATTATAACATACCAAATCTTATACATGTACATTATAGCATACCAAATCTTAAACATTTTCATCACTTTTTGTTAGCTCACCTGAGCACAAAGTGCTCATGTGAGCTATTGGTATCAATAGAGGCAGGCCCTCCGTCGTCCGTCCGTCCGTCCATCAACAATTGCTTCAAACGACTTCTTCTTAGAAACTTCTGGTCACATTTTGTTTAAACTTGGTCCAAAACCACTTCACTGAGATAAAATCTGATGTGATATTTGGCATCTAAAGCATCTTATAAACCAAGTTTGTGAATTCCAACAATTTTGTGAAAAATTAGGTTATGTGTTTTTGCGTTTATTTTTGATACATTGTAAATAGTGCTTTTTTACCAAAATTACAATATTAATAAATTTAGGTGAATTCTTTTTCCAAACATCATTTTCTTATGTGAAGAAACATATGTTTAACAATTTTCATGAAATTCTGTAAAATACAAGTCGCTTTTTCAACCTTTTTCTTTTTAAATTCTAGCAACCCAAGGGTCGAAGGTTCAAATCCCAGTGAGGTATCTTTTTTTTTCTTAATTTTTGAATTTTATGACTTACAATGGTGCATGGAAGAGATGTTATGAATTTTTACTTCTTAGTGAATTATTATTTTTGAAATACATGTGATACTGATATGCAGATTTAGCTAAAACCTTGAATTTTTACATTTTTTTTGTTTTACAAAATCATTGTTATGTGACATTATTTAAATTAATTGAACAATTTTTTAAAAATAATTTGCAGTTGAATTTTACAATTTTTTAAAAAATATTTTAATTAATGTGTCAAATGTGTAAAGTCTTAAATCCGGATCTGAAAATTGCTCATTTGAGCTTTTGTTATGGATAGAAACTCTGCCATCCATCCATACATCCATCAAAAGACTTCTTCTCAGACACTACTGGTCACATTTCATTCATATTAGTCAATAGCACCTTTAGACCATTGCCATTCTCATTTGTGTTTCTGGTCGCTTTGGCTACCAAAAGTAGGTCACAGTGACCTATATAGCTAAAAACTAAAACAATAAAAATAATGTTATCTGAAACCACTTCTATTGAGGCAACATGTTATGACTTAACCAGGTATTATCAAGACATACCAGTTACATTTAAACTCACTGGTGAGCAAATTAGGGCCGTCTTGGGCCTCTTGTTTTAGACTTGTTCAGACATTTTCAGTTGATAGAACCAACAACTTGAGCACTAGTCCAAGGTATCCCACTGTACCAACTTGTACCTCTAAAGCAGTAAAGATGTTTTATGAATTTTTTCTTCATTTTTGGATTTTTTTATTGTAACATTTTCTATACTTATCTCAAATGGTTTTAGACTCCATATTTTTGTTTTTTCCAACTCCTCCTAAACTGTAAAGGAATTTTATCAATTCTTCGGTATCTTATGAAATATATTGTTAATTTGATCCTTCAGTTGAATTTGATGATTCTCAATAAGCTTCTCAAGGTCAAAATTTGGAATTTGTTGTAATTATATTTATTCTGGTAATAACAAAAAGATAATATCAAAATGAAATGGTTAGGGATGTTAAAACTTTGATAAAAAATCATGTTATGCTTTAAAACAAAATTCAATTTAATAAACTTCCTCACAAACACACACAAACAAAGTAATTAAAAAAAAATAAAAATAAAAAATAATAAATAAATAGCTAAATTATGGAAATAATCATGTTTTTCAATTTGTTATTAATCATCGATTAATCATTAATTCAACCTGTTCTAACATACCAAAACTTCTGCATTTTATCTCCTGTTTAACAAATTTCTATTAATGGAGAGTGATAGACTGGCAAGGAAATTGAGCCATTGGGTCTCTTGTTATTCAGCACCATCAATGGAAAATCTTGTTAGCAATTTCAATGATCAGCAAATAAAGTCTTCCTTTTGGTAATAAACTTCAATAAAATGTAATATTATATCATTAGGTGTTTTATTCACAACTTATCTCTGATACTACTGATTCTTGTTAGGTGGACATTAGTTTTAAAATCTCCTTTTGTATTTAGTTTTTATATTAATTTAATGTTTTATTGATACTGTTTTTATTTTCATTCTCAAGCCCAAAAAAGCTGCATTAACACTTTTGTTGCTTTAAACAACAACTTACACTCACTCACTTTGTTAACAGGCCTATTGTTTAACTTAATGAGACTCACCCTTTGACATTTAGCAGTAAGGTGTACATCTACTATCTTCGACTCCTTCTAATATGATCTGTAGTTCTACAACTAAAATTAGTTTTTCCCCATTCAGTTTAGAAAAAGTAACTTTTGACATTATGTAAGAGAGGATTGGACGTTGTTTATTTTTATATAATTAAAGAGTGGGGATGAGGTTAGTTTATACAAAAATATTCTCTTGGATGCAGAAATATTAACCAATAGCCACCGTAATACAGTCTTACTCTGGAAGTCTCACATTTAAGATATTGAAATTTGAATTACCAAATTGTAATTAATTATATTAGCAAAACAGGCTTTAGAGAAAATGTGTGAATGTGCTGGTAGATGTGAAGGTACAGATGATGATACAGACATCCATGGTCTAATATGTTTGGCTGCTCAGATGGCCCTAGAGGTAAACAATAAATATCAAAAGGAAAAGTCCTGAACATTATTCTATCATTTGCTAGAGTCTAATAACTTAGGCAGTTATCCAAAAATTCTTACAATTTCTTGTCTTATTAGAGATGATCATCTAGTTAATCACTGTGAAATCTTTATAATGGCCTTCTTTAAAATTCTTAACACTTACATACATGTATATGATAAACTGTTGGTAAGCTTCAAGAAGTAGTGTGGGTAAGTTACAAAACACTAATAAACAATAATTCCATTATTTTCTGTCAGCCTCTATAGTGGTCAGTATTTTTTGGATCGAAATTCATTTGTATTTTGTAAATCTTTGTCTGAAAAGTTTTTTTAATTATTGTTAAATTGTTTATAAATATGAACTACATTTGTTGTCCAATGCAAAAATTAAAACACCGTAAAGTTTAAGACCAGAAAATTATATATATTGTTTATACCTTAACACAACAGCATTTGTTGTCATACAGTTTAATGGTTTTGATACGAAAAATACAAACCTAACTTTTTGTAACATATAAGTTCTTGTGTATTAAAGGAAAATCACCAGAAGACAGCTGTCCTGGCTCTGGAATGTTTAGCTAACTGTAGTCCAGATCACTGGCAGGTCCTTACATCATTAAGATGTCTAATCAGGCTTAAGTTGTCCAGTTACAATGCAGATTATAAAAAATGGTAGGTATTTATATTATTGGAATACATGTATTTCTTTTTTCCCGGATAACATACATAAACATATACTTTTTTATTGTATTATTAGAAATACTTGCATAATAATATAATTATTTTTTTATATTATGTGATAGACAAAGGAATAAGAACTTTACATAGCAAGAGCTAGATATCTAAACTGAAAAATTACCGATCTGTATAATTAATTAATTATGAAGAAAAATTACATATTACATAAATCTAGTGTCTGACTAATAAAGTGATATAATTAATGAATAGATAATATCAGTAATGTTTTTATTAGTATTTCTACAGGTGGTGTAGTTGATAATATCAGGTCAGGTAATAATTGGTTTTAAATCTCTGTTGGTATTTCTTGATTGTTTTGTTATATTGTTTCTTTGAAACTGTCAAATACTCTCTAGAGCTGTTATAGCCAAGAAAACTGAAACAGTTTAAGTTGTCCAGTTTTATTTTGTTACTTTGACATATTTGAGTTATCTTCATTATTACTTATCTAACCAAAGGTCATGTGAGCTTAAGGCATAGTGCAGCATGTGTATATATATATATATATGTGTACAGATGTGTGTTGTTAACACACATTTTCGACTTCTCCTCTGAAACTGCACAACAGATTTCAGTGAAACTTGGTCAGAAGCAATTGGCCAGTGCAATTGAGATTTGTTCAGTTAAGATATTTGGCATCTCTATGGTCTTCAGACCATAGTTTGTTTAATTCATGATATCAATTTAAAAAAATGGGTCACACATTTTTTGTTTTAAATTTTAAAAATAGGCTACTGTAATGACCCAGTTTTTTAAATTTGGATTTCTTTCATTGATAGCAAATTAGCTGCCATGTAAAAAATTTAATGCTCATTTCATTTTCAATATGGTCTGCAAAGTAAGATCTATTGTAATATCAAATTTAAATAAATGCTTTTGGTGTTTTTTCCCTAGAATAAATTGTAATATTTTGTGGGTTTTCTGTTTTTTGGCTATTTATTTGATTACTTTTAGTGATATTTAATTGCAAAATTGATCAACCTGACAAGCAATTTTTCTTACTATATAAAATCAATATTTTTGTAGGGGTTGTTGTCTGAAATGTTTACTTTTCTATTATAGATAAGTAAAAACAATCAATTGCTAAAATTATCAACATGACAAATTATACCTAAGAGAAGCAAGTTTAGTAACTATATGATAAACAATGTAGGATTTATTTCCCCTGAAAATTTTATTTTTTGGCAATTATGTTCAGTTTCTTGAAAACTGTTAAAGACAGATAAATAAATACATTGCCAAAATAATCAACAAGATCTTATAAAGTAACAAATATTGTTACTATTTGATTACCCATGTAGTAGTTGTTTCTCCTGAAATATAATATTTTTGGCTATTTTGTTAAAGCCTGTTAAAGAAAAATTGATTGTGACAAGATTTAATTACTTTTTACTTAAGCTTGTAGGAATTGTTGGCATAGAAATATCAATGTTAAGAGATTCTGATGTTTTGGCTATTTTTAATCACTTTGCTAGCCAATTTTATAATTTTATGAATGTGGTTTAATGTTATCTACAAAGTACAAACAGTGAATTTTATCTTGGAATTAAAGCATTTGAAATAGCCATTATTCATTAGATAAGTGTATCCAGACCATAGACTTGCTTGTTTATTGCAATTTTAAATTGTTCAGAGTAACGTTATTACTTTGCATATTATAATTTTTATATGTTTTTCAATGTTTATTTATTAATACTCTGTTAAATTTTATTAAAACCTTTTTATTTATATCATAAAATAACTTTTAAAAAAAGTGTATTTGATACTTTACAAACATTTACGTGAAAAATTCTGCAAATTATACTAATTATCAGGACTCTTCTTGTTTTAAACAAAAATAAAAATCAATATTCCCAGCAAATAGAATCAAGTTTTCCTGATAAATAGTCAGTAATTTTTACCAGGTAGCAGGTTTAAATTAGATAAAGAAGATGATAATGTTA
Source organism: Tegillarca granosa (assembly GCA_029721355.1). NCBI lineage: Eukaryota > Metazoa > Mollusca > Bivalvia > Arcoida > Arcidae > Tegillarca > Tegillarca granosa. Next base: position 214,424 of record CM056596.1, on the reverse strand, counting down.
AGAAAAAAGCTTTTCAGGTAGCTTTAAAAAAAGACAGGGCACCATATAGAATTACAAATAACACTTAGGTAATCATTACTTTGAAGTCTTTCTATAGTTAAACTAGAATGACTAGATTGAAGAAAGGTTTTAATGATTTAATTGACAAACTTCTTTGTTTTCTGTTTTACCATTGCCAGAGTCTTTGCTTTTGCTTTGCACATTTTGGTATATAGTATGTGTTTTTTGTTTATTTAACAATAAAATTTTGTAATGCAAAATAAATTTTTGGATGTCATTATTTTTCAACAATACTTGTACATGCATTGTATAAGTGTACATATCATATCAATATTATTTTTAGCATACAACAAGTTGTTGCAGCTTGCTGATAAGGAGAAAAATATACATCTTTATAATGAGGCAAACTGGTTTATGAAAATAGGTAATTACCTATAAACAAAACAATATATAATTACTGATCTCATTAAGACAACAGTTACAGTGGCTGTTGTCTCATATGTTCATTGTAATAGTCTTAAACTGGGTCTGTTCATGTATGTTAGTTAGCAAGTCACAATGTATCACTGAAAAAAATTCAAATTCATCCTGACCCCATACCTATAGTCTGGTAAAAATAAATACAAACTTTAGTACTGATACAGTTAAATGAATGTTTGTTAGAATACATAATTAGTTTTCTCTTCAGGTCACCTTACAATTTAGTCACATTTAAACACTTTCCTTTCAGGTCACCTTACAATTTGGTCACATTTAGACACTTTCCCTTCAGGTCACCATACAATTTGGTCACATTTAGACACTTTCCCTTCAGGTCACCTTACAATTTGGTCACATTTAAACACTTTCCCTTCAGGTCACCTTACAATTTGGTCCCATTTAGACACTTTCCCTTCAGGTCACCTTACAATTTGGTCACATTTAAACACTTTCCCTTCAGGTCACCCTACAGTTTGGTCACATTTAGACACTTTCCCTTCAGGTCACCTTACAATTTGGTCACATTTAAACACTTTCCCTTCAGGTCACCCTACAGTTTGGTCACATTTAGACACTTTCCCTTCAGGTCACCTTACAATTTGGTCACATTTAGACACTTTCCCTTCAGGTCACCCTACAGTTTTGGTCACATTTAGACACTTCCCTTCAGGTCACCTTACAATTTGGTCACATTTAAACACTTTCCCTTCAGGTCACCTTACAATTTGGTCACATTTAAACACTTTCCCTTCAGGTCACCTTACAATTTGGTCACATTTAGACACTTTCCCTTCAGGTCACCTTACAATTTGGTCACATTTAAACACTTTCCTTCAGGTCACCTTACAATTTGGTCCCATTTAGACACTTTCCCTTCAGGTCACCTTACAATTTGGTCACATTTAGACACTTCCCTTCAGGTCACCTTACAATTTGGTCACATTTAGACACTTTCCCTTCAGGTCACCTTACAATTTGGTCACATTTAGACACTTTCCCTTCAGGTCACCTTACAATTTGGTCACATTAAGACACTTTCCCTTCAGGTCATCTTACAATTTGGTCACATTTAGAAGTCACCTTACAATTTGGTCACATTTAAACACTTTCCCTTCAGGTCACCTTACAATTTGGTCACATTTAAACACTTTCCCTTCAGGTCACCATACAATTTGGTCACATTTAGACACTTTCCCTTCAGGTCACCATACAATTTGGTCCCATTTAGACACTTTCCCTTCAGGTCACCTTACAATTTGGTCACATTTAGACACTTTCCCTTCAGGTCACCTTACAATTTGGTCACATTTAAACACTTTCCTTCAGGTCACCTTACAATTTGGTCCCATTTAGACACTTTCCCTTCAGGTCACCTTACAATTTGGTCACATTTAAACACTTTCCCTTCAGGTCATCTTACAATTTGGTCACATTTAGAAGTCACCTTACAATTTGGTCACATTTAAACACTTTCCCTTCAGGTCACCTTACAATTTGGTCACATTAAGACACTTTCCCTTCAGGTCACCTTACAATTTGGTCACATTTAAACACTTTCTCTTCAGGTCACCTTACAATTTGGTCACATTTATACACTTTCCCTTCAGGTCACCTTACAATTTGGTCACATTTAGACACTTTCCCTTCAGGTCACCTTACAATTTGGTCACATTTAAACACTTTCCCTTCAGGTCACCTTACAATTTGGTCACATTTAGAAGTCACCTTACAATTTGGTCACATTTAAACACTTTCCCTTCAGGTCACCTTACAATTTGGTCACATTTAAACACTCCCTTCAGGTCACCTTACAATTTGGTCACATTTAGACACTTTCCCTTCAGGTCACCTTACAATTTGGTCACATTTAAACACTTTCCCTTCAGGTCACCTTACAATTTGGTCACATTAAGACACTTTCCCTTCAGGTCACCCTACAGTTTGGTCACATTTAGACACTTTCCCTTCAGGTCACCTTACAATTTGGTCACATTTAAACACTTTCCCTTCAGGTCACCTTACAATTTGGTCACATTAAGACACTTTCCCTTCAGGTCATCTTACAATTTGGTCACATTTAGACACTTTCCCTTCAGGTCACCTTACAATTTGGTCACATTTAAACACTTTCCCTTCAGGTCACCTTACAATTTGGTCACATTTAAACACTTTCCCTTCAGGTCACCATACAATTTGGTCACATTTAGACACTTTCCCTTCAGGTCACCATACAATTTGGTCCCATTTAGACACTTTCCCTTCAGGTCACCTTACAATTTGGTCACATTTAGACACTTTCCCTTCAGGTCACCTTACAATTTGGTCACATTTAGACAGCTAGAATTGTCTGCTTGTCTGAACCTTAACTAAACATGATGTTATCAATATTAAAGTTTTCAAACTCTAGCACTCAACATAGATTTGTTCATATTTATTTTTTGATGCACTAGATATGCTGAAAACCTAAATGTTACCATTATTGACTTATTGTTTCCATTGATTATCTCTTTTATCATATCTGTAGCATGGAATATGGCCTTAGAATGTGATGATCAGCCTTGCAAGATGAGAGAACTATTTATTCTTTGTTCACAGGTATAATTAACATTTTACATAGTTTCACACTTTCATTTAATCAACTCAGAAGTGTCGTAATAGGTAAATACAAAATGTTTTACAGATGCAAATGATTTTGTATTAATGAAGGTTCACTATTAAGAACCAACTAAACTTTAGACTAAAGCACAGGCTTAGGTTAAAAAGTTTTTTTAGTTTATTCCTACACCATTCCAAAGTGACCTCCTTTGTAATTTAAATAATCTTTACTTTGTATAACTATTGCAATAGCCAACTGAACTTAATGATAAGCATGCATGTAGATATTGCAGGTCCTTAGCTATAGTAATTAATAGTTATATCTAGAATGTCTGTTCAAAATAAAGGATGGCCCTCATGAAGTAGAACAGCTGTAATTGATTAATTTTTGAACCAATTTGTTCAAATTTGGTATGTAGAAATTAGTTGTACAGAAATGAAATATATATATATAAACTTTGTTGCCAACAAATTTTCTGTTGACCTAATTTTTACATTTATGCAAATGAGGTGTAGTTTTAAGCTAATTTCTTGTAAATCTCTAAAACCACTAGCTGAATTAGAATAGTTTTGATTAGGAAGTTCCTTGGTTGGATGCTAATTACAAATTATTTCTTTTTATAACAATAATATGATATAAACGATAATTAACCTATTAACCTTTGTTGATGCATATGTAAAATTTTTTTCTGCCATAGTTGTTTGAAATTTAAATGCAACTGAAGTTCCATTTGAGTGATACTCTCCCTACTGTGTCTCTTGTTAATTGCATGCTATTAGGATACAAGTTAAAATCTCTCTTTTTCACACATACAAATTATGTTAACACTTAAAAAATCTATTGTTATTATTTTTATTATTATTATTATTATTATTATTTTAGCTATCATGCTTTTGCCCTTCAGAAGATAACAATTTAATTCGCCAGAAAACATGTACATTAATGGCAGCTGCAGCAAGTTTACAAGTGTTTAGATCAACTGCTGACCAAGAAGAACAGGTTGTTGTTTTTAGCTTTAATTGTAGTATGACAAGGGATTACTAATTGAAGCTTTACAAATGTTAGTTTTCCCTATTCATACACATTTCATTTATAAACTTTTTTCTTATTGTGACTTTCATATTTAAATGAAGAGGCCAATCTAAATTTTTACCAGAGTTTTAAATTATAAATGTTATTGATCGTCATACAAGTAAATAAAATCATTCTGACTTTGAAATGAAAACTACCTTTAAATCTAAGACATTAAAAACTATTATTGTTTTAGCAAGTAATAAACCTGATCTTAAAATTAGCAAATTTAGTGAGAAATATTGAAAAACCATTTCTGATATTTACAATGTTTTCTTAGAATGAAATCTGAAGTAAAATGAAAATTAAGATGAAATAAATACCATTCATGCTTTGAAATTATGCTCAATTTCAAGTAAATTTAATACCTGGAACAGCCAATTACTCCACTCACTCCCTAATTTCAGAAACGTCCAAAAAAAAAAACAAAAAAAAAAAAAAAAAACAAAGATTCATGATGAATTCATTTTTAAACATATCTTACATAACAAAGAAAAAGACTTACCATATGATTAACTGTCATACTTGGTAACATCAATTTTAAGTTAAAAATTCTGATAAAGTTTTATATCTTTGATAAAGTTATGTTTGTTTGTTTGTTTTTTTGGGGGGGTGGGGGGGGGGTGGGGGTGATAATGGGGGAGGGGTTTGATTGGTGGGTTGTTTTGAACTTAGATTTAAGAAGATGATGAATTTCCAATTATTGATATGTGTAACATCAAGCAATAAGCAACTTAAGAAGATTACTAAACCAAGTTTCTTAACTGTTTTTTGTAGACAATTTGTAACATTGTAAATATTTTTAGCAGCACTTGTGGAAATATTTATGACACATTTTAATTGTCTGAAAATTTAGTGATTTTTTTCTCACTAGCTCTCACAGAATTTGCTAAGCTTCTTCAATTTACTAATAATAAAATCTTGCACCTGACATAATTTTGCAATATACTTCAGTTTTCTCCTGACTTGTGGAACTAATCCCATTGATATAAGTTAAATTAAACTTGACTTGGTTGATGTATAACACCATTCTATTCATCTCACCCCTGACAATATTTTGGATACAGTGTAACACACAATATACATTCACTTTTTTATAATAACTTGTGTGTTTGTTTTGCAGCTGAATATATCTCTTGTCACAGCAGTATAGAAACTTTATATTTTTCAGATTCAAGCATTAGAAGAAACACTGGTACATATAAACAATTGTAAGCAGATATGTCAGACTATGAATCAAGCCAGTTTGTTCACAGCAGGTCAGATGTTATACAGCTTTCAAATATTTATATCAGATAATTGCTATATTTCTTGTACCAGAATCATGAATTAGATGTGCAACATTTTAATATAATTGCACATTTGAGTTCTAAAATCTCAATTGAGCTAAGTTAAGTAACTGTATATAAAGCTTTTTATCTTACAACCTTTAAACTTCTATGCAATAATTGGTTATAAAATGAGGGAGAGTTCAAGCATTCTGAATTGGTTAAATCTGCCTTGTTTGATATAGAGGCTGTCATGGAAAAGTAAAGTTGGTTTTCAACAAAACATATTTTTTGTATGTTTTGTTGAAGGCAATGTTTTAAATACATGTATTTTAATCCTATACATGTAACAGGCTTGATTTGCTTCATTTAAAATACTAGAAACAAGTCTATTGTTTCAATTTCCAGAATGTTTATTACAAAGCTGGTCTATACTATAAGGGTGTTTTCTTTACATTCACATTCTTTTAACATAAAACAAAACCTATCTATTAGAATACACTAAAACATGTTACATTTACATATGTACAGCATTATATCCATATGTATATAGCACAAGACAAAAAATTTGTTGATAATATTTTGGTCCAAACAAAATGGAGATCTATCAGTTTATGTCATCAGATAATCAAACACAACAACACATATACTAGTTTCAGTAGGGATATGATTTGAGTACACCTATTTGTTGTCATAAAAAATATCACGGATCAGGGTTAGGACTTTTCAGCTGAGTTTGGTCCATATGTTAAACAAACTTTACATCTATTTAAACATAATGTAGGTGTAAGGGTTTCGATAATTTTTTTTGTGTGTGTTTTTTAATATTCTGTGAAGCATTTAAAGTATTGTTTTTATGTTCATCTACTTCTTGATTTAACTCTTGATCTTTTTGGCATTGAACAACTACTTTGTTGCATTTTGCATTTTTTCCCCAGGTAATAAGAATTTTTGATGAAACGTTACCAATTTCATTATTTTGTGAATTTGGTTTTATGCAATCTCAAAAATACAATATAGTGATTTGGAACTAAAGCATTTTAACTATAAATATACTTTATCAAGTGAGCAAATGAGGCCTAATTTTCGTTTTAACCAGATTTCCTGAAATAAATTACAGCAGTTTGTATTTATATTAATATCTCAGTAATAAACAGTTTGTTAACATTGTTTCATGATTACAGAAAATAAATCAACTAAAGATACTAGTGAAATTCTCCTGTTGTTATATGAATTTGAGGCAAGAGTCAAATTGAAGGACCCTGGAGTAGAAACTCTCCTAGAACAAGCATTAAGAATGCCAAATTCTGATCCAAAAACTTTTGAGACACTTGCAGGTATGTAATTTTAAAGTATAAATTTGATGTTAAAATTCTTTGACTCTTTAAAAGGCTTTCAGATTTGTACACATAAAGATTTATGTACCATTTTGGTCCCATAAAAGAGAGAATAGCCTTAGGATGGAAATTTAAAATAAAGCACCAAGCTTTAATATATCTTGCCACACTCTATGGTATGAAGATTTTAATTTGCTAAAATCATGGCCTTGTAATACCACAGCTGTAGAAATTTCCTTTAAATCTTTTGTAAGGTTACAAGAGCAAGACTAAAGCTTTTTTTTTTTTAGCTCACCTGAGCACAAAGTGCTCATATGAGCTATTGGTATCAATAGAGGCAGACCCTCTGTTGTCCGTCCGTCTGTCGTCCATCTGTCCGTCCATCAACAATTGCTTCAAACGATTTCTCAAAAACTTCTGGTTACATTTTGTTCAAACTTGGTCAAAAGCATCAATAGAACATTGCCTTTCAGATTTGTTTTTGGTTGCCATAGTTACCAAATGTAGGTCACATTGACCTACATAGTTGAAAACCTAAAAAAATCTTCTTCTCCAAAACCACTTCACTGAGATAAAATCTGATGTGATATTTTGCATCTAAAGCATCTTATATACCAAGTTGTGAATTTCAATAATTTTTGTGAAAAATTAGGTTTTGTGTTTTTGCATTAATTTTTTTTTACATTGTAAATAGTACTTTTTCACCGAAATTACAATAATGAATAAATTTAGGTGAATTCTTTTTCCAAACATCATTTTCTTATGTGAAGAAACATATGTTTGACATTTTTTATGAAATTCTGTAAAATACAAGTCACTTTTTTCGACCTTTTTCATTTTCAATTCTAGCAACCTAAGGATTGAAGGTTCAAATCCCAGTGAGGCCACTTTCTTTTTAGCTCACCTGGCCAAAGGTCATGTGAGCTTATGGCTTAGCGCAGCGTGTGTATGTTGGTGTGTGTGTGTGTGTGTGTGTGTGTGTGTGTGTGTGTGTGTGTGTGTGTGTGTGTTTGTGTGTGTGTGTGTGTGTGTGTGTGTGTGCATGCGTGCATTGTTAACACATTTTTGACTTCTCCTCTGAAAGTACTAGACAGATTTCAATGAGATTTGGCCAGAAGCATGTCTGGTTCAGTGCAATTCAGATTTGTTTATTGTGTTGCCATGGCTACCAAAACTAGGTCATGGTGACCTAGGGTTGCAAAAATCTTTAAAAATCTTTTTCTCTGAAACTAATGACGGGAGAAAAAATCTGATGTGATATTTGGCTTTTCTAGTGTCTTAAGCTTATAGTTTGTTCATTTCGTGAAATTCGGTCGAAAATGGGTAATGCGTTTTTGTGTTTTATTTGAAAATTTTTTTTAAATGGCTTCAAATTGTTATAACTTGACTATTTGAGCAAATATTGACATGGGGTTTTCAGTTTTGACTTTTTCTTAAAATAACTTTCAAAATGGGGTCATGGTCAAAGTTCAAGGTCATGACCTAGTTTGTGATTTTGCAGTTTTAGGCTATTTTCTTCAAAATTTTAAAAATATATATAATATCCTAAACATTGTTACAATGTTCAGCATGACAAAATTTAAAAAGATACAAAGTTTCGTAGCTATATGATAATGCATAAAGGAGTTGTTGCCCCTGAAATTTTATTTTTTGCTCATAAAAACTAAAATTGTGCATTACCTTGAAAACTATTAACTTTTTGCATAGGCATATATATATATATAAGAATATTGTAGGTATTGACATGACGATCATTTTGATATATGACTCAAGGTCATACCTTCAAAGGTCAAGGTCATAGGTGCAAAAGAAGACTTAAATTGTTTATTATCTTAAAAACTATTAACTTTTTGTATTGGCATGTATATTGGAATATTGTAGGAATTGATATGGCGATCATTCTGATATAAGATTCAAGATCTTACATTTAAAGGTCAAGGTCATAGATGCATAAGAAGACTCAAATTGTTAATTATCTTGGAAACTATTAACTTTTTGTATAGCATGTATATTAGAATATTGTATGCATTTTTGCAAATGATTTTGGCCATATCCACAGGTGAGTGTTAAGGCTCATGGGCCTCTTGTTTTTTTTTTTTTTTTTTTTTTTTTTTTTTTTTTTTTTTTTAATTTCTGAATTTTATGAATTACAATGGTGCATGGAAGAAATTTTATGAATTTTTACTTTTAGGTTGCCATAGCTTCCAAATGTAGGTCACATTGACTTACATAGTTGAAAACCTTTAAAAAAAACCTTCTCCAAAACCACTTCATTGAGATAAAATCTGATGTGATATTCGGCATCTAAAGTATCTTATATACCAAGTTTGTGAATTTCAATAATTTTTGTGAAAAATTAGGTTACCAGTCAATGTCAATTTAAAGGCCCAATTAAGGAAAATGCATGTCGCTTGTTGACTTCATAAAATTACAGAAATATGAAAATTTAATCGATATTTGTAATTGTGTAATCATATTCACCTATATATGTGTGTAATATTTAGACAATATTTAGATGCATCAGTGTTCTGTATGAGCAGAGACCGCACCATAAATATATCAAATTGCCTGAATTTTGCATGTCGCATTGACAGATAACAGTTAAGAAACACAGAACATTGTTATTTTAGAACAAATAACGACTGAATTGGTATTTCTTATTTTGATATCCCGTTGGTCTCAAAAATTTAATAGCATTTTTCCAATGCATATTTTTTTTTTTCCCGAGCACGGAGGGTGAAAACCAATTGTCGCAACAAAAACATTAACAAGCGTTATGTAACTCATGTAAATTATACTATAACGAAAAACACAATTTCAGATAAAAAATAAGTAATGCTGTAATCTGTCATTTATTACACTTTGATTAAACAGTGATAAAAATGTACGGTTGTCGCCAATAACTTGAGTCAGGCTAATCATTTCTTAAAATGGCTGTTGTCTCCGATAAGGTTTTAACAAGCGTGATCGGCAGTATAGCCAACAACAACAGTATTGACAGATTTTTTTTTTATTGCGAATTAGGCGATAATGTCCACTCCTGAAAGTTACCATTACAAATACTATTTGTCATGATATATTTAAATTCTTTCAAGAAAAATCTCAAATTTTAACATCCATTATATTAACATCCATATTAACGTCCGTGATAATCAAAACCTTTCATAAAAAATCTTCATCCAAATGAATTTTATGGGTGGTAAGCTTTGTTCTACACCGTAGTACTTCTATAAAAGTTAAAAAGCGGGAATATTTGGTTTGTACATGTAAAAGTTTATAGTTTTATAGCATTAGGTACAGTAAAGTATGTTGGGTCTCTTGAATTATTCCTCAGTCTTGCAAAAGGAGAATACATTAGCTATACTAGAAATATTCTATTTTACATAATTACAAGCCTCAGAATAGATTAAATCATGGTGAATACTTAGTAAGCGGTGTAGTGGTAAACTTCAATGCTTAATGATGGTTTCTGCTGCAATGCTGAATGCAAATGAATAAAAATGAATGTTAATAGACAAAAGTCATTATCCTTTGCCTAACTAACAATATTTGACAGATATTTTAATAATGAATTGTAATAAAAAAAACAATACAAATAGTATATTTTGACGATTTTCTTGTTTTTCATGACAGTAAATATTGTTTACTACCTTTGGTGATGCATACTGATGCCTAAAGATCTTATTAATTTCCGTAGAAGTTATGGTTATGCCAAAAGAAAATATTTGCATTTTACTAGATATATTTAAACAATTGTTCTATACTTCATTTTTTTTAATAAAGGGTAATTACTTTCAAATAATCTCAGACGATTCTCGTTAACAAAATTTTTAATATCAGAGATTGAAGAACCAGTACTGCAAAAATAAACATTCTTTCAGAGTCCCAAACAGTCGTAATTGAAACTGCTTTTTCATTCTGGAAAGCTTTTAACATTGAGTAACAAGCAAAGTCATTTCTTTTAGCAAAATTAAACTGTTGGTTAGTTTATTGTTATCTGATTAAACATCCATTTGCCTTCATAATCATCAAAAGCTAATCTTTAAAAAGTAGATACTTATTATTGTCATAATGTCATCTGTTACTTAGCTGTCTGTTAATTAAATGGGGTTATGAGTCCCAATTAAGAATATTTCACTTATATCAGAATGTCACTAGCTTAAATCTGACCTTCCAAATAACGAACGAGCACTCTACACATTGAGCTAAGGTAGTGGTACTTGGCCCTAATGGTGCATTAAACACACTGGATCAAATTGTATGCTTTTCTGTTAGGGGCATTATGCACATTTTCCAGGTCTGTTGGTATTTTTGTCTTTTTAAAAGTATTCACATTTATATTACTGCCTTGTTAGCAATAAATGTGTTAAATTTGGTATGCTTACGTAGGTACATTTGTTGAGTTCTTTATAATTAAAGAGACATATCTGTTCAATTATAAAGAATTCATCAAATGCACTTAGTAAACATCCATTGAGTTAAGAGAATAATAGAGATGCAGTAATGTCATTAATTTCCGCAACTTGTATAAAAGCATAAATTTTCAGTTGAAACTGGCAGAGTTGATGTTTGTCGCAAATATTTGAGTTGCTTGCAAATGCTTTTGTTATTTTTAATTATTTATCTATTTTATTATTTCATTTATTTTACATTTTTATGCCAAAAACTTAGTTAAATGTTTTAGTTCAAATCATTTTAAACATCTGTTATGAAGTAACAGTTGCTCATAATTGAAATAAAAAGTCTTTGAATGTTTAATTCATGTTATCGGTGATTTGTTTTATTTATGTATTGATTGGACTTACAATTAGACCTAATTTCCATGATCAAAAAGTTGCTTTCTTAAGTATTTGAAATCTTAAAAACTAAAGAATCAGTTTATCAGAATGAAATGGCCAAGATGGCTTCTGTTGTTGCCTCCTCTGTTGATATACAGTGCAAGTGAAATATTTAAACTAACGCGATAGGATTGCTACAGCAATACTCTATTTTAAAAACTAAATCAAAGCAACTTACAACTTCGTGCATTGTTCGTTTACAATTAATAACTGTTACTTTAACATCCATTATCATGATGTAAGAGGTCATTTATAATAGCGTTTGAAATATTATTGGAGAAGGTTGTGTGGAGAATTTTGTTATTTTTGAAATCTAGAAACCTCACACTTTCAAATTAGCACCAGTCCTACTTCTTACAAATAACTTCAATTTTCAACCCTCTGTAAAAATTAATTGGGCCTTTAATTTGACATTGACTGTTACGCATTTTTGCATTTATTTTTTTATACATTGTAAATAGTACTTTTTTACCAAAAATTTTCTTTCATTTTTTTTTTCCATTTCTGAATTTTATGACTTACAATGGTGCATGGAAGAGATTTTATGAATTTTTCCTTTTTAGTGTAATTTTTTTTTTTTTTTTTTGAAATACATGTGATACTGATATGTAGATATAGCTAAAACCTTGAATTATTTTTTGTTTTGTTTTACAAAATCACTGTTATGTAACATAATTTAAACAAATTGAACAAACTTTTTTGAATAATTTGCAGTTGACTTTTGCAATTTTTAGCTCACCTGACCAAAACGTCATGTGAGCTTATGACATGGCGTGGCATGTGTATGTGCATGCCTGTGTGCATGCGTCGTTCACACATATTTTCAACTTCTCCAAAACTGCTAGACAGATTTCAATGATACTTGGTCAGTAGGATTCAAGGGCCGGTGCAATTCAGATTGTTCATGGCATTGCCATGGCTACCAAAACTAGGACAAGGTGACCTAGGGTCCAAAAATCTTAAAAAATCTTCTTTTCTAAAATGGATGATGGGAGAAAAAATCTTATGTGATATTTGGCTTCTCTAGGGACTTAATCCTATAGTTTGTTCATTTCGTGAAATTTGGTCAAAAATCGGTTACGCGTTTTTGCGTTTAATTTTTAAAATTTCGTAAAGTGGCTTCAAATTGTTATAACTTGACTATTTGAACAGATATTGACATGGGGTTTTCAGTTTTGACTCTTTTTTTTTTTTTAAATGACCTTTAAAATAGGGTCAAGGTCACATATCAAGGTCATGACCTAATTGTGATTTATGCAGTTTTAGGCAATTTTCTTGCAAATTTTAAGAGATATATGAATTCAAAACATTGTACAAATGTTCCCGATGACAAAATTTAAAAAGGTACCAAGTTTCATCACCCATAATTATCCATGTAGGAGTTGTTGCCCCTAAATTGTTATTTTTGGCTTATGAATAATAAAAATTGTGCATTAGCTTGAAAAATATCAGCTTTTTGCATAGGCATGTATATTAGAATATTGTAGGTATTGTGACAACGATCATTTTGATATATGGATCAAGGTCATATGTTGAAAGGTCAAGGTCACAGCTGCAGAAGAAGACTTAAATTGCTAATTATCTTGAAAACTATTAACATTTTGTATAGGCATGTATATGAAAATATTGTAGGTATTGACATGACGATCATTTTAAAATACGGTAAGAGGTCATACGTGGAAAGGTCAAGGTCACAGCTGCAAAAAAAGGCTCAAATTACTTATTATCTTGAAAACTGTTAACTTTTTGTATAGGCATGTGTATGAGAATATTGTAGGTATTGACATGACGATCATTTTGATATATGGTACAAGGTCATATGTTGAAAAGTCAAGGTCACAGCTGCAAAAGAAGACTTAAATTGCTAATTATCTTGAAAACTATTAACTTTTTGTATAGGCATGTATATTAGAATATTGTAGGTATTGACATGTCGATCATTTTGATATATGGTTCAAGGTCATATGTTGAAAGGTCAAGGTCTTAGCTGCAAAAGAAGACTTAAATTGCTAATTATCTTGAAAACTATTGACTTTGTGTATAGGCATGTATATAAGATTATTGTAGGTATTGCAACAACAATCATTTTGAAATATTGTACAAGGTCATATGTTGAAAGGTCAAGGTCACAGCTGCAAAAAAAACTGAAATTGCTAATTTCTTTGAAAACTATTAACATTTTGTATAGGCATGTATATTAGAATATTGTAGGTATTGTGACAACAATTATTTTGATATATGGTACAAGGTCATATTTTGAAAGGTCAAGGTCACAGCTGCAAAAGAAAACTTAAATTGCTTATTATCTTGAAAACTATTAACTTATTGTATAAGCATGTATATTAGAATATTGTAGGTATTGCGACAACGATCACTTTGATATATGGTTAGATATAAGCTACTTATAAATGAAATGTGAGTGAATATATTTCTGATTACGGTAAGTTTTGTGGGAGTTCTTAACTTAGGAAAACTTTTAAAGTTTCTGTACTTAATATGTTGTCTATTGCACTTTGAAACCAATATTGGACATATCTTCAGGTGAACGTTAAGGCCCATTGGCTTCTTGTTTTTTAAATATTTTAATAAATGTGTCAAATCTGTAAAGTCTTAAATCCAGATCTGAAAATTGCTCATGTGAACTTTTGTTATGGATAGGCACTCTGCCATCCATCCATCCATCCATCAAAAGACTTCTTCTCAGACACTACTGGTCACAGTGACCTTCATAGCTAAAAACTAAAACAATAAAAATAATGTTCTCTGAAACCACTTCTATTGAGGCAACATCTTTTGACTTACCAGGTATTATTAAGACATACCACCAGTTACATTTAAACTCAGGTGAGCAAATTAGGGCTATCTTGGGCGAGAAATTTAAGATAGCATTCACCGAGCAAATAGTTTCTCGTTTGCACAAATCTTTTAACTTAAGGTAGGGAAAACTGTAGAAGGGTCCCGAAATAAAATGAATCATATTAAAAAACCTTATATGAAGAAAATACAAAAGCTAGATGTAAATATCTAAGATGAATCATCTTAAAGAGATATTCATATTTACCGGTATTAACTTACATTTTGGCTGTTGGACCTGCCCAAAGTGGGATATCAAGATAGGCTCTTTTATGTTAATAATCAATAATCTCTTATGAATGAACAAAGGCTGTTATCCTTTGAAATTTTGCATACAACATCCTGTAGATATTTCTTTTTACCTTATCCAATTCTTGATCCTTGAGATTCAAATTGGGAAACAATAGGGCAGAAATAATTCTATTATAAAACTGAAAAACTGGAAGAAGACTCAGATAAGTGACTATAGGTCTGAAGGATTCTTGTAATTTGCTACAGTATAAAACCACTAGAGCATTGATGCAATTAATAAGAGAAAAGAAGAAAGGTCAATAACCCTTTAAGAAAGGGGGTGTATTTTGTGAATCACTAACTTGTCCAAGATGTAACCATATTAGATCATTATATCAAATTTCATGAAATTTGTTACAAAATAAATTGTAAAGTTGCTGACAAAAATTAAGGACTGTAGCTCAGTAAAGATAGATGTGTGCCTTATGCAACAAAACAAACAGTTAATTATTTTCATATTACCATAATAAATCTTTGTCAATTTTTATAAGTTCAGAAATAAACAGATTAAGTGAAATCATCAAGAGGTAATATAACTGAAGTAGGCGTAACAAAATAAAAAGTTGTTAATATATCTAATGCTTGCATCAAATTTGATGAAATTCCATTCAGGGTAAAATTTAAATTAAATTTAAATTTTAACCTTAAATATTAGGGATGTCAAATCGGAAGAAAATCACTAACCAGTTACTCGGACGTCTTATCGATCAAGTACTCGAGTACTCATTCAAGTTTCACCCTTCGCTCTGGATGATTTGTGTAGCGATGAAATTAAGATTTATAATTTACAAAACGAAATAAATCTATTTTAATTGTTAAGTTGCCAATAAATGTATAGTTACATGACAATAAACAAATATATAATCCAGTAAAAATAAATATCGCTAGTCAGTATTTGTTACAGTCTGTAAGAAAAACTCTTAAACTAAGTAAACACCCAGTATCAAAGTTCAATTGCTACATGTCAGACTATCATCAAGCTAATAGTTCTTATTAAAAAAATTATTTTATCAACGGTAGATGGACAAAGTCTGTTCCTTAGTTTGGTTAAACGACTAACCCAGCCACGGAAAATATTCTTCCTGATGGAACAGATGTCCCTGGTACCATAAGGTATTTCTTACCCAGTAGAGCTATCCATGGAAAACGATGCTCGTTATCTCTCACCACATAAGGGGATGAGATCCAGGATTGGCCTGTTCGCGCAAAAAACAAGCTGAGTTCTGAATCATCATTGAATGTCGTACAAAATGAAATATTTTAATATATTTCACAAGTGATTGGTATTTAAACAGGATGTAAACAGATCTGTAGCTAATCTGAAACACCTGACTGGTCACAGCTGACCCTGTATTCACAAGTATTTGGCACTTACGGAAGCCAATTTATGGTCATATCGCCAAAATATGGCGAGTATTTGATTAGTAAATTTGTAACGGATTAGCGATTTTCCGATTGAGTACTCGAGTACTCATTGACATCCCTATTAAATATATTATTCTATGGCCTCAGAAACTTTAGCTTGGAGAGGATCAGAAGTTTTCTAGAGGATAATACATGTAACTGATCTTTTCTGTTATAAGCATTATCTGTGGAACCACCTGCACAGAACAAAAGTATGAGTGTTAGGGCACTTAAAGTTGCTATCAGAAAACATATGCAAAATTCACAACCAGATTATACTAAATGCAGGTAAGAAATTTAAATATTAGACACAAAAATACACTTCATAGACAATTTTTAGATATATACAATGTCATGTGTACTATACTTGACTCTGGAGAGGAGAACAGAACTTTAGGTCCATTGAGATTATATTTAGCATAATAACCAGCTTCAGATGTACATACATGCTCTAACTTAAAATGGAAATTAGGAACATTAATTAGACAAAAAAGATTGGGATTTTAAGTAAAAATTCGGGACATTATTTGCCAATGTCAGAAGATTTATATCAGAAACAATATAGGGTGTATCAACAGTTAATGCCACTTAAGTCGCGGCCTAGTAATAGATTTAATATAAATATTCTAAATGTTTTAACTGCATCCTACATTTGCATAGATTTTTCTTAAAGATGCAAATTTATATCTCACCATGCTGACAATCAAGCTGTTCTGGTTGTCATAATCACAACATATTTGTTGTAACTATGTATACAAATACTTTCCAAGTTACTGCTGGTAATTTCTGATAACATTAACTTACTTAGAACAAATATTTATTGTTTATAATTATTTAACTTGCCCTATCTGGTAAGATTACATGTTAGAGACATTAATGATTTTTTTTACTTTATTTCAGTAAATTATTCCATAGTTTAGTACAGCTTGCATTATCTGGTGGGCTTGATTCCAGCTGTAAGGAAGAAGCTTGGAATTATTTTATTGAAGCCATAGATGTAATAGAAAAACAATCACAGGTATATTTTTCTTCTTAAATTTTTTCTCTCACTTTTTTCTTGTTACTGATTTTTGCCCTTGGATAGCATGTAAGTGTACAAAGCTTTTAAATGAACATTTAGTTTGATTTTGTCCATATTATACTGAGAAAAATATCATTAAAATGTAAAAAAAAAAAATGTCTTGTTAGAAAATAACCATCAATTGTTATGTCTTTAAAGTATATTGATAATTACTATGAAGTTAAATTGCAATCTACTTCCCCTCTGTCAGTTTTTGTTCAACATTAAATAGCTGTATTTTATATTTTAAAATCATAAGTGATGTTTTATTGAATGTAACTTTTTTTAGGGTCAGTATCCTGAGGTAGAAATACTTTGGTTAATGACTAAAGCTTGGAATTGTGGCATTAATTTTTACAGGTAAGTTAAGCCTAATTATTGTAAACAAAATGTATTTGCTATGAAAAAGGGCATCTTTTCATTGTCAGAAGAATTAATAAGTTTACCTTTCTTAATAGAAAAAGCCTTTTCTAGAGGACAGAATCCTATTTACTGTTGTGTTCAAATTGAATTTCAAATTGCTTTGAGAAGTGGTTGTATTGTATCCAAACCTTGAACAATTTCTATGAGTTAAATAAAAAGACTATTTTTGTTCAAGTAAAAAGAGATAATTTTGTTAACTATATGTAGATGTTAAGTGTAAATTCAACCAGTAAATAAATTTATCAGAATTTCAAAGATTTTGGTCATATTTATTATATCCTTTAAGAAAAATGGGGAATATTAAAAAAGTCTGTTTGTTTATTTCAATTCTCTGCATTAATTTTTCAAACCTATGAATCACATTTTAAGAAACTTTCCCAGACCCTTTGAAAATTGTAGTCAGTATTTCCTTCAAATTTTAAATTATTGATGTAATCAAAAGTTTTGCAAAACTTGGTTCAAAGCATCAACAGTGATAGGAGTTGAGTGGAGTAATGGAGTTTTATACTCCAGTCTAGTTCCCTTTACTTATATTAAAGCAGTCAGTTCTGTGATGATGGAGAAAACCAAAATACCCAGAGAAAACCACCAAACTTTGGCAAGCAAACTGACAAACTTTCTTCACACTAGAATTCTCCTAAGTAGGATTTGAGCCTAGGTGATAAAAAGCTCTGTTAACATAAATTCCCCCAACAGTGGTAGGTGGGCACATTATTAACCAGAGTTTGCTAAATTCTTCTCCAAAACATCATGATCATTGTACTTAAAAACTTTCAACTCTTGTCTGGAGTAAATCATCAAAATCTCAAAAACTATAGAAGTTTTCTAAACTTGGTAGTATTAAAATATAAATACTGAGAATATTGTTAATCTCAGTTGGTTTGCCAATTTTATCTAATGACCTATTGAAAGTTTTAATTAGAAAATTCTTGTTTGAAATGTGGCATCATAAATATTTATCAGAACTTGATAGAGAGTATCAACACTGATAGATGTACATATTATTATTACCCAAGTTTGTCAATTTTGTTCTGAGTTTTGTCCTTTTGAAGATTCTTGTCTGTAGAAATTCTTAAAATTTTTGGGCTTTCATCAGAAAACTTGGTGGATAGTATTGACAGTGATACTAGATGCTTATATAAGTAACCTGAGATAAAGTTACTTTGTTCTCCTTGGAGTTATCACTATTTCAAATTTGTACTGGAAATTCTTTTTAAGAGTAAACCTATTTATAAGAAGTTTAAACTTGGTAGACAGCATCAACTGTGATGAAAGATGCACACCTTATTGAACATAAGTGTAAATCACAATATAGAAATTCTACTGGCAAGGAATCTTAATTTACTAAATTTTCTGGTTCAATCAGTTTGTATATTCATGAATAAATTACACTCTTTACTGTTAATTTTTAGTGCTGGTTGTTATGACAATGCAGAAAAATGGTGTGGTATGAGTATGAAACTTCTCAAATTTCTGACAACTATGCATGATAATTATCAAGAACATGTAAGTTTTTTTTAATGATATTTCTAATTGTTGTAGCTGAGTAATATTTCACTTGATCAATGAATAAAAAAATTGAGCCAATTTAATATACTAGTGATGCAGCAAGAATATATAGTTTACATATGCCCCTGTCACAATAAATCAAATAAGTTCACTTAAGAACAAGAATCAAAGCAAAATGCATGTATATAAACACAAAGAGAAAAAAGCTTTAAAATTTTGAAGAACAAACACTAGACATAATTACAAAATGGTAAATTTCTTCATCTGAAAATTTATATGTTGATTTCAACAGGTTTAGTTGATAATAAATTTTACTTAAATTTTCAGATGAATAACGTATATGGTGAGGTGCTAGCAAAAATAGAAATGTCAAAATCAAAGAATGCTGGTGTAAGTGGACTTGAAGAATAAAATAAAGTTCCAGTAATATGAAAGTTACATGGTGGTACAAAGTTGATGACTTCAAATAAAAATTATATAACCATAACCATCTGAGTTGAGAAACTATGAGGACTTTTTAGATTTGAGGAATGAATGTTTTCAGACTGCAAACAGATAACTGAATATTCTCCTGATCAATCCTTATCATCCCTGTCTGTTTGTCTGCTTACCAAATAATAATAATAATAATAAAATAAAAATAAACTTGCCATGTAAGCTTAGCTTAAATATCTGTGCCATTTGTGATTACTAATATATCTGTACACCAATCAGTTTATGTTTAAAAGAATTAAAAAAATGTTATGTTTAAAATAATTAATACTTTTTCTTTACCACTAATCAATATATATATATATATATATATATATATATATATATATATATATATATATATAATGTTAATTGGAAACTAGCAAACAATATACATGTATATGATGTTTTTTGGGTACTCACAAACAATATATATGTGTATGATGTTTACTGGGTACTCATAAACAATATAAATGATGTTTACTGGGTACTCACAGACAATATATATGATATTTACTGGGTACTCACAAACAATATATATGATGTTAACTGGGTACTCACAAACAATATATATGTATATGATGTTTTACTGGGTACTCACAAACAATATGTATATGATGTTTACTGGGTACCCACAAACCAAACAATATTCGAGGAAGGTTCAAATATAAATGCAATTGTATTAATAACTCCATAATCCATTAATAACTCATTGCATTTAATCCCAGTGAACATATATATAGTCATATTCCTGTCCAGATCTTCATCTTCCTACCGATGCCAAATTTGGTATTAGACACGAAATATTTTATAAACTACAGACAAATGTATGAGGCCTACTCATTTACATTATGTAAAAATGCCTGGCTAAAAAACTAAGGATACTGGTAACGTACTTGCTTATATTTTGATAAGACAAAAACTTGATGTTCCTTCCATAGATATCTATAAAAATTGTGTGATGTATATGGACATAATATTATTTCATATTAATCAGTTACCAGATGGGTTAAGAAATTTAAAAGTAGAATATCCTCAATCCAAAATGCCCCTCATTCTTGCAGGCCTCGTATTGCCATCACTGCCAAAAACATTGCTAAGGCCAAAGCCATTGTTCAGCAAGATGCCAGATACACTACCCGGCATATAGCTAAACAGGTAAGCATATCAATAAATGCCACTCATGTCATTATAAGTAATCATTTAAAAATGAGCAAAGTATGTTCCAGATGGATCCCTTATAAACTCGCTCCTGAACAGAAAATACTTATAAGTATTTTATATACTAGAAAAATGCAGAAAATGTTTCCAAAATTTGACAGTCGTAAGTTTTCCAGCATCATTGTTGGCAACGAGACCTTTCTGCACTTTTTGAGCTGCAAAGAAGAATCAACAACAAGGTCTGGGCTACAAAACATTGCAAAAGGTCTTGTATAGCAAAACAGACCATCAGGCCAAGAAAATAATGTATGATATTTTCTTTACAACCAAAGGTCTAGCTATCCAGGTTCCAGTTCCAAAAGGTAAATCGGTGACAGCTAACTTCTATAAACAAAACGTACTTCGTAGATTAAGAAATATTGCAATAAACAACGTCCAGCCACGGGTTTGTGTAACATTAGACTTTTGCATGATAATGCTCCATCACATAAAGCAAACATTGTAAATATATAACAAATACCTGCTAAATTTTGATGTGCCAGATGTGCACATTTCGGAAAATCATTCCTCATCAGTGAAGAAGTTTTTGGACGATATCAAGGTAGTTATTCTTCCTCAAGGAGAGCATGGGAATTGGTGCAAATTTAACGATATGTGGAGCACTATTATTTAGAATCTCTCAAAGACTAAAAAACTTGAACATTTTTTCAGGGCGACAGTTACATAATTTTCTTACCTACAACTGGCAGTTTGAAAAATCATTTAGTTGAATCAGTATTGGCTTTGACAGACATAAAGCTCTTCTTCTTAATTAACAATCTCTGATATGGCAGGCGTGTAGCCTTGCGCACACCTGTTGACACTTTTTGAAAAAAAAAAACATAATCCCTTAGCTTATCTTAAAAACATTTTTTATTTTAATAAATTGCTATAATTTTTAAATAACATTTTCATATTGAAATTAAAAGAAATGTAGAAGTAGTGGAAATTGTAAGCTTGAGGGCTTAATTGTTTTGGGAGATTGTGTATTCATATATGCATACTGCTGTAGGTCATGTTTGTGACATCAAAATCTGCCAAATGTGCAAGTATCTCCATAAGGTTATGGTGGTTGTTTTGCTGAGATGTTTCATACAAGAGTCAATAATATGGTTGTAAATATAACAATATGAAGGATGTTTACTGGGTACCCAATAACAATATAAGGGATTTTTACTTGTTTTACTCCTGACAATATATAAATGATGTTTACTGGGTACTCACAAACAATATATAGAATGTTGCCTGGGTTCCCACAAACAATTCTTCCTCAACCTCCCAATTCATCTGACCTTGCTCCTTGCCACTTTTTTCTATTTCAGAGATTGAAAAAACACCATTTGAGACAAATGTTTTGCAATAGTTTCTAGTTACTGTTGCATTCATATTTGAACCTTCCTCGTAAATGATGTTTACTGGGTACTAAAATTAAGAAATGGAATTTTATTTATATTATAATTTTACCCACTGACAATATATAAATGATGTTTACTGGGTACTCACAAACAATTTATAGACTGTTGACTGGGTTCCCACAAACAATTTGAAGGATGTTTACTGGGTACCCACTAAAAATATGTATTTTTAATTGGTACCCACTAAATATATATATATATATATATAAATATATATATATATAAATGGTGTTTACTGGGTATACACAAGCAATATAAAAGTTGTTCACTGAAAATTCATAAATATGTATGATGTTAATTGGGTACATTCAAAAATATTTGATATTATGTTAACTGAGTACTCATGTTAAATGAATGATGTCTACTGGGTCTTCACAAACAATGTGTATGGTGTAAAATGTGAATTACTTAAATTTTTCAAACAGCAATATAGTTTTAATCCACAGCCCTTGCATGGTGTGTGATGTGCAATGGTAGTAACACAAGGTCACTGTAAATTGTTTTGTTTAAGAGGCAATTTTACAGCTAAAATAAAATAAAAAAACAAATGTATTTATATTTAAATAATTTAATGTGTTTAAAAATTCAAATAATATTACACATAATTATGAAACACAGATTCATATAAAAAATATAAAAAATCTTAACAATAAATGTGCCCACTTATATTTAAATCAATTTAACAACTTTTTCAACCATACATTGTGATACAAAAACAAACTTTATGTCACACAAATTCTACATCAACTTTATGAGTATACTGGCATTTCAATTTTGGTGATCGATATATATATCAATCAATCTTAGGGATATATAAACCTTTATTTCTTGATTACTGCTAGTAGTATCTTTAATAATCATAAAATTTACAAAGATTTAAGGCCACAAAATGATTTATGTTATTGCTTCAGCATGAAGCATAAATTTTTATACTCTTAATCCATAAATAAAAGCAAAAAATGTTCATAAACTGTCCTATTAAATACAGATAAATTACTGTTTCATTTCATATATATATAGATATTTATAGTTTCTCTTAACAGAAACTGAAATAACATATACAAATACAGATGTTCTAACAGTATAGGGCTTTTATTTTACTTTTACAGAATTAACAGTGAATAAATGAGATTATGATAATATGAAGATAAGAAAAACTGCTCAAAACAATGGCAGTGTTTATACATGAAAAAGCACCAGTATCATATAAACATGTATTAAATATTTTTCAAGAGATCTTCATTTGAAGTAGAGATGTTATGAATATATTCAGGGCATATCAAATAAAGCACTTTTTTCTTGCAGTCACAAAATGTACATAAAAGGAAATGACTTTGACAGTATCAGATTTGAACTAGTCAACCTTTGTATAAATATATATAATTTATACTAGCATTTTTATTTTCTGATTTTTGCAATGACATAATATATGTCTATATATAAAAATTATATAAGACTGACTGACTTCACTTTCTTACTTGTATGACAATTATACAACTTGATTGTTGTTATACAGTATGAGTGTGTGTGTGTGTGTATGTGTGTGTGTGTGTGTGTGTGCATGCGTGCGTGTGTGTGTGTGTGTGTGTGTAATAAGACATAGATTTAAATGTTACAATAAAGTGTGTTAAGTGGTTCAAGGTAAGGAAATCTTCTGTAATTACCAGTAATTCTTACTTAACTTTTCTGCTCCCCCCTCCCACAAACACACACATTCAGTATATTCATGATGACTAACATATTTTCTTGCACTACAAATAATTATGACATTTCTCTTTGAAAGTATATACATGTAGATCAATCTACAATTTATATAATACAAATCCTGTGTTTAAAAACAATGACAAGTTTGTTATATATACATGTATGTGACATCATAAATCAATCTTTAAAAAACCTGCAAAAAGATAGAACTTAAACAGCTTATCATTGAACATACTTGGTCTATGTAAAAACAACCTGAACTTTTATTTTAACACAATATAACATTAAATAAAGTTTCTTTTTTGTTTTCAAAACCCTGGCATATGTTTAAAGCTCTCCTCAAAGTATATCACTAGCATGGAAGATTAGTGCACCACAGGTTTCACCCACTGTCAACATTTAGCTGTGCAGACTGCAGTTACGCCATTATTATAATCAGTATATTTTTATTACTACTGTGCAACAACTCCAGACACTGTATCTGTTTTTGCATAATTTACCCAGAATGTACTCAGACATTTGGCTTCCTGTAAAAAAAAATAAATCATTTTTCAGTGGTATTAAAAAATTTGTTTTCAGACTTATTGTCTGTAAGGACAGCTGCTTAAAGACATCATAACTCTCCTGTCTAAGTGTAAAAATAATATTTTTCATCTCTCAACCTTACAAAAATTAACTCTCATAAAGTGTATCAAATCTTAAGGCATTCGACTCTGTAACACTTAAAAAGTTACAGCTTTTATAGATGGCCAAACCAAAAAGGATTACAGAAAGATACATAAAATAGTTCAAGAAGCTGTTTTTACAAAGAGAAAAAGTTAATTTACTTACAATGATTTTATTTTTATTTCTTATTTCATCCAGTGTTAAAGGCAATGGTTTTGATGATACAGTATTTTTATCTTCTGTAAAACTTTCTCTCCTGAAATATACAAACAGTCGGTTTATTGTAATCGAACAGTTAAATCTGTCTGAAATAATCAACCTAAAAAGATCCGGGCATTAGTAACTTAAAATTGAAGTTTTAATAACAATTGTACACATGAAGCAGATACTAATAACTACAAGCCTTTAAGGATCTTTAGGATATATGTTTTCATGAAAAGAAAAAAAAACAGGAACTGACCAAGCAAAACAATGAAATTCTACCTTAGAAAATAACTTTAATTTTTTTTAATTGACGAACTACATGTACTTATAATCCAAATATAATATAAATGAGAACTTCAAATGTAAAGATTCCAAAAAGAAAATATCAATTTTTCTAGAAACAAAGTAAATTTGGAAAGAGCACAATATTTTGTAAATCTTTAATGACTCAGGTTGCATTGACCCCTGAGTATACTTTCAATACTTTCATGGTTGTTGATAACAAGGAAAAAATGCCGTGACAAATAATAGTTTAGCAATATAAAAAACCATATGTACTTGTATTTACCTATTTAATAATTTGGAGGCAGATTTGGATTTTTTGCTGTTAGCAGAATGATGACTTGATCTTGACTTAGCACTAGACTGTCTACTTTCATGTGATTTTCCTGGTAAATTATCAAAGTCTATAGGTTGATAACCTATGTCCTCTTCAGTAATGTAAGCATCTTCTTCTCGTTGTGGAAACACTGAAATCTAAATATGTAAACTTTTCTTTTATAAAAATAAAAAGTTATTTATACATAATTTTTCACAAATAAGTTGTTACCTAAGTCTGTTTTTTTAATGTTTCAACAACTATTGGTGTATAAAAGTTGAAATAATTTGATATACAGGTAATTCTAGAACAAAAAAGTTTCAGTTTTGACCAAAACATGAATTGGTAATGATGACATGGATATGTAAATTGGATCAACATTTAGTCAAATGCATAAATTATTTTATGGTAATTCTCCTGGCTGCCTCAAATGTATCAAAAAACCTGAAGATGTAATTCTTCAGATTTAGCATAACATTACGAATTTTATCCCAATTTGTACGGAGAGCTTTTAAATATTTTCCTTGCATTTTGCATCATTTTTTTTATCTACCGGTAAATCAATTTACATACACCTGTCTGTTATTATGAAACTTATGATGGCATGCAGTTATTCTAATCTTAACTCTTCTATTCAATTATAATCACATTGCTTTGTTACTTTTGGCTATCAAATTACAATGTACATGTACTAGTATCATCAATTATAATCCTTTTATATAAAACTCACAATAAAACCTGTTTTAGTGACCATATTGATGCTTATAAGAACAAAGGATCATACTAGATGAAGCTTAGTGCTTTGAGGTAACTTTAGTACTTATTAAGATACCAAAACAAAGTTTGTCAACAAATTGTTTTTAATGTTTTTCTTCTGATTATTATTCTTCTCTACTACACATGTCTGTTTAGTTTCTAGATATATTTAGATGCTTTAAAGTTTTATTTTGAAAATTTATTTCTTTGAAGAACCTGGAATTTGCAAGTATGCCGAATGAATTATATGTTGGTTGGTTGTTATGTTGTTTATTGTCACATTAGCAATTTCTAGGCTATCCACAATGAGATCAAGTTTATCAAACTATTAAGGATTAATCTAAGAACAAATTCTTGTATGCCTGAGATGTGTATTGTACTAGCACACACTCGGTGCTAGCTCACCAAAACAGTACACCAGAGCCAAACATACCATCTTTCATGGCACTGGTTAAACCAGTCCACATTCTGTTCTTATGTGGAGTACAAATGAAGAAGCAGTATCTCAAATTTTAAAGTCTTGTATGACCTGGTAAGGGATCAAAACCATGATTTCACATTCTCGAAGCAGACGCTCTACCAATGAACCAATGATGTAGTGGGAGCATTCTAGGGAATTGCTATACAAGTAAAGCTTATTTCATAAAACTTAATACAGGCATTCACAAAATAAAGAGATGCATCCTACATAGGAATATAATTTTTGGCCTGTCCCAAATGTGGGAAAGTTTTCAAATTTCACCTAAAGTGTTACATTTAAAAGATCAAGATCTAGTCCTCTTTCCTATATTATTTTGTAAATCACATTCATATTTTATTGACTGCAGGGGTTATGGGTAGGGTTGGGGTGCGGTTATAAAACATAAGAAAAATCAGTCCAGATTCTCACAATTAAACTATATATACATCTGTTTTGGATGATATGTGAGTAACATTTATGTTATTAATTTTACCCCAGGGGTGAAGGTAAAAAATTGTAACTTCTGAAAAGTACATATCCTTTGGTAATGATGTATTCACCACACATACATATCTGTTATTGGTAATGATGTATTCTTCACCCATGATTGTCCATTATTGGTAATGTATGTACATGATGTATTCACCACAAAAACATATCCGTTATTGGTAATCATGCATTCATCACACATACATATCCGTTATTTATAATGATGGTAATGATGTATTCACCACACATACATATCTGTTATTGGTAATGATGTATTCATCACACATACATATCCATTATTAATAGTGATGTATTCATCACACATACATATCCGTTATTGATAATGATGTATTCATCACACATACATATCCATTATTGGTAATGTTGTATTCATCACACACACATATCCGTTATTGGTAATGATGTATTCATCACACACACACACATCTCCGTTATTGGTAATGATGTATTCATCACACACACATCTCCTTTATTGGTAATGATGTATTCATCACACACACATCTCCGTTATTGGTAATGATGTATTCATCACACACACATATCTATTGTTGGTAACGATGTATTCACCACACACACATCTCCTTTATTAGTAATGATGTATTCATCACACATACATATCCGTTATTGGTAATGATGTATTCACCACACATACATGTCTGTTATTGGTAATGATGTATTCATCACACATACATATTCGTTATTGGTAATGATGTATTCACCACACATACATATCCATTATTGGCAATGATGTATTCACCAAACATACATATCTGTTATTGGTAATGATGTATTCACCACACATACATGTCCGTTATTGGTAATGATATATTCATCACACATACATGTCCGTTATTGGTAATGATGTATTCATCACACATACACATCTCCGTTATTGGTAATGATGTATTCACCACACATACATATCCATTATTGGTAATGATGTATTCACCAAACATACATATCTGTTATTGGTAATGATGTATTCACCACACATACATGTCCGTTATTGGTAATGATGTATTTATCACACAT
Source organism: Tegillarca granosa (assembly GCA_029721355.1). Classification (NCBI taxonomy): domain Eukaryota; kingdom Metazoa; phylum Mollusca; class Bivalvia; order Arcoida; family Arcidae; genus Tegillarca; species Tegillarca granosa. The sequence continues at coordinate 186,278 of CM056596.1, read as the reverse complement.
ACATGTCGGTTATTGGTAATGATGTATTCATCACACATACATGTCCGTTATTGGTAATGATGTATTCATCACACATACATGTCTGTTATTGGTAATGATGTATTCATCACACATACATGTCCGTTATTGGTAATGATGTATTCACCACACATACATATCCATTATTGGTAATGATGTATTCACCACACATACATGTCTGTTATTGGTAATGATGTATGCACCACACATACATGTCCGTTATTGGTAATTATGTATTCATCACACATACATATCCATTATTGGTAATGATGTATTCACCACACATACATGTCTGTTATTGGTAATGATGTATGCACCACACATACATGTCCGTTATTGGTAATTTTGTATTCATCACACATACATATCCGTTATTGATAATGATGTATTCATCACACATACATATCCATTATTGGTAATGTTGTATTCATCACACACACATATCCGTTATTGGTAATGATGTATTCATCACACACACACACACATCTCCGTTATTGGTAATGATGTATTCATCACACACACATCTCCTTTATTGGTAATGATGTATTCATCACACACACATCTCCGTTATTGGTAATGATGTATTCATCACACACACATATCTATTGTTGGTAAAGATGTATTAACCACACACACATCTCCTTTATTGGTAATGATGTATTCATCACACATACATATCCGTTATTGGTAATGATGTATTCACCACACATACATGTCTGTTATTGGTAATGATGTATTCATCACACATACATATTCGTTATTGGTAATGATGTATTCACTACACATACATATCCATTATTGGTAATGATGTTTTCACCAAACATACATGTCGGTTATTGGTAATGATGTATTCATCACACATACATGTCTGTTATTGGTAATGATGTATTCATCACACATACATGTCCGTTATTGGTAATGATGTATTCACCACACATACATATCCATTATTGGTAATGATGTATTCACCACACATACATGTCTGTTATTGGTAATGATGTATGCACCACACATACATGTCCGTTATTGGTAATTATGTATTCATCACACATACATGTCCGTTATTGGTAATGATGTATTCACCACACATACATATCCATTATTGGTAATGATGTATTCACCACACATACATGTCTGTTATTGGTAATGATGTATGCACCACACATACATGTCCGTTATTGGTAATTATGTATTCATCACACATACATGTCCGTTATTGGTAATGATGTATTCACCACACATACATATCCATTATTGGTAATTATGTATTCATCACACATACATGTCCGTTATTGGTAATGATGTATTCATCACACATACATATCCATTATTGGTAATGATGTATTCACCACACATACATGTCTGTTATTGGTAATGATGTATGCACCACACATACATGTCCGTTATTGGTAATTATGTATTCATCACACATACATATCGCTATTGATAATGATGTATTCATCACACATACATATCCATTATTGGTAATGTTGTATTCATCACACACACATATCCGTTATTGGTAATGATGTATTCATCACACACACACACACATCTCCGTTATTGGTAATGATGTATTCATCACACACACATCTCCTTTATTGGTAATGATGTATTCATCACACACACATCTCCGTTATTGGTAATGATGTATTCATCACACACACATATCTATTGTTGGTAACGATGTATTAACCACACACACATCTCCTTTATTGGTAATGATGTATTCATCACACATACATATCCGTTATTGGTAATGATGTATTCACCACACATACATGTCTGTTATTGGTAATGATGTATTCATCACACATACATATTCGTTATTGGTAATGATGTATTTTACTACACATACATATCCATTATTGGTAATGATGTTTTCACCAAACATACATGTCCGTTATTGGTAATGATGTATTCATCACACATACATGTCTGTTATTGGTAATGATGTATTCATCACACATACATGTCCGTTATTGGTAATGATGTATTCACCACACATACATATCCATTACTGGTAATGATGTATTCACCACACATACATGTCTGTTATTGGTAATGATGTATGCACCACACATACATGTCCGTTATTGGTAATTATGTATTCATCACACATACATGTCTGTTATTGGTAATGATGTATTCACCACACATACATATCCATTATTGGTAATGATGTATTCACCACACATACATGTCTGTTATTGGTAATGATGTATGCACCACACATACATGTCCGTTATTGGTAATTATGTATTCATCACACATACATGTCCGTTATTGGTAATGATGTATTCACCACACATACATATCCATTATTGGTAATGATGTATTCACCACACATACATGTCTGTTATTGGTAATGATGTATGCACCACACATACATGTCTGTTATTGGTAATGATGTATGCACCACACATACATGTCTGTTATTGGTAATGATGTATGCACCACACATACATGTCCGTTATTGGTAATTATGTATTCATCACACATACATATCTGTTATTGGTACTGATGTATGCACCACACATACATGTCCATTATTGGTAATGATGTATTCATCACACATACATGTCTGTTATTGGTAATGATGTATGCACCACACATACATGTCTGTTATTGGTAATGATGTATGCACCACACATGTCTGTTATTGGTAATTATGTATTCATCACACATACATATCTGTTATTGGTAATGATGTATGTACCACACATACATGTCCATTATTGGTAATGATGTATTCACCACACATACATGTCTGTTATTGGTAATTATCTATTCACCACACATACATGTCTGTTATTGGTAATGATGTATGCACCACACATACATGTCTGTTATTGGTAATGATGTATGCACCACACATACATTTCTGTTATTGGTAATGATGTATGCACCACACATACATGTCCGTTATTGGTAATTATGTATTCATCACACATACATATCTGTTATTGGTAATGATGTATTCATCACCCATACATGTCCGTTATTGTTATTGGTAATGATGTATTCATCACACATCCATATCTGTTATTGGTAATGATGTATTCATCACCCATACATGTCCGTTATTGTTATTGGTAATGATGTATTCATCACACATACATATCCGTTATTGGTAATGATGTATTCATCACCCATACATGTCCGTTATTGTTATTGGTAATGATGTATCCATCACACATACATATCCGTTATTGGTAATGATGTATTCATCACACATACATATCCATTATTGGTAATGATGTATTCACCACACATACATATCTGTTATTGGTAATGATGTATTCATCACCCATACATGTCCGTTATTGTTATTGGTAATGATGTATTCATCACACATACATATCTGTTATTGGTAATGATGTATTCATCACCCATACATGTCCGTTATTGTTATTGGTAATGATGTATTCATCACACATACATATCCGTTATTGGTAATGATGTATTCATCACACATACATATCCATTATTGGTAATGATGTATTCACCACACATACATATCCGTTATTGGTAACGATGTATTCATCATTACATTTGTCATAGTTCTTACAAATTTTATATCAGAATAAATTAAGTTAAGATAGCCAACAGGTCCCCAATCTTTATGGTCTTAAAAGCAAATTTTACTGTTATATAAACTTAATGCACATGTAGTTAGAATACACAACACAAATAAAGTTACAGTAAACCAATGTTAGAATAAACTCTTAAAATAGGTTTGCAAGAAAAAAATTATATAAGTTTAACCCAAAAAAACATGATCTGCAAAAAAGCTATTATTTCACACTGCATCACAATCATATACATGTATGTATCTTCCCCCTTTGATGTTCTGACTGACCAATAATAAAACAATAGATCTTAGATTGAATAATTCAGGAATAACAGGAAATGTACAAACAGCTTAAAATGTATTGTTTTTATTACCAGTATAAGAATTGTAAATATACATTTTAATTTATTATTTCACAACTGTTGTGATATGGTCTCTGTATTGGTATATGTATGATGTGACGTATGCGGTATGACGTATGTGTGACGTCAGTTATGTACTGTCTAGACAATGTAGTCGGTCCGTAGATGTTGATCAAGTAAACATGACACGAGGTTGCATATTAACTATGCCTTAGTTATTTATTAATGATAAATATTATCATAACATGGTGTCAGAAGTGAAAAGTTTTTGAAAAGCAAAAAATTCAGTGGAGTTGACAAGCGTGTCACAGGATTATCTTGAAGATGGCAAGGCTTAACTTACCAGAAAAATTTGACTTTGCAAACCCAGCGGAGTGGCCGGAATGGCGACAACGTTTGGAATGTTACTGAACGGTCACAAAATTGGATAAAGAAGACGACAAAATACAGATAAGTGGTTTAATATATTCTATGGGTCGCAAGGCAGAACACATAGTGAAAAGTTTTGTATTCGCAGAGGAAGGTGACGAGGACAAATATTTGAAGGTCATGCAAAAGTTTGACTAACATTTTATTCCGAAACGGAACATGATACACGAGAGAGCTCGATTCCATGAAAGGAAACAGTCACAAGGTGAGTCAGTGGAAAGCTTCATAAAATCTTTGTACGAACCGTCTGAAAATTGCAATGTCGCGAATAAGGATGCGATCAACTTGTTATCGGTATAACTGATAAAGTTCTTTCTGAAAAACTTCAACTAATGCCTGAACTAACTCTTGAAAAAGCTCAAAACATGACTCGACAAACAGAACAAGTGAAATGCCAAATGAAAGGACAAGTTCAACATGTGGATGCAGTGAAAAGTTTTGGCGGGAAACCCAGAGCACGTGGTAGTGGTTGTCACGGCAATGTTAGACAGGGGTCGTCTCAAGGTAATCATGTCTCGGAAAATCATGTTTATCCAACTTTATGTACAAAGTGTAATAAAACGCACGGCAAAAACAGATGTCTTGCTCAAGGCAAGTGCTGTAGAATTTGTAATAAATTAAATCATTTTGTTGTTTGCTGCCACTCGAATCGACATTCAGTGAGGGAAGTACTTTGTGATGGCTCTTCTGAAAGTGACCAGTTCTTCCTAGGATCTATTACAAACTGCGATGGAAAAGAAAACGCATGGACGATTGATCTACAGTTATGCTCAAAATGGATTAAATTTAAAATTGACATGGGTGCGGACATAACAGTTGTCTCAGAATTAACTTATAAGTCGTTTCCGGCCAAGCCGAAATTGTCACCGGTAACCACATTTCTACAGAGTCCTGGAGGAAATATCGAATGTCTCGGGAAGTTTATTGCGTTCACGAACTATAAGGAGAAAGACTATCAGTTCACAGTTTTTGTGACCCGTGGTACTTATCAGAGTGATCTTCTAGCTAGATCAGTTGCCGATCATATGGGTCTTATTCAGCGTGTTTAGGAAATCAATACAGTTTTTGGGACTAGTGGTTTATTGCAATGTGAACCTGTTCGTATAACTTTAAGAGACAATGTCAAACAATATTGTGTTACTTCTCCACATCCTATTGCATTTCTGCTAATGAGTAAGGTTGAGTCTGAGTTAGAGAGAATGAAGTGTGAGGGTATCATAGAGGAGGTTAAGGAACCAACAGAGTGGTGTGCACCTATTGTCCCTGTGGTCAAGAAAAATAACAAAATAAGAATATGTGTCGATTTGAAAAAATTAAATGAAGCGGTAAAACACAAGCACTACATGCTGCCGATGTTAAACGATATCGCGCCTAAGCTCGTTGGAGCTAAAAAAAACTCGACGCGTCTAACGGTTTTATCAGATTCCCCTAGAGCCTAGTAGCGCAAGACTTACTATGTTTATTACACCGTTTGGTAGATTCTGTTTCCGGCATGTTCCATTTGGCATAACATCTGCACCAGATTTCTTTCAGCGCAAGATGTCCGAACTTCTTCGCGGTTTAGAAGGCGTGGAAGCTATAATTAACGATACATTGGTTTTCGGTAAGACTATCGAGGAACCCGATGATTGTCTTATTAAGGTATTGGAAGGGATACATAACTCGGGTTAGAAACTTAATAAAGAGAAATGTGAGTTTCGAAAGTCACAACTTGAGTATTTTGGTCATGTAGTTAGCACGGAAAGTCAAACACTAAGCGCATACAGGCATTAATGGAATTGGCACCTCCGACAAATATTTCTGAGTTACGACGTGTGGTCGGTATGATCAATTATTTGGGTAGATTTCTCCCCGATTTGTCAAGTGTCATGAAACCTATGACAGATCTGCTCAAGTCAGATATTGAATGGTTTGGGGTCCAGGCCAAGAAAAAGCATTTCATGACGTTAAGCGAATGTTATCAAATACACCAGTCCTTTCTTATTATGATATCAGTAAACCGAAAGTGGTCAGTGTGGACGCGAGTAGTTATGGTCTTGGAGCTGCACTTTTCCATTTAAATGGCAAGGAATTGAAACCTGTCACGTTTTGTACGAGGACACTTAACAAATCTGAAGTTAAGAATGGACAGATTGAAAAAGAATGTCGGGCGTCAGTCTTTGCTTGCGAAAAATTCAAGAGAAATCTGATAGGTCTTGAAAGTTTCCGACTCTTAACTGGCTGTTAGTACCATTGATTAACACACAAGATTTAGATCGGACGCTAGTGAGATGCCAACATCTTTTAATGCGACTCCGCAGATTAAATTGCAAAGCAGAACATATCGCAGGTAAATACTTAGTGAGTCCGGATAATCTTTCGCGAAGTCCACTAAGTTGCGTAAATGTGGAATTGTCGGAACCAGTAGACATTTACGTTTGTTCGGTTGAGCAAAATTGGCCGGCTACTGACGCCAAACTTGATGCCATCAAAAAAAGCGACAGCTGATGATCCTAGTCTCGTTCAAGTAACAGTCATGATTAAATCGGGATGGCCAGATCGCAGACAATCTGTACCGAATAATATTCGAGAATATTATGTGTTCCGTAATGATCTTTCGGTTGCAAATGGACTTATTTTGTACCAAGATGGAATACTTATACCAAGTTCACAGCGTACTGAAAGGTTGAACATGATCCATGAAGATCATCTTGGTCTAACCAAATGTCGAGAACGCGCAAAATCATGTGTTTGGTGTCCTGGGATTAGTCAAGATATTAAGGCCACAGTTTAAGCATGTACTTTTTGTAAAATTCATAAATCTTTGCAAAGACGGGAACCTTTAAAAACTACACCGTTACCAGATAGGCTGTGGCAGAAAATTTCAGTGGATCTTCTGGAATTCAATAAGCAACGATATTTAGTCCTAATGGATTATTTTTCCAGATATTTATAAATAGCGCATTTGTCCAATATAACATGTTGCCAGGTTATCGCGAAGCTTAAAAATATTTTTGCTCGTTGGAGTGTTCCGGAAGAGCTTGTTTCAGAAAACGGTACACAGTTTACCACGACTGAGTTCAGGCAATTCGCAAATGACTATAATTTCAGACAATCATTTAGTAGTCCTCACTATCCACAGTCTAACCGCGAGGTGGAAAGTGCGGTCAAAATCACTAAGAAAATTTTAGAACAGGACGATATATTTTTGGCCCTTATGACGTATCGATCGACTACAGTTGCAGCAATGGTAATTAGTCCATCTCAACTTATCATGGGAAGACAAATTTGTACTTCGTTACCGGTTTTGGCAAAGAGTTTGAAACCTAAATGGCCTAGTTTAAGCGGCTTCAGACGCAGCGATGAATACGCAAAATCGCGTGCTAAGTATTATTATGACCAACTTTATTCAGCAAAACCATTACCGAACTTGAAACGGGGGATCAAGTACGTGTTAAATTAGATGACAAGAAACTTTGGAAAGAGACGGGCATCATGACTAAAACTGATCCTGACCGTCGTCAATATACTGTTAAAACGCCACATGTTTCGTTTGTTAGAAATCAGAAACATATTCAAGCAACTAGATCTAGCAAATTGGGTTCCAATCAAACTGTTACACAAGAATCTCAAACTTTGTCTCAAGATCCCCAAACTCAGTGTGATGTTAGCTCCCATAGTGACTCATCAGAAAGTGTGAGTAATAAACCATGTGAGAATGTGTGTAATGAGTCTAATATATCGTCACCGATTGTGAAAACTAAAAGTGGTTGGATTATTGACAAACCAAAATGATTGGACTTATGAACATTTTATTAGTTATCTTAATAATCATTAACAGTTATATTTCAGTAAGTGTTTTGTAGATTTTCAGGACACTTAGTCATATGTTTATTTCCATTAAATTGTATTATAAGTAGGTCTATATTAAAGCAATGTATGAGTTTCGCTTAGCATGTAAAGGGAGATGTTGTGATATGGTCCCTGTATTGGTATGTGTATGTTGTGACGTATGCGGTATGACGTATGTGTGACGTCAGTTATGTACTGTCTAGACAATGTAGTCGGTCCGTAGATGTTGATCAAGTAAACATGACACGAGGTTGCATATTAACTATGCCTTAGTTATTTATTAATGATAAATATTATCATAACAACAACTTTTACATATTTATATATTTTGACACAAAGTCTAAAATAACTTTAGATCTCCAAAATTAATTTTGTTAGAACTGTGCAACAAACTAATCACTATCTTTCATATCTTAGTACATGTAATCTTGATGGGCCAATGGGAACTTAACATAAAAAACTTTTTTTATTTAGTTTAGTTGCAAGTAAAAATGATATACTTTAATCATATTAGTCATTTTGAGCTTATATAGAAAAACAAATCCACAAATTTTGAAATTAAAATGAAAATTCTCAACACAGGAATCATTTGGTCTTGTATTTCCAAATTTTGTAACATAAAAAATTCAAATGCATGTAAATCATTCTTCAAGCATAAAAATTTCACAAACAATAGCATTAAAAGATGTGTGAAATATGAATTGATATACTGAGTGTATAAGCTATAAAATGTCAATCCTGATAAACATACATGTTTCTCGATTCCTGAAAATATTTCTCTCTGAAACAAAGTTAAACACTAATATATGAATTACTGTCATAACAATGCTGATGAATGTCACAAAGTATTTTCACACTTACCCTTTACATTTTCTTTTATCATTAGGAATTCTAACATTGTATGCATTGGACTTTTGTATGAATTGACACTTGAACAACAACAAAATTCATGAGAAAGCAAGGTTACCAGCTATAAAAATTAACATCTGTAAAAAAATCTGTGAAACTTTTTACCTAGAAGAAGACAAATTTATTGCATGAAGTTTTTTGTGAAATCAGCACATCTATCAAGCCGTTAACTTGCTGGAGTGAATAATTCTAAATGAAAGATATCATACAGATTCCACAATATAGCTTTATATATATATACTCACCACATCTCGTAAAGTTTTACCATCCATTAGCTGATTTATTTCATCATCATTTTTTTCAATAATTCTAAAATCATAAAAAAAAACTGATTATCAGTTAATTAGATTTAAAAGTAAACACTGACCTCTTTATATGAAAGACTTAATTATAATTCAAGCTCCATCTGTACTTTACAAATTTGTCATTCAAGAGATGAAGTTAATCTTATTCTTCTTATCCATTTATTTTCAAAGAAAAACTACAAATATATACCAGTAAACATGCTCCTGATATCAAAACTATACATTAATATTCTCTTGATATCAAATCAAAACATTTAAATGCCAGCCAATATTTCTAGTTGTTACAACCATATAGTTACTGAAGCTTAATTTATACCTGGCTGCAGCAGCACTGTGGGTCATTGCCATCTGATGCATCCTCGTCAATTTTCTTAAAAACATTTTCCTCTGTTTGATTTTAGCTTTAAGTTCTGCTTCTCTGATCAACTGAAATAATATAAAATTATTCAGTGATTTTAATACAACATTCCTTTCTTCTGAAATATTAGTTAGTTTAACTTCTTACACATAAAGACATCTTTTCAAAATAAAAACCAATAGTTTGAACTGACATGAGCTATTTTGGCTTTGAATTTTGCTGTAGAGTAAAATGTTACTCACTACAGAATTAAAGAACAATACTTTAGTCAATAATCTAACATTAATGTAAATTTTCAACTTTGTCTAACACAGACACTTAAGGAACAACAATTTTGTTTGACATCAGTATTCAGTATAAACAGCTCATTTATTGAACATAATCCTTCCAAAACAGACACTCCAGATTTTAAATTCTGTTAGGTTATGACAGGTATTAAGTTTAACAGTTGGTTAACAGAATTTGTCTTAAGCAGACATTCTAGGAACATCACTTTGTTTTGTTAAGACAAGTTTTCAGTTTAAACTGCTAGTTTATTTAAGAGAATATATTTATGCTACTTGTAATACTAAAAAAGGAAAATTTTTTCACAAAAGAAGCAATATAAACCTGGATTCCACTGACAGATCTATACATACATTCATTGATATCATTATAACATGGTCATCAAAACTGACAGATCTATGATACATACATTCATTGATATCATTATAAAATGGTCATCAAAACTGACAGATCTATGATACGTTGTGACATTATGATATCATTATAACATGGTCATCAAAACTGACAGATCTATGATACATACATTCATTGATATCATTATAACATGGTCATCAAAACTGACAGATCTATGATACATACATTCATTGATATCATTATAACATGGTCATCAAAACTGACAGATCTATGATACGTTGTGACATTATGATATCATTATAACATGGTCATCAAAACTGACAGATCTATGATACATACATTCATTGATATCATTAAAATGGTCATCAAAACTGACAGATCTATGATACATACATTCATTGATTGGTTCCAAAGGTTGTTATAGCCAAGGGGTGGTAGTGGGGATAAGCTCCCATTGCTTATAAAGTGCTCCTCACGGTATGCGTCTCTTATAGCCTCTAACAACCAAAGTCCAACTCCTAGCCTGCTCGTGTGGCTTGTCACAAGCCCGGTGGAACTGCTACTACTGATAGGAGAAGGGGCAAAGGCGAGTGATCTGGCGCCTGAAAACCAGTGCTTTGAGTAGATGAGGCTCATCAGTCTGGGAGGACAGCTCATCTAAGAGAAGGAAAACTCTGATTCCAAACCTCCGCTGCCTTGCGGCCACACCCAGTTTTGGGAAAGGCTAGGTGAAGGAAACACTGATGTAAAACCTAATGGGCAGACTGTGCTCAACATCCAGGGATGGAAAACAGTCTAGGAAGGAAAGTCAAATCACAAACTACCTTTCCTCGAGGTAAATAGAGGTTGGCGTAGGGCCAACAACCCCACCCATAAAAAAAGAAATGTTACAGAAGCAACAACAACAAACCGAAATCAACATATCCTGGGCCAGAATGGGCCTTCTTCAAGAGGAAGCATGATGCTGTGCAACGAAAGCCGAAAGGAAGCTGCAGAGCTGATTCTCTTTCTTACACCCAGGAAAGCAGTCAGAATTGGTACCTGGAACATCCGTACAATGTATGAAGTATGGGAGAACAGCACAAGTGGCAAGGGAGATGAAGCGCTATAACATCTGTCTCTTAGGACTGAGTGAGACAAGGTGGCTACAGTCAGGACAGATGAGACTAACCACCGGAGAAACGCTGCTTTATTCAGGACACACTGAAGATGGAGCTCCCCACACAGAAGGCGTAGGACTGATGCTCTCTCTGGAGGCACAGAAAGCTCTTATTGGATGGGAACCAGTTAATTCCAGGATTATAACAGCAAAGTTCAGCACAAAACATAAGAAGATCAAACTGAACATCATCCAATGCTACGCCCCAACAAACGATGCTGATGAGGAGATCAAAGATGCCTTCTACCAGGTTTTACAGACAGTCCTGGATGGTGCCGGGAAGAAAGACATGACGCTCCTTATGGGGGACTTTAATGCCAAGATTGGAGACGACAACACCGGCTACAACGAAGTTATGGGCACTCAAGGATTGGGCTGCATGAACGAAAACGGTGAGAAATTTGCGGACCTTTGCTCACTCAACCAGCTTGTAATAGGAGGAAGCATCTTCCCCCACAAACGTATACACAAGGCCACGTGGAGATCACCAGACCATGTAACAGAAAACCAGATTGACCACATCTGCATAAACAAGAAATTTTGCAGAGCTTGGAAGGATGTCAGGGTGATGAGAGGAGCAGATGTACCATCAGACCACCATCTTCTGATGACGGCAGTTAGACTCCGCCTGAAGAAGTTCAACAATACACCAAACAGAAGAACAAAGTACAACGTCAGTCTCCTCAAGAGCAAGAAAGTGAAGACAAAATTCCACCTCAGTCTGTCTAACAGATTCCAACCACTGCAAGACCAACTAGAAAACCCCGACACTAACATCACAACCCAGTGGCAAAGTATAAGGGAAATGTGGCGTGACACTTGTGAAGAAGTCCTTGGCAGGCAGAAAGCACAACATAAAGAGTGGATTTCAACAGACACAATGAATAAAATAGATTTAAGAAAGGAAAAGAAAGCGGCATTGAACAACAGCCGGACAAGAGCAGCAAAAGCAAAAGCTCAAGAAGACTACACAGCCACGGACAAAGAAGTTAAGAAGAGTATCAGGAAAGACAAACGAGACCATGTCGACAATCTTGCGAAACAAGCAGAAGAAGCAGCAGGACAGGGGAACTTAAGGGAACTTTATATGGTCACCAAGAAGCTCTCTAACAAGTTCCAACAGACAGACAAGCCCGTAAAAGATAAAACTGGTAACCCGCTCACAACAACAGATGAACAACTGAGGAGATGGGTAGAGCACTTTGAGGAGCTTTTGAACAGACCCGCTCCTGAAAGACCCCCAGACATACAGCCAGCGGATACTGACCTCCAGATCAACTGTGATATACCAACAAAGACAGAGATCAGGAGGGCAATCAACAAGCTTAAAAACGGGAAAGCAGCAGGGCCTGATGATATACCTGCAGAAGCCATCAAAGCTGACATTGATACATCTGTCACTATCCTGTACAACCTCCTCAAGAAGATCTGGGAGGAAGAGAGTATTCCAGAGGATTGGAAAGAAGGCATACTTATTAAGCTGCCAAAGAAAGGAGATCTGAGGGAATGCAGCAACTACCGGGGAATTATGCTCCTATCAGTTCCCGGTAAAGTCCTCAACAGGATATTTTTAGAGAGAGTAAAAGAGGCAGTTGACCCCAAACTATGTGACCAGCAGGCTGGATTCAGAAGCAACAGATCCTGTGCCGACCAGATCGCTAGCCTACGCATCATCATTGAGCAGTCACTGGAATGGAAATCACTGCTCTATGTCAATTTTATTGACTATGAGAAGGCGTTCGACAGCGTGGATAGAGATACTCTCTGGCAGATATTGAGGCATTATGGTGTACCTGAAAAACTTGTCTCCATAATAAGGAACACCTACCAAGGCATGAAGTGCAGAGTGACTCATGCAGGCCAAGTATCCGACAGTTTTGGAGTCAATACAGGAGTTCGTCAAGGATGTCTACTATCACCATTTCTCTTCCTACTGGTTATTGATTGGATCATGAGGACCACCACATCAGGCAGGAAGAACGGAATACAGTGGACACTCCTGACGCAACTTGATGACCTCGACTTTGCCGATGACCTGGCTCTCCTCTCACACAACCACACCCAGATGCAGGACAAGACAACTCGCCTAGCAACTACATCAACAGGAACTGGACTGAAGATCAATCTTGGCAAAACAGAATTGATGAAGATCAACACCACTGCCCAGCAACCAGTCACAGTAGGTGTGAAGTCC